>JAODLC010000043.1:9936067-9952224 GCA_026781145.1 Hippopotamyrus pictus | reverse complement strand
TATGACGCACATAGTCCTTCTCTCCCTCACTCTCACTCTCTCACACACACACACACACACACACACACACACACACACACACACACACACACACACACACACACAGGCCAGTCCGGCTGGACCCTGTAATGGATGCTAACAATAACCCTGAACATCATGTACCTCAACCACTAAGCTCCAACTACTCACTGAGCACTAAGTCACCTGCATGCCTACATCTGAGAACATGAAGGTCACACAGCCACTTTTCTAGCCAAGACGCAGGTAAATACACGCGACAAACCACAGACTGAAGCCGAAACGTTAATTTCGAGGGACATCAGTCCTGTCCCAGGTTTCCATTCCACAGTGTCAGTGCTGTGGGGGGGGGGGGGTGGTGGTCACCTGCGCACCTGCGTGATGATATTTCTCAGGGATATAAACTCTGGGGGACAGGGGGCCAGGGACCCAGAACAAAGACCCAATTCACGTTCATCTCGCTGGCTGTACTTTGTTCACCGGAGCTTAGCATTCAGCTCCACAGCTTAACAACGACAGCTCAGAAAGCCAGGAGAGGTGCATGCGGAGCCTCGGGTTACACCAGCAGATGCTATCTGACGAAACGGCCTCTGCACACACAGTGACCTTTCTGGACATCATCTGCAGACTCTGGCCCAGGAAGGAATCACAGCATCTGGATCACATTTTTCATCAATAAAAAAATTTTATATATATATTACTTGCAGCTCATGAATCTGGGAAGGCTTATAAGGCCATTTCCGAACAGTTTGAACTCCATCATTCCGTCATTCTACAGTGAGAAAGATTAAGTGGAAAACATCCAAGATGCCAGTCTTCCCAGGAGTGGACGTCCCAGCAAAATCACCCCAAGGTGAGACCATGCAAAAAACCCCCAAGAGCTACATCTCAGACTCTACAGGTCTCAGTTAGCATGTTTAATGTGAACAAGTGTGGCTTGTTTGGAAAGGCTGCCAGGAGAAAGCCTCTTCTCTCTGAAATGAACATGGCAGCACAGCTTAGGATTGTAAAGTTGAATCAGAACAAACCACAAGAGTTCTGGAACAATGTACTTTGGACACACGAAACCAAAGTAGAGATGTTTTTGCCAAACATGGCGCTGTGCATTATGGCCAAAGCAAACAGAGTATATGAGGGCAAACGCCTCATACCAATTCTCAAGCACGGTACTGGAGGGGTGATGATTTGGGCTTGTTCTGCAGCCACAGAACCTGGGCACCTCGCAGTCATTAAGTCAGCCATGAACTCTGTATACCAAAGTATTATAGAGTCCAATGTGAAGCCATCTGACTGACAGCTAAAGCTTGGTTGAAATTGGGTCATGCAACAGGACAACGATCCCAAGCTCACCAGCAAATCTACAACAGAAAGGCTGAAAGAAAAAAAAAAAAAAGAATCAAGGTGTTGCAATGACCCAGTCAAAGTCCAGACCTCGTTTTAAATGCTGTGGCGGGACCTTAAGAGAGCTGTGCATAAATGATGCCCGCAAAGCTCAATGAACTGAAGCAACGTTGTAAAGAAGAGTGAACCAGAATTCCTCCACAACAACGTCTGAGACTGAAAGTCATACAGAAAATGATACTACAACTTATTGCTGCTGAAGGTGGTTATACAACAGGGGTGGACAATCTTATCGGCAAAGGGCCGGTGTGTATGCAGGTTTTAATGATAACGTTTAGGTCAGCTGTTTAAACCCAGGTATGAGGACTCTTCAGCCCTCAGTCTTCTAATTAGTAATCTAATTAGGGTGTTGCAGCAAAAACCCGCACACACACCGGCCCTTTCTGGGTAAGACAGCCCACCCCTGTATCATGAATTTTCCACACAGTTTCTCATTTTGGCTACATTTTTTGTTAAAGACACAGTGGAATCTGTTGCATTGTTTTATACCTGAGGTTAGAATTAAATAATTTTAGAACCTGGCAAGGACCTGATTTTTTTTATTTTATTTTTTTTATTATTATTATGTCCAGACACGTAAAACCACAGAACTGAAAGAGGGTACACTTTGCTTTTCACATGATCGTACGCTTTTTTCCCTTCAACGTCACAGGAAACATGCTTAAAAGTAGTATCTTAATTACATGACTTGCTGGACCTGAAAAATCATGGCAAATGGATGAGACCAACCTCCCCTCCCCCCCACCACTTGTGGGTTGGAATGAAGCTGTATGAATGAAACCAGCTTGGGGCAGAATCCTCAAATGGACAGTCTCACCCAGAGCAGGTTTTCAACCCAGGTCACTCAACCACATGCAGCCACTCAGTCACCACGCACAGCACAGGAGCGGCCGTTCCGGCCCGGGGCGCGCCGAGTCACTCCGGGGCCTGGGGGTGCCTCTGTGCTCATGTGGGGGTGGTTAATGCTGTCAGGAAGCATTTTAGAGTGGGTTCACTCAAAGGGTTCTTCCAGGGTAAGCTCCAGATCTCTCTCGTCTTTCGGGTGACAAAACAAATTAAAGAAATGTAGTGAAAAAGAAGCAGATTCATTCGAGGCCTGCCCTGAAGCGTCCGGTCAAGCTGCTTTCCTGCTGCTCGCTCCTGATCTCCTTGTCCAATTCCGAGGAGAACAAAAGCATGGGTAAATTTAGCTTTCTTCCGAGGTGGACGCCTTCCTGGTTAAGAGCTCTGCCCTCATTGGCGGATGGTGTCGGAAAACGGCAAAGACTGCCACGCTTTCAAGCCCGCAGTACGTTCTGCACCATCAAATCTTGTTCGCACTTCAATAAGCTGCAGTCTAAACCTCAGTCTACTCCCTACAGCCACAAGTTACAGCCCAGCTCATTCCAATCCAGACTTGTCAGTAAAAGACATGAAAGTGCTCATAGATGAAGAACGCGCTCATAACCTGAAGGTCGTAGGCTTGAGACTCAAAGACCTGGTCATCATGCAAGTCAGCAAAGTATTTCGGTGAGACAAGGGTTTGAGCAGACAACCTCCTGGCTATGCACCCATATACTCAACCATGGAACTACCCGTTACTGTCAAACGCCACCAAAACGTGACAGCGTCTTTCCCAGAATGACAAAGAAGCAAAACAGCGCTGTTGCAGCCTTGGCCGACTCCTGCAGGACGCTTGGGCACGACCCCCCCTAAAAGATAAAAGGCACCTGTGCTAATCAGCCGTCGAGCTCAGTCGCATAGCTCGTGTGACAGGCATTAGTGCAGAAGACGAAAACAGAAAAACAGGCCCCACCCATGGGGAACGTAGCTCAGCTGGCTACGCTTAAGGCAGGGCGCTCAGCGGTCTGGGGCTGCTCATTGTCAATAAAGACTGATTTACACCCCCCCATTTTTAATTCAGGCATCTTGGGTTTGTCAAGGCCAGAGCGAAACATGCCTTACAATGCAAACCAGACAGGAATCTAACCTGGCATTCAACACACAGTAACACCCAGCTCAATTTCCACCTAATTATAATAAGACCCAATAATTATAATTGACGTTCTTAGAAATCGTTAAGTGACAATCCAGGAATAGAAAATAGCTAAATGTGGTGTTGTAACCACAAAGGGCAAACGCACGACACGGAATTTGTTTTAACAAGCTTAAACAACTTTCCCAATTCTGGCGCACCATGTTTTTATGTACTGGAGTACATTAAAAAAATAAAATAAAATCACAGCATCACAACGATATTCTAAACCCTGTTATAATCGTCAACCTTCTGAATTATCTTTAGACTGTGTCCCGTTTTACCAGGCAGTGTCCATTTCCCAGCATCCACAGGGAACAGATCTAATTCGGTAATAATCATGGGGCAGGGACTGGCATATACCAAGAAGCCAACCAACAGGGGTATGGTGCGAAAACACGCACGTTAGTACTGGGTGTCATTTTAGCTGCAAGACCTCCCTGCTGCCAAGAAGAAGAGTCATCAAAGAGGGACGAGGAACTTCATGAAAGTACAGTTTATGGCAGGGTTTCCCAACCCGGTCCTCAGGGACCCCCAAACGGTCCACCTTTCTGCTCCCTCCCAGCTCTGTGCCAGACAGCACATATTTTTGCTCCCTGGGCAAAAATATGAACTGCCTGGGGGTCCCGGAGGACCAGTTTCAGAAACACTGGTTTAGGATACCAAGCTATAAGCAATAACGAACTGGTTTGTATCACAGTGAACTTCACACTGCAGGAATGTCTGTTTGACTTAATGCTTTTGAAAAACTCAGATAACCTTCTGCCTGTTAATTTTTTAAAATCTAAATTGTCAAAGCCTGCTCACTTCACAAATACACTTTTTTTTCCCTCGATACATGTTGAGATAATGCTAATGCTACTGATGATGTAACATTAAACAAACAAAATAATTGATATCAAATCGCAACACATAGTGAGTAACCAATATCTTTTGCCTCGTCTAAAAAAAAAAAAAAAAAAAACGTTTTAAATAGGCACATTTAATTCTGGCTTCTATTAATAAAGTTGGTTTGCATTAAATTATTTGGTTATTTTTTCACGATTGCTCATTACTGCTTTAACGATGTTCCCAAAATTACCCAGGCACGGGCCTAGATGCCCCCCCAGTCCCAATTATGATTTCCAGTATTGTAAGCCAACGTATAAGCCCTGCAGCCTTATAGAAAACGTATTATTGTTTAATAGGGCTCAAGCACCTCCTTTGTCTACCCTAAAACCAGAAAATGTGATTTAAAGTGACTTGATGTGACGCGGAAACAGCTGGCAGGGCAGGGGGGATGATGACAGGAAGAGCGTGTTTGAGGCACGCCAACTATGGCCGCACGTCCCTGATGAGTCACGGCAAGGCGGTGGCTATTAATACTTGCATAAAGTAAGGGGATGCCCTCCCAAATCACACCACGGCAGCGAGACGGCAAGACCGGGAATGAGAGGAGCAGCGCTCAGAAAAATGCAGGAGCACCTCCAGTGAATCGCAGGAGGCCACAAACCCAAACAGGATGAGAGACTCCACGTTTCCTCCTGTGTGGGAAAATATTTACGCGGCGGGATGGTTTCTGAGGCACGTCCAGCAAGGGCGGGGCCGCGGGCTCCCTCCTGAGCACGCCGTGCAGACAGCAGTGTCTCAGAGAGACGCTCCAGCATCTGGTAGATTTAGTGAAAGTTGCGAGTGATCTGTAGCCAGTTACAAAGCCTAGCCTGAAATGAAGGTTGGAATCACAGGAGGTTCTGGACATCTGCCAGCCGAAGAAATTCACAGTAAAACAAAGCAGGGGCCGGCTGTAACCCAGCGGTACCAAGAAGATCTGCACCTTCAGGACAGGATTAGGATCCTCTACACGGAGAAGAATTTGCTAAAGACCTAAAAACATCCGGTGACGAGCTTCAGGAAAAGGGCCAGAGGGAAGCAGTGATGACAAGGTGCTGTCACCTCTGTACCTTAGGATAAAAGGAGGGGGAAAGATATGTAGGATAAGCTCATGTCGCTAGGTAGCGAATCAGAGGGAATGGGTTTACACAGGAAGGGGCCAAACCCAGAGCGAGAGCAGGGTGAGTGGGCCACGCCCTCGGTGGACGCGCAATATGGGCGTCTCGGGCTGTTTTTTTAGGTACCGGTCCCGTCTCCTCGCCTGGGACAAGCAGCCGCACGCTCTGGCAGCGTTCCATGGATCGACCGGGACAAGCAGCTTCCATTGCCCTGACACCGGGATAACGCCCTGCTCAAGCCGTAGATTAGCCCTTAGATTGACATTTGACAATATAGGCACTTTTATCTAAAGAGACACATAGTTGAGGAAGCAGGGTTTACAGTCCCTGGAGCAATTGGGGGTGCAGGACCATCTGCCGAACCTAGGATTTGACCCAGTAACCTTCCGATTGCAAGCACAGGGTCCTAACCCACTGAGCCACACACTGCACTCTGGGCCTGATTTTTTCATGCAGCTACATGAATTTAAGCCCCCATGCAATAACCTCCCGATCCAATTGTAGGAAGATGAGTCCCACAGCCGTCCTGTGACCACCGTAAAATGGGCGCTGAACCTCTGTGGAAAGGCTGCGCCCAAACGTCCTACCGACGCCGCTTTAAGTCTTTTCTTTCCGGCACTCATGACCTTGCCGAGTAATAAAAATGTCTGCTGCGAGGAGCAGGCGATGGCAGGGTGTCACCCCCAAGAGTGCAAAAGCCCGATTCACTCGCTTCTTTGTGCACCTGTCAGGGAGACTTACGCCAGCAGCGCCCCCCCCACCCCCACCCCCGTAAAGTTTACGGCCGACAGATGCCGGAGCGAACGCGGTCGCCCATCTCCCACAGAATGGACCTTGCGTTGCCATGGCTGACCTGGATCCGACCTCCTCCCTTTGCTATAGCAACGGAAGCGGGGAGAAAGGCAGTGATGTCACATGGGCCGGGAAGTAGCTACGCCTGATGGGCAGCCAGACTGGGAACCACAGCAGGCTGGTGGTGAGGGGACAAGTGTCTGAAGCTGCACCTCTACAGAGCTCCCACCCCCCAGCACCCAGACCCACCAGTGCAGGACACAGGGATTAAACATCATAATCCCCCCCTGTCCCTTCCGCACTATCCTCTGGTTACGGCAGGTGTGCCATCTGAATTTCCTTCTGCTATGTACATAATTCTCTCACACACACACACACAAACACACAAAACATTCAGTGATACTTTTGTAGAAACTGAACAAAAGTAGCATAGCTACACAATGAATCTTTTTTTTTTTTTTTTTTTAATTTATATCTTTCGTTTGGCAAGCTGGATAAGCCACGCCCCAAACACATACACTTTAGTTAGTGACATAGCACCATTACAATTCCGCCTTGTTTCTTGTTTGCATTCACTCTGCCTACGCACGCACACACACACACGCGCGCACACACACACACACGCGCGCGCACACACACGCACGCGCGCGCACACACACGCACACTCACACCCCCTACCTGATGTCCCCCTTCCCCAGACTCGAGTTGGCAGGGAGAAGCACCGTCTGGTTTCCCTCCATTTCCACCACACATTTTGTATTCAGATCCTTTTCTACAAAGAAAATAAAATAAAGTTTAAGCAAAGGGTTTCACATTTATTACTTCAACAAAAACACAGGTACCGTATGCGGCAGGGAACTGTTCTGTACTGGGTCTAATGGGAATGATGGTAATAAAAGACAACTGCAGACCTGCCCCAATATTCCATTAAGCTTAATTCATCAGTGCATAAATATTTGGACTAATTGCCCCCATAGACAATAAACCTCAGGAGTACTTTTTACACCTACAACGGTGACACATGCATTGCCACAGGTCACACACCCTTAAAGACTTTATAAAGGAAACCGGCAACTTGTAACTGTAGGATTTAGAAAATCATCACAGGCTCCAGAACTGATGTGGCGATGAAGCCTGGCGCGATTCACCGTCTCCTGGAGCTGCCAGGACTGTCCGTCACCCGCTAGCCACGGAGCGGCGCCCGTCCCACACGCCAAGCCGCCACCGGCCTCTGCTGCCAGCGGGCCACCGTGGGACTTTCCACACTGGTGCCACACTTTCCTGTGACTCACCGATTCCCCACCCGTATCCCATAAACATCGGGATTCGTTCCTACGACAGCGACCTGAAACTCTCCGACATGCCGAGCAGCGGCAAAGAAACGGCTCTCGTTTTGATTTTTTTGAACATAGTGAGAGGAAAATGGGAAGCAGGGTGTTTGGGACAAGAAACAAAAACAACTTTTTAGTCAAGCTAAAACAGCTTGATTCCATTACGATGGTAAACATGCTGGTGATCACGCCGTAGCGCAGCAGGCTAATTCCTCTGTCCTTTTCCCACCTGTTCATGGAGAGATACGGAGAACAGCCACCGGGCAGTTTATTACTTAACGTGCCGCAGACTCGACATCCCCACCCAATTCTGCAACTTACATGCAGAGGTCGTCCACAGCCGAACTGAAAAACACCCAATAACTGAATAAAATGTGGAGGACACATGACTTTATTACTTAAACCATAAGCCCTCCACTGTGTACCATGTATATGCTTAAATGTACTTTACTACTCTTTGAGAAATGATTCCACTTGACCGTCGCAAACCAAACTTACTGCTACTGTTAATATACCCACATCAGCAGGCATCTCTGAAGGCAAGTTGAAAGACGTGCGGAGTATTCCCCTCCAACAGCCGCAGGCCGTGTGATCAAACACAGACTTTGGACCCAACATCTCCTCCACAGTAACTCTTACTGACTGATGCAGGGTTGGGGGGGGGGGGGGGGTGTCGAGTGGGCAACTGACAGCTATGGACTTACAGACTTCTGGAATTTGAATAACGCGTTCCAGAACAAAGACAAAGGCAACACTGTGAGAATTTCAGCTGTAACCTTGCAAGACACGGCAAACACAATGCAGAACAGCATTTCATTTTAGAAGAAAAACTCAAATAATCGAATTTCTATTCATGTAGCTTTGACGTGTTCATTTTCCGTGAAGGATTCTCATTTACCATCCGACTGAAACACTCATTGTCACCGTGCCGCCTTAGTTGCGAGTCAAAAGCCTGGTTCAAATTTGGAATAAGAAAAGTACCAAAAAGGTCGACTCAGCAAAATGTGAGTGTTGTCCTGCCCTGCTTGCAGTATCCCTAATTAAACATACCACGTTAGTCAGGGCCAAATACCTTTTCAGGGGCCCAAGGCAAGGGAGAGCCCTATCAGTAGATTCTGCATGGGCCCTTTTGTGCTGATCTTGGCCCTAGGCAGCTGTATCTGTATTCCTATCCAGAGAAAGGTAGACTTCCTTGCAGAGCTACATTAAGCAACAGTTCTGAATTTTTGTAGCCTACTGGCTGCCTTCAAAACACAAAGTCTGCTGAAAGGAGAAGATTTTCACTGGCTCCTTCCAAAAAGGCTGCATCACGGCCCAGAATTCAGCTTCGGAGTGAGTTAGTCACTGACAGGTTGCGTGTAACGTCATTAGCACACAAACCTCTTCTGTCAAGCTGCGTGTCCGCGTGCCGTAACGGAGGGCAGAACTTGCGCCTGCAGCCGTTACTTAAGCCCGCAAATATGCGCACAATTTCCCCGTCTACAAGTAGAGGCGATGTGCATTTCTCGTTATTAATAATCTGTTTTACTCCATATCGTATTACACGGCATGATCTACACGTGGGCGAGTGTAATCCAAATCTGATCACCTATGAGAATGTAAGATTTATTCTTCTACATGAAAAGTCGTTTATATAGAAAATACGACGTTTCGGTTGGATCACACGAATACGCATAGACAAATGAGTTCTTCTGAATTCATTAAAATTGTGGTGAACATTCATGCATTCTTTTCACAAAATCCTCTTACTGCTTTATCTTAATCTGGGGTTGACGACAGAAATGCAACAGGGGCGTTTCCAAATTAAAATAAACAAAATAAGGCACACTGCGCAAAGTGTTTCTTAAAGCCCCAAATGCGGACGCATGTCACTGCTTGATTTATTTAGTGTTAAAACAAGTAACCAGATCACTGGAACTGTGTCTTTGGCTCCCACATCTCGCCGATCGCCTCCTACTTACCTCTCCTGTTCATCGGCCGGACACGGACGGCCACCCGCACGTTGGACTCGGTCGGCTCGCCTTCACCCATGTTGATCCTCCGACGATCCACTGACGGTCTTCTCTTACCGGATCGGTATTTATTTAGAGAAGAATATTCGCCATAAGACTCTCGTTTAAGTCTCCTCTCAAAATCACTCTATCCACAAGTACCCGAATTGCCAATAACGAGCGCAGAGTTATTTAGGACATTTTCGCTGTTATTGAAACATTGTAACAGCGAGCAAAAAAATGTTAAACGCCACCAATCTGAAGACTTTCAACAGGTCATCGCAGCAAAAAGTTACCCGCCGCCGGCCGCTTCCAGGCTGCGGTCGCGTCTGAAGTGCGTCGCCTTCTCGGTGTCTCTCTCCTCCGCCGGAGTCGGAAAGTCAGCGGGTGAAACCTTGCAGGAAAAAAAACACACTTGTTTTCCGTGCTGGATTGTCAATCGTCTACACCGCAACTCAGCAGACAAAACGGGACTTTAAAGCGGACACTTAACCAGGAACATCTTATAATCTCAGCCCTAGAGGCTTCCCTTATAAAAAAACTTCCTTTCTCATTACTGATTAATGATTCCACTGTATTATGACTAACAAATGAAACGAAATTAAAATAGTCAGCTCACAAAGAGAAATACCTGCACAGAAAGCTGTGTATCCTTCTGCCAAGTTTTTTTTTAATTGGAGATCATATTCACATACAGTTTTCTTAGAACAACGACTCAATGGTCCTTTTTGGCGTAAGGTCTTCTTTAGGATGAGTAATTATACACATTAAAATCCGCCTTGTAGTCACTTTATGCGCCTTATCTGGATGACACATATCCACCTGTTCCATTTCCTGAATCCGCCCGTAACACAACTGCGTATTGGTGCCATTTTAACCTGGAGCGCAGACGCTCCAGAACTTGCCAGATATTCAACTCCCTTTCCTTTCTTGCTGAAGCCTCAGGGTTCAAGAGCGACGCATGCGCAAACAAAACTAATTTTCTCGTTTACAAGAAATGCTTAAAATGTCCTTCATGGTTTTTCATTAGAAATTATTTATTTTATAGTTAAGTGTAGCAAGTCATTTGGCTCTGAACATATCTTTGCGACATTTTCGACTCAAGACAACCCTTATTTTATCTTGTATTGAAACACAGTAAAACGTATTGGCTACTTTGTTGATTTAATTCGTTATTAATGCTTTTTTCAGATGGTAGCTTTCCCTTTGAAGTGTTGTTTGCAGACATTCTCCGGTTGTTGTCACTGCCAGTTTTATTTTTAAATTCGCACACTGTGCATTCTGCTCATTTGCTCAGAGGATACTAATTGCTTTTTATTGCAAGTTGTTTACATTTAGGGTGATCATATTTTAATTTGTAAAAAAAACTAGACACTGGGAACAGGACGCAAAGAGAGGCACCAAAGCTACGCAAATATGTACACAGAAAGAATCCTGTCTGTAGAAAGCTAACACAAAGCACAAAATGAAATCCCGGACATTTCAGGCATTTTTGGTGTCTCAAAAAAGAGGAAAAATCCAGGAAAAGGAGGACATATGGTCATCCTATTACATTATAGTTAATTCCGGAGTCAAAACACGCAATGCGAGCAATCTAAGTATTTATTTAGTATTTGTAAACTCGAATTCAGTTTTAAAGCAGCTATTTTGAAATAGAATAACTTTAAAAAGTATTTAGAAACGCAACGCTACCGGTTTGTTACATCACAGATTTTCAGGCACAATTTGTGACACATAGACCTAATTATTCATGAAAAATGTAATATTTAATGAGAGGTTACAGTAAAAAGGAATAATCCTGCTTACAATCGAAACAAACCAATTTGGATAGTTCTTACTGATTTCATAACTTTGTAACTAGATTATACCTTCAAAACAAAATCAACATTTAATATCTCGTGATCTTCTTCCAATATATTGTATATTTATTGCTAAATCCGTATGAATTGTTTATACTTTTTACGTATCTGTATTAATGTAAAGCAATAAATAATTGTAGACATTTATATTAGGGCTAACCTTATTGCGGAACTTATTAAAAGATATTTGCTTTCCCGCCGAAGCAATATTTTGAACACACTTCCGTTTGGAGTATCTGATTTTTTTCAACAGTTTTTATCAGTTTACGGTTGAAAGCGTGTTTGGATATGCAGTGTGTTTACTATGAATTGATTCTTGATCGTAATCTTGTGTTTTGAGTTGTTTGCTTATACAACAGTATTGAAATGGGAAAACCGAAGAAGAAGAGTAAGTACTAAAGTCAGCTGTCAAGTTTATTGCGTGTTTGGTAATAGATGTTTTGGTGTTGTCGGTCGTATTAGCTGAGTGTTGCTGTTAGATGGTTAGCGGTTCGAATCTTCTGTAACCTCTTTAAACGTCACCCATTTTAGTTTTACACTTGTGCTGTTTGTGCCGTAATTTATATGTCCCGTGAGTTAAATGTTTTTCAGCGAGATTGCGGTATGTGATACATTTTCAGTGGAAAAAGGGGGGGGGGGGGAAGGTCTAATGTTTAGCAGTAGTAGTACATGTAGCTGCTTAACTAGACTCTATGTTATGTCAGCATAAGAAATCAGTGAGGGATGTTTAAGTGACTATATGGGTGTAATCCCGGTACAGTAATTCAGGGTTGCCAACTTTGATCAGATGGCTGGCGTAAAATATTCAATTAGGGACAACTCTGCCCACACATGCATACGCATTTCCATGTATTTAATAGTTTTATTACCTTGTAAATAGTCTTTAGGGTTTGCAAACTACCCCAACGCTTTTTATGTTGCTAATTTTAAGTTTATAATGGAATGATATAGATTTGCCGTAAGCTTTATTGCGCGAGCGTGAGAGTCTGAAAGTGTCACGCCAGATGCGCGAGAGCTGGCAGCTTTGGTAATTCCTACTGTTAATAGATGCAGTATAAAACATTTTGTTCTCTCCGTGTGTCTTATGCTCATCAGGTGACCTCAGTCGAGCGGAGCTGATGATGATGACCATTGCAGACGTCATCAAACAGCTGGTGGAGGCTCATGAAGAAGGCAAGGATATCAACCTCAACAAGTCAGTATCTGCAAACAGGGTGGTGTGAAGGAAAGAACAAGTTTGGTTTTCCAAATGTAACTTTCTCTGGAATTCATATCTTACACTTCTATGGGGTCTTACAAATAAATAATTGCCATTTTAGTAAAAACGGTAGGCCTGCCTTTATTTATTATATAGCATCTTTATTGATTGATAGTCCTGTTGACTGTGATCGAGCCCAGCTATAGTTGTGAGATTTGGCGGGGGGGGGGGGGGTCACGGGAGATGTTGTGGGGTTATTCGGGTGTAATCGGCTTTTGGCTGGGCCAGGCTTGGCCCCCTGTGAATCTGGACCTGATACTTCGTAATAATCCAGTACAGTTGACTCTTGACTCTTCCTGATCTTGGGGTTGCGTGTTCCTGGCCCCACCTTCCCCAGAGTGAAGACGAAGACGTCGGCAAAGTACGGCCTGTCTGTGCAGCCGCGCCTGGTGGACATCATTGCGGCCGTTCCGCCGCAGTACCGCCGCATCCTGCTGCCCAAGCTGAAGGCCAAACCCATCCGCACCGCCAGTGGGGTTCGTGTGCCCGCGCCCCTCCCCCATTCCACGTTCTTTCGCCGTGCTGATGGATAGCCCACCTCCTTAACCTGCCCCATCTGTCTCCTCGTGCAGATTGCGGTGGTTGCCGTGATGTGCAAGCCCCATCGCTGCCCCCACATCAGCTTCACGGGCAATATCTGTGTGTGAGTAGAGCCCATCGCTGACGCCGGTCACATGGACAAGGATGGGCGGAGTCTGTACGGGTGCACAAGCCAATTGGAATGAGTTAAAAGTGGAGAGCTCGGTATTGGTGCTTAACAAGCGTCAACTAATTAACTAGTGAAACTTGTGTTTTCTGTTCTTTAATTCGAAATTTTGTGTGACATTTATTAACTATATCCAAATTGCAATCATGGACTGAGTAAGAGTCAAAACAGAAAGAACTAATTTTCATCATGATAGAGGAATGTGCACATATTGTCATTATAGGTGCTTTCCCGACGCAAGGAACTTTTCTTGTGTTCCCACCACAAGTCCGATTGTAGTTCCTCAGAGGCAGTTCCGGAACCTTTTTTTAGCGCCTACTTCGGAGTTGGTACTTTTCATTCACCCACGTACTACTGCGGTGGGCCACAGTGATGAACTTTGTTGATTGGTTGACCATTGGCACCTGCACTAACTTGGAAGTTATGCAGAAGAGCAGGAAAAGAGAGATAAAGTATAGAAGCAAAGATTGGGTGGATGGAATTATTTTTGTATCTCAGTTGCATTAAAGGCATTAATGCTTTTTGCTTGCATCTCCATATTTCTGCATTGCAAAATTTGATCAAAAACGGATTTACTTTTGTTTAATATGTCCTATGGTGGTGAGGAAACTTGCCAGCGCTTATTAGCAGAATAACGTTACGTCGTTTTTTCATTCTGTGGAAAACGAAAGATTGATCTGCTGGCTAGATTTAATAATGAATTATGTATTTGGTCATATTGATAAAAGGCCGCATCGCATTTTTTGGGCCGTGCAAACAAATAACTAAAAAAATGGCTTATTTAGCCTCCATTGTTTTGGTGTGGTGGTGTAGTTTTCTATGAAATTATGTGTGAAGTTTAACCTACGAAATTTTTGTGCCTCCGATGGTTCTCTAGCATAAATGTCACAGTTCCTGTTGTGTGGTGGGAATGGGACACATGAGTGGCTGGGAGTTACAAAAGCTCCTGGTCGAGGTGGTCTAGAAACTTGGAACTAGGAATTTGGTTCTTGAGCTTCGGTGGGAATGTGCCTTATGTTTGGGATGTTTTAGGTTAGTGTATGCAGATTATTTTAGAGGGTACTTTGCAGTGAGATACTCTGAGATGCTCTTTCTCATACAGCTACTGTCCTGGTGGGCCAGACTCTGACTTTGAGTATTCCACACAGTCCTACACCGGCTATGAGGTAAATGGACTCCTTTATCTGCATTTACACACCTGTATTCCAGCTGTGTTCATTTTCTATGAACGAGACACTGGCTTTGCAGTTAAAGTTTTAGTGCTTTTGGGAAGTTTGGTTTATGACTTTTTAAGAATTGAGTTGGAGCTATATTTAAAGATTTTATCTGTCTATTTAAAGGTCTTTATTTTACTTGAATACAGAGTTACTTGTATTTACCATAGTATGATTACATATGAGGTGGCAGTGCTGTCATGGCTGTTGTAGGAGTTGTGCACTCACAGCTTGTAACTGGATGCTCGCTGTCCTTCACAGCCCACCTCGATGAGGGCCATCCGGGCTCGGTATGACCCCTACCTGCAGACCCGCCACCGCGTGGAGCAGGTTGGTCTTCATGGCACCGCTTTACTGATCCAGCAGATGTCTGGGCTGATACCTTGTGCTCCGTGCTAAGGCCCTTCCCCTCCTCGCCGCGCTCCGTGCTAAGGCCCTTCCCCTCCTCGCCGCGCTCCGTGCTAAGGCCCTTCCCCTCCTCGCCGCGCTCCGTGCTAAGGCTTCTCAACCCCCTCTCCATCTGCGCAGTTAAAGCAGCTGGGACACAGCGTGGACAAGGTGGAGTTCATCGTGATGGGAGGCACCTTCATGGCTCTGGCTGAGGAGTACAGAGATTACTTCATCAGGAACCTGCACGATGCCCTGTCAGGCCACACCTCCAATTCCGTGGCCGAGGCAGTCAGGTACATGCTGGCCCTTTCTATCCACTGCAGGATAATGTATGATATTCTGCACAACATTATCCTAAGTAGCTCCCCCTGCTGGCTACACAACACCACAGCTGGTAATAATTACGGCGCATATAGTGTTTTCAGTACTAATTTTTGATCTGCTTTGATAAAGCCAGAAAACTATAGGTGGATAATGCAGTTAAAATAAATGGACGGATAGTTTCTTTTAAATGCCTTGGTGTTTCTGAAATCCCCTTGAAATTTTTTTCTTACTGAAAGATATACCAGTAGGGGGCACTGTGTGCTTACTGTGTTTGGGCCAGAGGAGTCCTGCAGGCCCCTCTACTACATTTCAGCTCGAAATATTGACCCTGAAGGTGATTGTCAAATATTTAGTGTATCGCTGTTGCTGCTGATCAAGACATTAGTTAGTGAAAAGATGGCTATCAGGTTATCCGAGACTCTAGGTTTAAATAGTATAGCTGTAAAGGCCCTTAAGGGAAGTGATTGATGCTGATGTTGCTGTACTGAAGCAGCTGTATGGTCTGTTCCAGATGGAAGGGACTTTATGTTGGTCTGGGCGTGAAGATAGGGAGGAGTGAAAACAAAATGCTGACTTTTCCACTTGCTGGGGTTCGTAAGGTGTTTCCTGAACATTATCAGAAGGAGGCAGGCTGCTCAGAGGTGATGGCCGTGACTCTCGCCGCTGTCCTTACTGTCACCTGTGGGGCGATGGTGGTGCAGGAGGTGGTGCTACCGTTCGGCAACCGGAGGGTTGCAGGTTCGAGCCCCGGGTCCTCCTGACCCCATCGAAGTGCCTTGCAAGGCGGCCTCCTTCACCGGTGTGTGAATGTGTGGTGTGAATGGGTGAATGTGAGGCATAGATTGTAAAGCGCTTTGGTACTCGTAAGAGT
>JAODLC010000043.1:9897749-9917550 GCA_026781145.1 Hippopotamyrus pictus | reverse complement strand
AAAAAAGTTTACTGTTCACAATTTTTTGTTAATGTCAGATTATTTATTAAAATGATGACAAAAACTGGTTGGGGGGGTCCAGTGAATTTTTGCTTGGGGCCCCAACAGACCCTAGGATCGCCTCTGTGTATACCTTCGGTTCGTAAAAATCAAGGCAAAGAAACCAAAGAACTACCGGAAAGGCGACAGAAAGCTTGACTAAAAGCCATCGATCAAAAGGAATTGAACAACGGTACTGTCAAGAAGTGGCACATTCTTAGCATTTCGCTACAGGCAGAGCAGGGCAGTATTTCAATTAAACCTATTTAAAATACGTATTTATTCACTTTCGAGTACTCTGTAATTTGTATGTTGCTGGACCGAAATCACATGTAATTTGTAACAAAATACTTTGATAGACTGTATTTTATGTATTTAAAATATTTTAAAAACTTAATATATGTAATTTTAAGAACCTTTTAAATGTAGATGATCTATCACCATATTTGTCAGTTATCTACGGAAAAATGAACCTGCTTTTAGATCGGTGCAAATAACACGAAATGTGCAGTACGTGAAATAGGCATATATTGCTCACTGAATGTCCGTATACGGTATAGGACAGAAAAAAAACAACAATTAGCATACTGCAATGCTGTGCTCTAGATATTTGTGAATTAACTTGCTAGCCCGTTATAGATATATAGCGATACTCTATAGTTAATTGCAAGACATATGCTCAGGTAGTGGCACCTTTGGTTGGTCATATATGGAAGCCTTCGTTAGCGATAAATCCGACTAGCTACTTTTGTTCCTAAGGACAAAATGAAATTTCTATGAGCTAAGCGTAGGAGTGTTTATATCAACTGTGCGCGTGTAAAACTGGTGAACTTCACGTTGCATATCATGCGTCAGAGCCGCAGGTCCTGTTTTTATTTTTTGAGGGTATATCTAAAAAAACAGTTTGAGTTTATGTTCGGCAACTTTCTGTAAGACGAAGCGGTAAGTTGGCGCATTATGATAGTTTAAGAAAGCGTTATTGTGCCTCACTATGCGTGTATTTAAACTTTATGGTCAACTGTGGTGGTAGACTAGTTTCTATAATTATGTTATGAAGAACTGGCTCGGCCCCTTTTGCTTTAACAATTACGTCTTTTTATAGTACTTAACACTTGCTATACATTTTTTATATGAATCTTTCTTTAGCACTGTCATAAACATCGAACTTTCTGCAACTGAGCAACGTTCAACAGCTTCGACTTTCGCCGTGTCAAATAGCCGCTACGCAGAAATTGTGACGTAATACGCATGTAGTTTAATACAACCCATTGTAGGCTTCGGGTACAGGCTAAATACAGCTATACTGCGTTGAAATTAGCAACCAATGGAAAATGTTAAGTACAGTGCAATGAATGATTTAATATTTACTATAATGTTTATAATAATGAGCAATATACAGTGAATCCAGAAAGTATTCACAGCGCATCACTTTTTCCACATTTTATGTTACAGCCTTATTCCAAAATGGATTAAATTCATTTTTTCCCCTCAAAATTCTACACCCAACACCCCATAATGACAACGTGAAAAAGTTTACTTGAGATTTCTGCAAATTTATTAAAAATAAAAAACTGACAAATCACATGTACATAAGTATTCACAGCTTTCGCTCAGTACTTTGTTGATGCACCTTTGGCAGCGATTACAGCCTCAGGTCTTTTTGAATATGATGCCACAAGCTTGGCACACCAGTCCTTAGGCAGTGAATACTTTCTGGATACACTGTATGATCTGGCCTGAAGTTACACAGGGGGTGGGGTCAGTCAAGAGATAAATGTATTATTATTATTATTTTTATTATTATTATTACTAGTATTATTATTATTATGTGACCTAAAATTTTGTGAGCTGGGAACAGGTGAAACAAATTTAAGCACATTTTCTTGATGGACTCTTAATTTGGAAATCAAAGCTTGTGGAAGCAAGACAGTCTAAACAAGAAGTCAGAGTGAGTTACATATTTGTAAAAACTGTAAAATGTGACTGTAAAGCATCGTGTAAATAACTCATTGGTTTCCATAATTGTCTTCTGCTCCTTAATGCTGGCAATCTAGTGTAAGTAATACTTGGAGGACATTAAGGTCAAATGCATTTGCCCTCCCTAACAGACCAACCGGCACTGCCTCAGTTCCTCCTCACCAGCGCAGCTTGTCCATGTTGTTGTATGTAATCATGAATTTGGAGACTGTTCCCATTGATGCATTATATGGGTGTGGCAGTCTATGGCGGTCCATGGCTCAGCACATTAGCACACTGTGCTCAGGTTTTAAGTTTTAATTATCACATAAACAATCATACACTGTACTTCTGTGCAGTGAAATGCTGTTCCAACCTGCTGCCTGAATCGTGCTGGTCAGGAAATATGCACCACAAAGAAAACTAAATGGTGTAAAAAGAAAAAAGAAAAATAAAATGACTGCAAAATAGACAGTGAATGGTTGTTGGTTCTAATCCTATACTTTGCAGAGTGATGTCAGCATTGGGCCCTTGAGTGAGGCCCATTAACTCCAGTTATTCCAGAGATTGGCTGACCCTGCCTTCTCAATTGTTTGTTGTTTTGCATAAAAGCACATGTTAAATAAATACATTTCCGGTTCTTTTGACTGATGCTCTTGCAATTCAGTCTTTAACTGACTTTTTCTGACTTTTTGCTAGTAAGTTCACATTGCTTTAAAACAATGCTTTACATATCACAGCAATGATTGCCAAACCTGTTTTATATCTGACACACACTGTTAACTGCCATGTAACCAAATATCACTCAGCTGTGGCTATAATTGTGATTTACTTCAATGTCAAATTCCTTTGTCACGTGGTGTTTCTATGGTCTTTCCATAATCTATGGTATAGTGTACATAAAGAATAATATATAATAAAGTCCTATCATCCACCTTGCCCCTGTCCGAAATGTCCAAGATGTTAAGCCGATGTTCATTGCAGCTTTTCATTTATCCACTCATGAACACAGACCATATACCGTACATCCATGTATATTTTATCTTATAAAATGTATAAATATATTCTTAATTTCAAAGCAGACAATTTGATAGTTTGTTCATACTCTGCCTTCCTTTGTATCTCCCCCTTCTGCCTTCTGACCTATGTACCCTCCCTCCCCCCAAAGGATTAAATGGGGATTCCTTCCTTTTAAGGGTCTAACTGGTTTCAATGATATGATGTCAGACTTGATAGAGTCCTTGTGATTTAAACATAACACTAAGATATGGCGCCCCAAACCGCTAATGCACGTTGCGTCCCTGACTCTGCCGATGCCTCCACCTGTGTTAGGGTGACGGATATGCTTGCGTGTTGGAGCTTTAGGGACCTCATTCTTATGTACAGTGGCACATAAATATCCGCATGATGTAGATGTTCAGCCTCATTAGCTGCTTCCAGGAAGGTGCATGGGCTCGCACGTCACCGGCGGTCGCATCCGTGGCTGTGCGTAAGACGCCTGCCCTCCCTTTCTCTCCCACTTACTCTCCCTCCTTGTTCACTCTCTCCCTCTGAGAGTTGTAGTAACGTGGCTGGGAGAGGGGGGAGTTGGCTGGGGGTAAGGGGGCCGGGCTAAGTCGGTGGGGGGGTGTCACTATAAGAAGACACTGCCGTATGACTGCAAGCACTTAGTTTTTGTTTCCAAGGCGGAGGACAGGACCGTGCTGTCAGCACGCCAGCTGAAGCCTCAGAAGCTTTGGAGAACACGCCTCCCATCTCTACTCACAGGTAGGGCTACATGGCACCTCCTCTCTCCCCATCTGGAGGTGACCAGCCTTCACTCTTTACGCTGTCTGCTCGTTTCTGGGTGCGCTTGACGTATGAGGGTCTGGTACGAGCCCCGGCGAGGGAGCGGCGTGTTTGGCTTGTGTTCATTCTGGTTGATTCGACGTAATTCATTTTACAGCTTTCCTTCCAACCTGTGGCCATTTTTAAGAGGTTTAAATTTCATGTAAACATTTGCTTTACCTGTCATTTTGTTTTATTATGCTTCGTTATTGAGTTTTTACATTTTTTTTTGTGCACATTTATTTTGCAGGTTTAGTTCGTTATATTATGGGTCATTTTATATTAGTAACGTCCATATATTTCAAGTTTTTTTTTAATTATTAACTTAACTTAAAAACAGAAATCTGGTCTGAAGATAGCATTAGGAGAGTTAGCAATTTTGTTATATTTAGAGGTATTAGTGTGAGCAGCAGTTTAAAGGTGCCTTTTACCTTTTTAAGTGAAACGTCACAGGAAAAGCTTGTTTTCCTTTTTTCATTATTTGTTGTTGCAAAGTCCCCACTGAGCACCTGCTCGGTGTCACCTGAGGGAGTTAGCACACCGGCAGTCTCTGCGGGCTCCTTCAGCCTGCGAGGACGCACCAGAGCGCGAGGCGCTGACGTGGTGACCACATCTCCCACGGAGCTGCCTCGTGGCAGAGCGCGGCGCTCCAGCGCTCGCTGGGTCTGGCGTTTCACATAGCCCATTAGCATCAGGTGCCTGGCGGTCTCTTTAGCGGCATGGCTTAACGGGGGAGTGGAGGAGGACGCCACTTCGATTATGCTAAAGCTAATTAAGGCCACGACCCCCCCCCGGGTCTGTTTAATGACAGGCACTTCTTCAGCCCCCTGTCAGTGACTGGTGCAGAGTGGCTCTCATTCATCATAAACCTTCGTTTCAGATCTTTTTTAGTTTTTTAGTTTTATCAGGTGGTTAGGGGAAATCTCTGGGGCAAATTTTCATATTGATTTAAAAGTCAGGAACACAAAAGACAATGAAAGGAATGTTTGAAGGAGATAGAGGAAGAGTAAATGTGGGTATCACACAAGAGACATGGTATGTGTTCTGGATGAAAAACCTCAAAGCAAGGTTAAGAGCTGTGCTTCTGATTCCTCACTCCACACCAAGTGAGCATGCTTTCATGTTCCCTCCATGCTTTTATGTTCCCTCCACATTCTCCCTCCATGCTTTAATGTTCCCTCCAAATGTTCTCTCCTTGTTTTCATGGTCCCTCCAAATGTTCTCTCCTTGTTTTCATGGTCCCTCCAAATGTTCTCTCCTTGTTTTCATGGTCCCTCCACATGTTCTCTCCATGCTTTCATGGTCCCTCCACCTGCTTCCTCTATGTTTTCATATTCCCTCCACATGTTCCCTCCAAGCTCCCTCCATGCTTTCATGTTCCTTCTATGCTCCCTCCACATGTTCTCTCCACACTTTCATGTTCCCTCCCTGTCTCAGCTGGTTTCCTCCAGCTGCTCTCCTTTACTGCTGCAGTTACAAATATGGAGTGAATTTCTGTTCCAGCAGCCTGTGACTGTGAGTGCTCTGCGATAGGCTGTCATCCTGTCCAGGTGCTGCTCTGTCTGGCTTTCCCCTCTCTTATTTCTTGGATTATGCTCCAGGTTCACTGGGAATCAGTCCTTGATAAGTGGTTGTGGAAGGTGGTTACTTATGTTATTTATATATTGTTTTTTCCATTCACTCATTATATCAGAAGCTGAGATGATGCTCTGATTTCCATCTGCTGGTTCATTTACGGTGTAGAATGTAATTTGTCATTTAATTGAAGTCATTACTGCAATTGGAAGCCTTGGTAGGAGTTTGATAAGCTGAACAACATAAAACACGGGGGGAGGAAGAGGAATTGGTGTTTGAATACATGCAAAAGGACTGAAACAGCGGACTGGCACTCGATCTTCAGTAAGCCCAGCAAACATCCAGAGGGAACACACAGCTGTAAATCAGCACAGGTGACCTGCTGGTCAGGGGGAATCAGAACCAGGCTGCGGTGACACGATACCCAGCCTTAGACTCTGCTGGTGAATCTTTGGTGAGGCGCGTCTAATTGTCTATACTGTATAAACCTGGAAAAGCATGTATGTGCGGAGTGTGAGATTGGTGTTTTTATTGATTATGCAGTCTCATTAACCCTAATTTTAATTTTATCTATCCATAAAGTGGCTTTTCATTTAATTAAATTTTATTGAAATGTGGTGTATTGAAGGCATTGGTGGCCAATGGAGAAAGTTATAGAAAACTCGTGGTCTAGAGCTGAGATGTTATTGGCTCAATGGGTGATGTCATGTGACTGAATAATTACCCCTGTAATGGCAGGTCGTGTGGCTCCATCTTGCTGCACTGCCGGTATGAAGTAAATCTCCACCGTCCACACAGCGTAGGACGGAGCCCAGGATACGGCTCTTGTGCCGCTTTCGGGTAGAAATAACCATTATTCAGTACATGTGATATGTGAAGCGTGTCAGCTGTGGACCAGCTTCCCTCACGCGGAGAAGACACCATGCCGCAGAGCACAGACTATAGGTGTCAAGTCTCAAGCTGTAGCCCTGAAGCTCATGTGTTTTAACGCCTGTAGGCATCTCTCAGACGTAAGGTTGTCACGTGCCCAAACCAGAGAAAATGATGACATGCTGCACAGTAGACATGACAGGAGAATCAGTCGGCCAGTTTCACCGTTGCCCCCCTACCCATTAATATTTTTTACCTTTTTCCATCCTGGTCGGCAAGTTTAAGGAGCCCCCGTCGTTTTTTGGTGGCTCACCATCTCAACCAAGTTATACAGGTTTTTAATCAGCCATCTCATTGGTTCCACTCCAGCTAGGTTGACATGTAGAGGAGAGGCCCAAATGGACAAGCCTTATAACGCTTTCCTCTCTCTATTTTTCCACCCATCTTCAGTACCTGCCTATTGAGCACTGGATTATGCCAGGAAACATGTGGCACACAAGTCAAGGGGCATCCAGGATGGGATGCCAGTCCATTGCAGGGCACACACCACAATCAGTTTAGACAAACTGATTTCATAATTTTATCGACCTGCGGTCCACAAACAGTAATATTTAATATATTAATATCCTGGGCATAGACTGATCACTTCATCTTTATACATCAAAATCAAGGTGCTCACATTGGTGACAGGCTCCATGCCAAGCTGGCCAACTTCCCACTCCATCCAGGAGATCTGGAGCTGGAATAGGTCTCCCCGGAGACCGGGGGCGGCCCCCTTTAGCGGCTCTCTGCACGGTGCAGCTTCACGGTTCCTGCTCACGGTCGGCAGATTACAGAGCGCTGATGAGCCTGTCATCTCCTTTAAAAAAGCCCGGCTTCAGCAGAACAACCTCCCAGACCTTGTTAACTCCTACATTTTTATCTAATTGCCTCAATACATGAAAACACCTGAGCCTAGGATTTTTTTAAATTACCCATTAAAGCAGAAGTAGGAGCCAAGCCAAATCCACTGAACTAAGCCCCTGGTATAATTACACCTTCATAATTTCGTTATTTAAGGCTCTTAATTACTTAACCAAACTTCTAATTACTTTATCACTGTAATTTACTGTTTTTTTCCACCACACTGGATGATACATACAGTGTCTGAAATGATCCCCTGATCTTGACCCAGCTCCACCAGGGAACCTGCACTGAACTGAACCCCTAAATTTGTAACTTAATAACCTCTATAGCTAAAACCTTAAAGCATAATGATGGCCCTGGACCATAGCCTATGATACTAGATAAAACAGATGTCCTTCTTAACGAGGGCAATCACATCTTCATAATGGCCTTTTGGGTCAACATTCAGAAGGATTTCAATAAATTAAGGAAATTAAAGTCACAGTAAAACAAAAAAATAAATTGATGCAGCTACTTCCAGGTAATTCTGAGGTCAGAGAGAATGACTTTCATGCATCTGCAGCCATCTTTACCACGTCCAGTGGGAGTAAAACATTTAGATCATATTCTCACATTATATGCAGCCATCTTCCCCAATCGAGTGAGTGTGAAGCCTGGAAACACAGGAGACAGCTGGGAAATCACAGGGCAACCACATCACACACGTGACGCACACTGTGGGCAATTTACATACATCAGTTTGCCTAACTGCATGTTTTTGGGGTGCAGAATTAAAGCAGAGTACCTGCAGGGGAACATGCGAACTTCACACACACGCACACACACACACACACACACACACACACACACACACACACACACACACACACACACACAGCCAGGGGCAGACTCTCTCTGCAGATGCCAGGGTACAGGACTACTGAGTCAAAATCAGGGATGCCATCTGGCGTGAGGCTTTCAGACACTCGCATCATGCAAGAAATCTTGCATGAAATCTATATTATTCCATAATTAACCTAAATTAGCTACATCAAAAGAACTAGGTAGTTTACAAGCCCTACAGATTATTTACAAGGTAGTTAAACTGTTACATACATGTAAATGTGTGTGCATCCACGTGCAGACTTTGTCTCCAACTGAAAATCTCGCTCCAGCCAGCTGACCGAAGTTAACCCTGCAATACTCATGTCAGTCAGAAATTGTAGAGCTAACAGGCTTATTTTGCTACAGCACGTATTTGAGAGACATTTAAAGTTCTGCTTTGAAAGCCAGAGCTCTGATATATAACAGGTTCACACAGCAAACTGACAAGTCACCTGTAACTAGTTCGGACTTGTCCTGCCTCCCTTTGAGAATATCATTTGGAGAGACCATCGTGACGTAATGGAGGTAGAGTAGGTGCACGTCTGCCTCTTCGGGGACTGATTAAGCTGGCAGTGCCCCCCGCACCCCACCCACCAAGATATGAGAAAACAAAATGACAAGAATACGTGAACAGGCAGCTCAATCGTGGTATTATTGCCGTTGGATCTCCTCGGGGCTGAATGTTTCTCCATGCCGAGTCCCTGACTACTGTACATTTTAATTTTCTATTTCGGAACACCTGGGATTTTTCACACTCCACTGGGTTAATCTCTGAAGTCTGCGTCTTCATATTCTATGTAGTAATTACAATTTTGTGGCAACAGTAGCAGCCATAGTGTTTCTTATCAATAAGTTTTTGTCATTACAAGTTAATAGCCCAGCTTGCCACATTTTATGGTGGTAATTGTGAAGTTAAAATTAAGAAACTTTCATTGAGCTGATTGATTAATTAATGTTAGTATATCATTTCATATCTGACTCACAAGCATTTGTGTCATTTCTGTGAACAAGGGTAATGTTTAAAGAGCTAAATAGAGGGGCTGACTTTAATCTGGGGCCTCGCTCACGCAGTGGGCAGCTGAGTCATCGTTTAGTGATGATCGCTAATCGGTGATACTGCACTAGAGGGATGGAGAGTAGGAGGCTCCTGCCAAAATCACTTTGGCTTAATTCTTACTGTTAAAGCCAGTAATCTGCAAGATGAAGTGAACAACTGACTCCAAAGACATATAGGAAGAAGACGGGGTAATAAATGTATGAAGCACCAATTTCTCAATGGCGTACAAGTTAGAAGACAAAATTTTAAATGCCAAAATAAATATTATTATTGCGTGTTGCTTGGTACCTTTTCTTTAAAAGCTCATACGTGATCAACTTAATCGATTGGTCCTGAAAACAAAGATTGCCGGAATTTAAATCAGGACACACCCATGCATACCGAAATGGCTCGCAAATAGGACGTGATTTTTTATTTTATGAAATGCACTTTCTATTTCTCCTGGGCCAGGGGGTGCAACGTTATGGCCATTACTTTTTACAGTCTGTTAAGCTGGTGTGTACCACCATGCATGTGTACGTTTCTCAGATGCTTTACTGTCGAAATCGGACAGTAAGGCTGGTATCTTAAAAGGCAATCGATTTCAAAAATGGCAGATGGTGACATGAAGGTAATTTATTTAAGAAAGCAGAAATTACCACGAGGAGTACTCATTGTCTCACCAGAAGAATTTAATGTGACCCTGTTCCTCTTATACCACCACAAGAATACTCTGCTGTGTCTGTAAATACATATAACTGAATTGATATTTGTACCATGTGTTTGTATAAAACACATAAAAAGGATGTTGCGGCAGAGAGCATCTAAAGGTTTTTCTCGCCTGAGAAGTTTCCTCTGCAATTATGTGATGGAAAAATCTCAGTTATTGGGGGAAATTACCTAGTGTATGATGACTTTTTAGCATTGTCCATAAATATCAGTACCAGTAAGGGGCTATCTTATCGAATACCAGAGCAATGAAAACAATAAAATAAAGAATGCTTTAGAATGAGCTGTCTAGTTAGTGCAAAGTCTGCTATCCCCTCAATATGGCACTTAGACAAAAAAAAAAAAAACCTATATTAATTAAATACACTCATGACTGGGGCTGCCTGAATAGCATCGCTTTGCTTCTTCCACTTGTCACATCCTCGTGTGTTTCAGCCAAATGGGCACGATTAGACACGTGCCATCGAGCAGGAGCACAGACACCCACTGCGGCTGAGAATGAGCAGCTTGTAAGGGGAAAATTCCACATCGGCGTATGACCCCCTCAATGAGGCGAGTGATTATATTTGCAGATGTCAAGAAATCACATTATCGCCCTTAACCAGGGCGCTTTCTAAGCTCTCGTGTCATGGTATGTTTCGTAAAAATACCAGGAGTGCTACCATCTACCATTTATAACCTGTTAGAAACGTACATCCATCAACCTTCTGCTCACTTATCCAGTCGTGAGTAATGTAACCTCATGTACATCTGCTTGTCTTATGTGGGATTTTTTATTAGCCAAAATAAGCAATTGACAGAGTCAATAATGATTCTTTAGCTCATTAAAAAAAAACTCAACAGCAGCAGCAAATGAACACGGCGGGATTCAGACTATATTAAAGGGATCCTTGGGCACTTTATGAAGATGATGGATTTCATCCTGGCTGAATGAAGGCAGATCAGCAGATTAGCCATCCACTGCCTTTCGCCGTGCCTCCCCCCCCCTTCTTGTTTCTCTGGCTCTTATCTGCTCCGTGATGAACTCGCTTTCGATGTGACTCAGCGCTCGACGAGCTCCGAGCCCTGCCCCCCCCGCCCCGTTTTCAATTCCTCCCCATTATACCACAGGCCCTAATTCTCACATCAATTTGGCAAACGATGAGCCTCACTAATGAAGTTTGAAATCATGCTCCTTTATACAAAACAGATGTCACGCTGCAAATCGTGTAAGTCATGATCTAGGGGGGGCGGGTGCAGAAGACACCCCAGCGCTACTTAATGGATGGCTAATACGTCGTGAACATGAACTTTTCTGAGAGATATGTTTAACTTGTGACAGGCAGTGACAAGGGCATCCTGTCCTTAGTGTGGCTGTTTTTCTGGTAGGACCTCTTTGTCTGCTGACCCCCATGGGGTAGGCTGCTGAAACCTCACTTACTCTACACCTGCCTTGTTACAGGTATTAAGAAGCCTGTGGAACATCATTCTTGTTATACCGTGAAAAACATGCGAACGTGAAAGTGATTGCACATGCAAACCAGTTGCGGGGCTTTTTACGGTCTATTCACCTCTCCCCATCCCTCAAACACAGATCCCAAGGACGTACCCCTCTCCCTGCACCATGGAGACCCCCCTGTTGACTCTGCTGCTGCTTCTCTGCCTCACTGTGCCGGGACACTGTGACTGCCAGAGGGACTGCCTCTCCTGCAGGGTGCCCCTCCCTGAAAAGCAGGTCTTCAGCACCCTGGTGAGGCTCCCGGTCACTCTGCAGTTTCCTCACAAAGGACCCCCCCTCCGTGAGCATCCCCCGGTCACCTCACCTTCAGCGTGTGCCACACTCCCTCTCCGCTAGTCCTTGTTTGTCGAGGACTGGTGCGTCAGAGAGTTGTAGAAAAATGATAAGAATACAAGCCAGACACGTTTAAGTTCTCCGTTCCTTTATTCTTGGCCAAAGGCACTCAGACCCTTGAGACAGCCAAGCTGAACACACGGTCAACAGAGAATCTCCCGTATCTTACACACTAGGTGCTTGTTTCATCTGTCATCTTTCCTCTTACTCTTTTCTTTTCATATCTTGGCCACTGGGGAATTCTACCTCTGCTTTCCCTTTTCTATTAGATTTATTGCTGCCCCCGTTTCTTTTTGATTGATTTCAGATTCCTTCTGATCAGAGCATGAGAGACTTCAAGGATTTGATTCGTTATCTTACAGGAGTGTCTTGACTTAAACTCTTTAATACATAAAGTATTCATTCTGTAACAAGAATACATGCATGAGTAATACATCTTTAAGTTTCTAGTCTAGCCATTGTACACCCATTTTCTTTCTCATAAGGAGTTCCCTTCCTATAGGCTAACTACTTGCATAATTTACATTCTATTTTCTGCATAGCCACCCTAGTTTCATCCTTTGCTCATTAAACAAAGAAGGTAACGTTAACACAGTTCTAATGAAGCTCTCTTTGAAACCATTCTATAATTTCCCAGGTTTGGGCATCCAGTTCTGCTACCCTGCCAGGGTTAATCAGTTGACCACAGGATGAACCTACCACCCATTCTCCTAACCCCACCACGCACTGACATATACTCATAGTGCAAGGATTGATTACTTCTGCTGAGCTGAAGAGGATATAATTTTTCCTTTCCACAGAGTTACACCCAACTGCCAGATTTACAGATTGTTACCCAGTGTTTTTTGTTCAAAGTTTGAGCACAAAAAGATTTCTGCTATAAAACCCTTTCATATGCAGAAGTGTTCCCCTTCCTTTAAAGCACTTTTACACAACATTCCCTTCCTCCATTCCAGAGAGCAGCCCCTACTCCATGGATTCGGATTCAGTCACGAATAGGGACGAGCTGCCAACAACAATAACCTGAGAGATCCTGCTAAAATTACAATCAATGACAGATCACCTCTGACATAATCTCTTAAAACTAGAGATGCAGGATTCAGATGCAGGAACATGGCGAACACATCATCTCCCCGGTTGAGTGGTGTCCTTCCTGTTTAATAATATTATATAATAATTTAAGAATACAGTGGTACCTCAGAACTTGAAATTAATCCGTTCAGAACTCCTGAACGAATCCTAAAAAGTTTGAGTTCTGATCGAATTTTCACCATAAGAAATAATGGAAAACCAATTAATTGGTTCCCGGCCCCAAAAAATTACACCGAAATATTTTTTTTTTAGTATTTAAACACAATATGAACCAGACAAAACAAGAAAAGCATATACTGTACTAAAGACATCTAAGCACATTTATCAAAACAGTAATTTTTAAAGTAAGAAAATAAATTTATCCAGACAATGTGTAAAGTAAAAAAAAAACAATGTGTTCCGTCCCAGCTGGGCATGACAATATTATTATAATTAAATGTATTAATGGTTTATTATTAGTATTAAAATAATTAAGAAATCTTTATTTTTAAATGTATTTTATTATATAATAATAATAATAATAATAATCACTGTTACTATCATTGCCTAAATGTATTTTTACTCTCTAAATATATGTATTCAACTACTGTAAACATGCACAATGCTATCACAGCGAATGCAAGGCTGAGACTGAAGCTTTACCCTTTGTTTCCACTGAGAGACGTGCCACGTGACTCATTTCCCCGCGCATACAAGTTATCTTAGGTTGGCATTCATGGTTTGACTTCTGAGACTCAGATCGAGTTCCAGGTAATTATTTTCCGAACCGGTTGGTTCGACTTTTAAGAAATTCAAGTTCTGAGTTCGAGAACTGAGGTACCACTGTATAAGCTGGTCTGTTCAGTCTGCTCAGGTATCTGTGGATGCCAAGATAGTGTGACCTCAGTGCTCAATGGGGCTGAATAGCGATACAGCTGCTGTTGCCGGCAGTGATAACCGACATGATGAAGCTGCACTCGATTGAGCCCAAATGCCCCCCCCCAAAAATCTGGTCAGCCGTGTCAAGCTGCAGACAGGAGCTCGGTCCCCCCAGAACTGACAGCCGCACTCTCATCTGGCCCTCAGTCATTTCCAGAAATAAATGCCTCTTACCTCCTTTCATTTGTTAATTTGGAAAACGAGCCAAAGACACACTGTAAGTGTATACTGAAGAGTGGGCTGCTATCCATCATGTGCTTTTTGAACAGATTCACAGTTACACAAAGACACATGCTGCTCACCAAGGCTGAGATGGTAGCAGATTATAAGACTTCCAATGAGTGTGAAACTCTACCTGTTAGAGAGATAATAACAACTGTAATCAAATGAAAGTTTTTCCTAGGCTGTTCCTCAGGGTCTGGCTCACCTTTCTAACATCGTTCCACCATGTTGTGATCCCCGCAGGCTTGTCTGGTTGAGTGCAAGGAGAGGGCCTCCCTGGGACTTACCTGGGACTTGTGTCATAGGTACGTGGAGCTCTTGCAGCCCCACTCCTTGCCCGTAGAGGTCACTGTGCTAAAGAAGGGGATGGACGAGGCACCCACCCTGACACCTATGGACCTGGAGAGCGGAGGCCAGGAGTTCTCCGAAGCCCTGGAGCGGTTCCACCATGCAGCACGGGCCCTGGGCCTCGATGAAACGTCCTGGGAGGCCGCTCAGATCTTGGACCCCCGCCTTCCTCGACAGCTCAGGACCGAGGAGGAAGAGGGGGAGGGCGGAGCGGCAGATGAGGATGAAGGGGACCGCGAGGATGATGGGAAGTCGCAAGAGGTGGCCATCAGCCTGTCCAAGCGATTCGGCGGCTTCCTGAAGGGGAAGTACGGATACAGGAAGTTGATGGGCCCCGGCAGGAGCCTGCAGAAGCGATATGGCGGGTTCATAGGCATCCGCAAGTCGGCCCGCAAGTGGCACAACCAGAAACGCTTCAGCGAGCTCCTCAAGCAGTACCTGGGCATGAGGACCCGGCCAGAGTGACACTTAGCTCCTGTCCCATAATACCTTTCCTCACACCCCCCACCTGCCTCAATGGTCACAGCCGTAGCAGCCCTAACTACACCCACAGTATGTGAGGATTAAGCTAACAATGTGGAGGAAAACAAAGCATACATGTGTTGTAATTGTTTTTTTTTTTTTTTTTGTAAATGTACTTTTTCCCACTGTGTGATCACTGGCAAAATACAAATAAACGCAGATCAATTAAAATATGGTATGAGAAAAGAGCCCTTGGTAAAATAGCATTTAAGTCATAGAAAACTGGGAAAACCAGTGCTTTATATGTTTACAGTTAAGGAGTCTGTAATAAACCTAATAAAACTAAACTGATTGAATTTATAAATTGAATGTATGTTTAACAATTGTAGATTTGTTTGAAAAATCATGCACGTACAAATACCTCGCATGATTTAGCTCCGTTTTTATACTGAGGTCAGAATACATGTAACTTTATTTTACTACTAACGAGGTAAAAGAACAATCTTAGCAAATAAGAAACCTTTTCTGTTGACAATGCTGCCCTCTAGTGTTCATGCCGAAGACATCTTCAGCTAACAACTGTGGGAACTCGTTAATGCATCAATTCTAGATGCACTCGTTTTAATGTGGCAGTTACAAGCTGAGCAAATGATAAAATGGTTGGATTATGTATGTTAAAAATTATAGTGTTTACGTGTATATATTATAGGATTATTTAAACCGTACAACCAAGTTTGGAAAAAAAAGGGCTTTTGAAGTCACAAATATATTGGACTATAAATATCAAGCACTGGTCTGTCAACTATTTGTCCTCGTCCATTTTTTGGTAATCATCAGTGTTAATATATTTTTATAAGAGCATGCTGCCAGTTACATGGCGAGTACGTGGGTATCGTATTGGTGAATCCCATTTCTATTCCTTTTTGTTTCTAAACACAATCGCTTTAAAATTTATTTATTGTTAAACATGTATATTTAAAAAAAAGCTGAACATAAAGTATCAATAAATTAGTTTAAGATTTCTTTTGTGGCTTGTCATGTAGCAATTGCATCTGTGTCCTTAAGTGATCTGTTTGCTGTGAGGTATCAGCCAGTGTGTGGAGCTCCGGTACCATGGGAGAGCTTTACCAAACCTGCCGATCGGTGCTTTAGATGTGCATAACATCCTCTGTTATCCATGCAAATAGAAGCCAGTCCACCATCCCTAGGCATCTTTAAATTAGTGTTTTGAGGGTCGCTCTTGTTTATGCCTTAGGGCAGATACAGTACGACAGCTAATACAGAAACTATAGTTTCATCGTGTCATTTTCCAGCAGGAAAGCCTTAACTCTGTCAGATGTGCTCATGTGTTGCATTCTGACCTGCATGAAGTCCACAAGTGGCAAAAGCCTCGTGGCTATCTGTAAATTACGTTTACAGCAAATTGAGAACACAGCAAGCGTATCTTTTTTATGGCCCAGTTCTCCGTGGTGCACTTCGTAAACTGCAGCTACAAACACGTCCATTTCTGTATTTTTATTTTGGCAGGTATGTGGGACACATCCATCAAGGAGACAAAGACTGACAGAATAATATAGCTGTGATGTCACCATGGACATGAACAATGTCACAAGGTCTGATATCGCCCAGGTTGCATTTCTTAGGAAAAATAATCATTTGACTGCAACACCACAGTCAATGATGATAAACAAACACATGTGATTCACTAAAAAGCAAAACTATATTTCTCAGTCATCACAACCAAGTGAAACAAGTCCCAGGGGCAGTATTACAGACAGTATTACTGAAACCGTACTTCTGGGACACTTGATAGAACAGGACAAAAAAAGAACAAAAAAAAAGAAAAAAAAAAAGACATACATCAAACAAAGGATAGCAAAAGACACACTGTGGACTTGCGATGGGATAAAAGTTACACTGGATTTAACATCACAAAACAGGCATTGGATTACATTGCAACATGTACAAAACTATAAATCAATTTACCATGTGCAGTGCCAGGCGTTAAATGATAAACTGCTGTTTATCTGTTGCCTTAGGGCAAGGGTAGGATTTACTCTTGGTTTGTATGTCACACTGTAGTCTTTCTATAATGCCACTGCACTGGGTTTGGTAGGAGACAGAAGCGCAGGACATCTGACTGTGTGGCTGCAACAGAAGCCACAAAATTGCATGGGCACACCGAAATAAAAGTGTGAAATGTGCCCACTGGCTTAGCTGCCAGCAGTGCACAGAAACGAGGGAGTTAAATGTAAAAATTAAGTCATTTTAAGATTAAAATAAAGCCGGACTGGCCATCTTGTGTTTTCTCTGACCGAGTTCTGCAGACCTTTCGTGCAAAGTAATTATGAGGATCCATTGTCCTCAAACAGCACGTTCCTTGGCTGAAAACCACTGCACCAGGGGTTTGAAGATTATAAATGGCTTACCGTGGTGTAAACAACTGTAGCGTAAACTCAGAATGCCTTCTGGGAAAAGAAGAGAGAGTTCCAGCAGAGGAAAAGCAAAATGAGGTTGGGCAGTGTGGATGTGCCGATTTTCTCCAAGTGGAATCTAGATAAAAATCGACGAAACAAAACCCGACTAAAAGGGTTATTTTCTCATGGCGAGTGAGCGAGACGATGTCTAAAATGCTCTTGGCCGCTCCTTCACACACTCAAACAGCTCCTGTTCATTCATTCACATATGGGCATGCAGGAAAAGGAGTTGCCAGAGTGACAGGTGCCAAAGAACCCATTCCGACTGGCTGGTGCAGCATGGTAGGCGGAGTCAAGCGGAATATAAAGAAGGAAACGTCCTTGGCCTGTTGGGAGGTGTGTGTTCAGGTGAGACTGCTTGGGGAGAGCAGCCGGACAGCACCGATGGAGAAGTCTGGCGGGACGTCACTAACCTCAGAGCACCTCATTAAGACAGAAGGAAAAACCGACTAAGGTAGAAAAGGGACCACCGAGCCTTAAAGGGGCGGCGTCTCTCCTCCGCCGTGAGAGTCAGTCCAGGAAGCGCTGGCAGGCTTTTTTCCAGCGACAGGCCGTACACCACTGATCCCGCCGCTCTATGCCGTACATCTTCCGGCACTTTTTGGCCTCTCCCCGCACCCTCCTGCAGAGGAGAGTCAAAGGACAGTTAGTCGACCGAAGGAGTAGCAGAAGAGAATTGAAACAATAGAGAGAGAGCCCTGGATCAGCAGAGCAGGAAATGGTGGTACTGGGGTAATGTGTGAGACCAGGCTTCACACCAAGACACTAGCGCAGGAATCCTGAACGTGTAGCCTGCCAGGTGTCCTGAGCCCACAGTGTGACATGACCAATATGCACACGGCACACAAACCTGGAGGTCCCATGTCCACGAAGGGGGAATGCGCCGGTGTGATGCAGCCCAGAGGGGGCGCTGTGCTGTGGCAGCCACAGCTCACCGACGCTAACGGAGCGGCAGCGGAACGGGGCAGCCTGTGTTGGGGGGCACAGTGATTCAGTGGGTGAAGGACATTCGGGTTATGACTCATAACAGATTTTAATGTGTACTTGCACACCAAAAAAAAATATAATAAAAGTTCTCTAAAATAAAGTATTTGTATTTTAAAGCACAATAAAATAGATTAAGAAGTCCCTCTTGTCTCTTTCTCTCTAAGTGCAGATTGAGACCATGCAAAATAAAATTGACTCATAGTCTAAAAACAAAACAAAAAATAACAGCCAGAACTTATAAAACCAACCATTTCACCCTTTACTAAACACTAGATGGCAGTGCTGCCCACAAAACGACATATGGTCTGCCAAATGGCAACATAATACTTCCTCTCTGAACCAGTATAAAATTAAGAGCTGGTTGTTAATACTGTGACTAACCGCAGGACAAGATCATCTTTCCAAACATGTGTATGTGTATATACACGAGGCACTGCTTTAACTTTGCAGGCTGGATTTAACAATTTACAAATATCTGTCAGCAGAGACATCTTTACAATAAGACGTGGCGCTGAGGTTTAAAGAGTTTACCTTTCTGCTCTGGGTGGGGGAGAGAGAGGGGACCCAGGAGCAGGGAGAGGTGCTGCTTGGACTGGCGGTCTCCTGCACGGGGGCATATGCCTGGTGGGGAGGATCATGGGACAGCGGGCTCAGTCACGTGAACCATAGAGCTGCTAGCCAGGAGCATGCAGAAGAATAAAGAAACCAATCCTCTGAGAGCTGTTAAAGCTCCACCTGCATCCCTCAATCAAAAAGCAGAAGGCGGGAGGTCAAGCATGACACGGTCGCCAGACATCTACCTGGTACCGCTGTTTGGAGTGCATCTGCCAGAAGCAGCCCGGAGCTGACTGGCTGAGTGGACCGGGCAGCGCCGCAGGGAGCTCTGGGACGAGCGGCAGCGTGGGGCTGGCCGGGGAGGAGCAGGACGGCCAGGATGCACAGGCGGCACCGACGCCGGCCGGCGGGGCCGACGGGTCGGGCTGGGCCCGGGTCTCCGTGTAGTAGAAGTCCTCCTCTCTCCTGGAGCGTTCGGAATCGCTGCTGCGAGAGCATGATGAACACGGCATAGTAAAAATGAGACACACGTGTGCTGTCTGTCACTGACTGGTCTAGATCACTTCTCATGTGCTTATTTTGTTGCTTCCTACTGGGTTAAACTCGAAGGAAACCCCACTTACTATGTGTCATTTCTCCTCCCACTAAAACAAACAGCAATGAACACAAAAACGGTTCAATCCCTTGCTGCCACACAGAGATCAATTATCGCAGTCCTTACGTCACTGAAGTCTGGTGTGGTATGTGATGAACTATATATACCCAGCCATTACCGATCTCACAGCCCCGGCAAGACACCACGGATCCCCCAGAAGGCCGCTCACCCCAGGTGCACCACGCGAACATGCCGCTTCGCCCCAACCACAGACGACAGGACTTTGCAGCAGCTTGGCCACAGACATCGGTAGGCAGCCTTCAAGGAGTTCTGAGGGTGGACAGGAGAGGGCACCAGAGAGCATTATTTTAAATAAGGAAAACTGTCAGGAACAAGCTAATGGTGCAGTTCGATTATTCCTCTCCGACTCGGAACTCGGATGAAAACGTCACGAAAAACGTCACTTCCCGTCGGAAACACGCCTCTTTTATGACGTGGAAGTCGGACAGAAT
>JAODLC010000043.1:9862139-9897649 GCA_026781145.1 Hippopotamyrus pictus | reverse complement strand
GAACGGGAGATTGTCGGACCTGACGTCACTCAACTCGGAATTTCCGAGTTCCGAGAGAAAATCGAACGCACCATAAAGATTACCTTAAAAAAATAATAGTTTTTTCTTGCTCTGAACTTAAATTCCACACTGATTTGATACCTATCAACCACGTATCCCAGTCAGTGGCGACCTCGCAAACATGCGGTTAATTATTATTATTATTGCCGTTTTTCACATGGTCTAGCGGCTGAAGCGCCGCCCACCAATCAGCACACCCCTCGTCCATCACCCCCATTTCCTGTGAAGCCCAGCTCTCCCTCACCTTGCGTTTCCTGGGCGCTGGCTCGCAAAACAGCTCCTGCTCCAGGTCCAGGCTGTCCTCGGGGGGAGGGCCGGTACCGGTGGCCATGTCCGCCGGACACGGCGACGGAGCGGGGCTGCCGTGGCCGCGGCCCAGGCTCCAGTAGCCGCTGCTGCCACTGTCAGACAGCTCGCCTCCGGCACTCTCATGCTCGCAGAGCGCCCCCTGGTGGACAGGGGAGGAGTGGCAGCCTTCTCCTGATGGGGAGACATGGAGCGTGTGACATGGGCCACCCCGAGGACTTGGCACGGCTGGGTCACCACTACACTCTCACCAGGTTCTGGGACCCTCTGGGGGGGGCTCTGGACTATGGGGCCACAGGACAGGCTGGTGAGGACCATGGCTGCCATCATTTTGTCCATGTCCACAGAGATTGGGCTCCTGTAGCCATTTGGGAGGGGGGGGACAAAACATTAATCCCAGTTAGTGCCCCCCCAGCCAGGAAGCCTGTCTGTCCTCCCACCCCTTGGGGAAGCAGGCAGAGCTTCACCACATGGTCCTCACCTCCTGGGGACGTCAATGCTGGAAGACACCGGCCATGTGGGGGGCAGAGTCTGTGGAAGTGGGGCGGACATATTCCAGTAGGCCTCCATCCCGACAGGGGCCACCTGGCCAGGCTGCGGGACAGAGAGACACACTGTGCTTAGAGACACTGCTTCAGACAGGAAGACATATGGCAGAGAGTGCAAGTGAGATGGTAAGCAGGACCTTTTATCAGATCCAGCATGAACACAGCCTGATGTACACACTCACCAGCTGATCCAGGGGCATCCTGACCAGGCCCGAGCCCTGGAACCCGAGCCCAGCCGTTTCCGGCCCACAGCGCCCTTCCTCGGCCAAGGGACAGGGGGCGCACACAAGCGCCCCGAAGGGCGAGCGCTTCCCCAGCCGGGTCTTTGGCACTGCCGACATTTTTCCCAGGTGGGCACCGGGGCACCGCACAGCTCTGGGAGTAACGGGAGGCCGCTGCTAAAGGGAAGAGACAGAGGGTTACGCGTCACTGTCACAGCTGCCCTGGGATGTCAGCATCATGGAGGACATGGCCCTGAGGTAGGCACCGCAGGAGGGCACAGGGAGCGCCGGCCTGGGCGTGGGCACAGCGGGAGGGAGCAGGGATCGCCGGCCTGGACACGGGTACAGAAGGAAGGCGCAGGGAGCGCTGGCCTGGATGTGGGCACAGCAGGAGGGCACAGGGAGCGCTGGCCTGGACGTGGGCAAAGCAGGAGGGCACAGGGAGCGCTGGCCTGGACGTGGGCAAAGCAGGAGGGAGCAGGGAGTGCCGGCCTGGGCGTGGGCACAGCGGGAGGGAACAGGGAGCGCTGGCCTGGACGTGGGCACAGCGGGAGGGAACAGGGAGAGTGCATCTCTAAAGCTTTTTAAGACAACAAATTTGCCAGCATCTGACAGAAAACACCCTTCTGTTTGAGACCAAACAAACATTTCCATGAGAAAAGCAGAGAGCCTGGAGTATTTCCCAGTAAGCAGAGGGCACGGGGTGGGGCACAGGCAGGACACACACTCTCTCACACACACACACACACACACACACACTATAATGACACCACTTCACCTAACTGCAGGTTTTTGGACTTTGGGAAGACTCAGGAGTGCCGGATGAAACCTACGCAACACGTGAGGAACATACAAACTTCACAGGCATGTAGCCAGGGAAAATAATCAAACACGTGACCATGCAGGTTTGAAGCTATCCTGCTACCTCTCCTCATATATCATACTAATACAAATAAGCCACACGTGTCTAACGGCACAATTTCTAATTAAATAGACTACAGCCATAGGCTGAGACGGCTGAACACTGGTCATTAGCTTGTTACAATAACAAAGAATCCAGTAAAACAAAACAGAGCAGCACACGTGGGTCGGATTCTCACCAAAACGACGACCTTCAACTTCTAGCGTATCGCCGCCAAGTTTAAACATGCAATTATGGTCATTCTGGTCCAGGAAGGCTCGGGGGTACGGTCTGGGTAGGGCGCCAGTCCATCCAGGTTTGCACCCCCTACAGAGTGGCTGAGGAACTGCACTGTGCCGCTCGGTCCTCCTAATCTGAGGGAGAGGTTTGCCCGACGCCCCAGCAAGTGGGATTGGCTAATGGAAGCAGTTGCGTACATGGTCTGGACTCTGGAGTTTGACAGGTTTTGTCGATTTCAGTTCTTCTAAATCGCAATATTTGTTAACATTTCTGCATAAACCCAATCGGTGATCAAACTCCTCAGCCTGCAATCAGGATTACTTTGTGGAAGATTCAGATTCTTTATTGTTATTATACGGAATTATTGTAAATTGCTATGGTGAATATTATTACTTTGAATTGGTAATAAAAAGTCCTTGCCTACTTGGCATAATCAAATGATTAGTATCAGAAATTGTTAAAATGATTCATCTACTACTCATTCATCTTCCCAACCTCTTATTCAGTACAGGGCTGTGGATTCTTGTTAAAACCTGCTAGTAAATTTACGTTCCAAGCTGGATGCTGGGTGCTTCTAACTAAGAGATTCACTTTGGTGGTGCAATATTCTTGAGAAAAAGTTTGTTCTTGCAAATGATGATTAAAACAGCAGTTGCTGTACTCCTACAGAGCGATGCGTTGAGTAGATAATATCGGTAGAATGCAGTAAATGAGACTTAGCATGGAAAATGTGACGATAAACTCATCAAGTGACAGAAATGTCTCCCACAATCCCCATGAGCAAGGTTATTTTTATTTTTTTTTTTTGGGGGGGGGGGGGGGCGGTGGTGAGGGTTGATGTATATAGCGTTCTCTTTTATGAAAAAATGCAAGTCATTACTGACTAATCGGTATGATTCAGTTCCTTTTCTGAGGAATGTGCACTCGAATGCGAAGTCAGCATATCGCAATATTTTAAGGATTGACGTGCAATGGAATGATGGCTCAAGCATATCCACCCATACTGCTGATCCGGCACCGGGTCGCGGTGATCCAGCAGTCGATCCCAGGAAGCCCAGGAACCCCAGAGACGCCCTGGATGGGATGCCGCTCCAGTCCATCACAGGGGGGACACACACAGACAACCGGGGAAACCAGAGTATGCAGTGGGAAGGTGCCCAAAAGCTGCACGGTTTTGATAAATAAAAAAATCAGGAGGGGGCAGGATGGGAGGTTGCCACGGTGACGTCAGAAGCACAGGAGCATGAATTGGGAGAAAGGCAGTAACGTTTGGGTACCAACAAAGGAAAGAGGGAGAGCAGAGTGCAGGGCTTCTCCTGAACACCACTGTGTTCAGTTATGTCAAAAGTTACTGTCAATTTCTCCTTGTCTGCTTTTCCAGTAAGAGATGAGTCACTAGCTCAGCTGCAGACTGATTGCAACAGCAGTTTTCAGTGCAAAAAAACAGGATTAATTTCATATGGGAAAGTGAGGGGTAATGACACCCTTTGACGTGCACTGCGCCTGGGCCTTGCGCAGGAAGCTGTTCCCGTTTCACCGCCGTGCCGTAAGGAAATCAAATGAAAATCGAAACGACCTGTCAGGGAAACTCATCACTGCGCAAAGTCCTCAGGCGATCCACTCCTGGAAATGGAACCAATCCTCGGATTTTCCCCAAAAACCCAAACTGCTATCGGTTATATCCCAAAATGGAATGGTGAACCTCAGAATGACCGTGCCGATCTTAAATATATATATTTTGTCATATAGTCTGTAAGTGTTCTATACACACAAATATCTATGCATCTGGTGGGGGGTGGGGGTGCAGCCTCTGGCTGCTTGGGGAAGGAGAGCAAAGCGATAGGCTCAATTTGATTAGTTCCACCTGCCTATCCGTTAAGCAGAAAGTGATATTTTTGTGTTTTCGCTCTCCATTCTCTCAGCAGCCCCCAACTCCAGGTAAGCACCCACTCCAAAGACCATAAATTGTCCCATGCAATAGAATCCCCTGTTCAACCCCCCCCCCGAAAAAAAAAAAAAAACCCACCAGTCCTTTGTTTGTTTTTTGGGTTTCATGTTCACACGTGTGCTGTTCTGGCCCCAATTCTTCCCGGTTCCCGTCCATCTCCGGAATGCATTCCCTGCTGCCAAGTCTCTGGGTCACATGACTCAGTTCAGCATCCCAGCCCACAGAGCCCCCTTGCCCCACTGAAAACTGATTCCTTAAAGCATGAAAAGACAAATCATTTCACTGACTAATTAAAACAAGAAAGTGGCTGAAGTCAGCGAAGCAGGCGAGCATCAAACCATAATCCTCAAAGCTCAAGAACAACACCAATCATTCCACCAATTATTCGTCCATCCTCAATCACTGACTATCCAATTACAGCTGTGGCGATCCACAGCCCCCTACGCCGACAGGCACAGGAAGCCAGTGCCCAGCACAGCTGAAAATTACTAGGACAGTGAAAGGACAGGAGGCTTGGTAACTATAGTAATCATCGCTCAACAAACAGCAGATCGTTGCCTATGTGCTACGGGCTGGCTATTTTCTGTGACAGGCAGTAGCGCATAGTGCATGCTTAATACAAATAAACGAAAATAAACTTTTAAAACAACTGTATTGACAGGTGGCATCACTTGCACAAACATAATTTTTAAACGATACACATTTTTCAATCACTGTTTCTAAAAAAAAATGTGTCATGGGCACTTTTTTTGAGACCCCATAACTGTGTGATTAATTCCGTTTTTATAATGACCTACTAGATTTATTATGCATTTTCCCTTTAATGAGTAACTTGTGTTCACTTTATCACCCATGTGTGATTTATTATGAATGAATAGTAATCTCGCAGAAAGGTTTACAGACCCCTGTCCCAACCCATCAAATATCTCTTTTGCTGGAAAAACATCCGGGAACTATATTGCAATCAATGCCAGTAACTGGACACAGTAAAATACTTACAGAAACACCACGATCTCCGTGAAATACAGTAAAATAACGGAATACTGAGAATGGTATAAAAATATCTGTAATTGGAACCAGAACCCAAAGTACGGAAAAGCCCTAAAAGTGAAGTATAATGCTTTCTGGGTTACTGCACTACTCCTGCAATCCATAGCCTTCTTTCACAGAGCCGTGACTTTTTCCTTTACTCTCGCCAAGGTGGGCCGGGTTGGACTTCATTGCATTACGAGCATTATATTACCAAGACAGCATCACAGCTTCACACGAGGTCCTGCCAGTACCGGCCAAGCACTGACATGAAGTGATTATACTCAATCATTTGCATGGTAGGTGGACAACAGAAGTTAGGGTAACCGACGGTGCTTGTAACAGAAATATTATATCGCAAGCCGTTTTATTTAGTTAATAAACAACAAACTTGGTTTTGCCTATTCCTTGTCATGATTTATGAGTTTAAGGCTTTCTGTCCGCCCTAGTTCTGGTTAGGAATTTTTATAAACATTAGACGACTCGTCGATCGTACAATTACATAATCATTCCTCATCATGCAACAGCAAATTACTTTTGTCATAAGAGCAAACATCAATATATGTGCAAATAAACATACATTATAAAAAATTAACTGAGTTTAAATGGAAAACTGTACCTTCGTCAGCCTTTCACACACCCCCTTATGGGCTTGATTCTAACCGGCTGAAACTTGAAAAAGCTTCTTTTAACGCGAATGCAGCGGTTTTCCCAAAATGCATCATGGAGCTTACAGCAAAGTGGATCGGAGGATGTGGACACTCGACTTCCACTGGATGTTGATGCACGGGGAAGAGTAAAATAACATAATTATCACATGGTATTATATTTTAAATGCATCTCACGTGTTCTTGCGAAGTCTATCAAAGCAGACTATTCTGTCGCCGTTTTGCGGGCACATTTCACAATCGCCACAGGACTCTCACTTATCCGGGTTTTCGCATTGTCTTTTTCAACTGGCCCCGACTCCTAGTAGTAAACAACTATGTGGGAGGCTCGCGAGCGCCCATTGGCTTAACCGCTGCCCGTGTGACACACGCCCCAAATTTTCAACGTGTATATGCACGAGTCTAAGAAAAAGCGGTACAGGCTCGGTGGTGCGAGAGTGCCGATGCATGGCGGGAACTACAATACAATACGGTACAGTAAAGTTAAAGAGCCATACAGTAAATACCGCCTGGTGAACTGTGTCGAAGCAAGCGGTGCGCCTTAAATTCTTAGTATAATTGTAGTCTTTTTTATAGAGAATTAAAATCAATGTGCGCGTGTCTTTTCCAGTGCCGTCGATACATTGTGTGTATAGGCGTGCAGTATTTGATTAAAGCAGAAATAATTTATACAGGTAATCGCCGATCGCCTTTCGGCGCGCGACACCCCTCCTGCGTGCTGTTTTCCGTGACGTCCGCGGCTACGTGCATTCTGTCACGTTCTGCCAGTCCGCGCGCGGCGGAATGTGTCCTGAGGCTCGCCGCGCGCCAGGTCCGCCATTAACCTTCCACGCCCGCACCCATCATTTAGGAAAGGAAAGACAATCGGTAAAATCAAAGCGCTCCGTGCTGTGCAGGGTTTACCTACATCCACTTCACCGAGGCACGTTTTTAAATGATTTGTTACTGATCTTCCCGGAAAAGCAACGAACGAGGAAATTGTGGCAATATAGAGAATCACTCGTTAATAATCGAACTCCCCTTTTTCTGGATAATCGTAACAGTATCCATTTTGGGCATCAAGAACCTATTACTTTTAAGGGTCTTCATACTTCCCTATGTCTTAGGCTGATACAACCGTTTTTTTTTTAAAAATATAATTAGTCATGGATGATGCTGGACCTCCAGCTGTGGGTTTGTACTACTCTGTAGTCCATTTTACAGTGCATTCTGTAATATGTTTCTCTATGGCATAACTTCATAGCTTTATAATAATTTAAATGCAGGAGCCGTATCTAAACACATACAATGCTCAGAAGGTGAATCGGTTTTTCAAGTACTACAGAGTGTTTCTTCTTTTAGGCACATCTTCAAACTAAAAATGATAACCAAATATTTATTTTAAGTTTAGCAATGAAAAATGACAGTATACAAGAGTTTGTATGTGGAATGTTAAGAATGTACAGTACATTTTTAGCAATGCATTTCATGTCAATAATATTATAAAAATAAGCTACTCAGAACATGACATTGATACAGCTGACATACTGATTAAAAAAACCTTAAGAAATTTCCTTTGCAATATTGAACCTACATTTAAAATTAAGGTAGTTAATAACAATGTAATTCATCATTAGGATCATACTGCATAGGTTGTTGTAAATCAAGGACAGGACAACATTTAACGTGAAATAGAGCCTTGCTGCATTTATGACAGAACTGTATGATTATCTCTGTTTTTCACATAAGGGTGGCTCAGTAAGTAACAGTGTTACCACACGCAACCACAGTCGGTGGTTTGAATCCTACTATATCTCTGGACCTTGCATGTTCTGATGATGCGGGTGTTTCCTTCGTACGGCCAAACACAGGGACATTGTGTTCACTAAACTGCCTGTAATGTGTGATGGACTGGCGTGTCACCCTGCCTTGTGCCGTCTGGGATAAGATCCAGGCCCCCGTCTAGGACCCTCTGACCCCATCTAGGATACGCAGTTGGAGATGGGATTGATGTCCCGCGCATGCATTAGTACATGTTGCAACATCAAAATCAATCAGTGCTACATTATAGTAAAAAAAAAAAAAAAAAAAACGAAATAAAAGTTCCAAACTTACACCTAAACTATAATGCTGAGATTTGAGCAAACTGAAAAGACCATCTGAATTTTAATCGTGCAAAGTAAACAGTCATTGCACAGCAGAAAAACAAGTTACTTATTTGGTTGTTTTTAGTTTCCTGTATCCTTGATAGACTGGTAATCTTCTATAGGGAGATTCCTCTTCGGCAGGGGGGGTGCAGGGGCCTCCTCTCCATCATCCTCACCCTCCATGATGTCTGGTAGTGGCGGAGGTGATGGTAAGAGGGGTGGCACCATACTTTTGTTCTTTTTGCTCACCCGTGCATAGAGGATGTTTGGCTTGCCACCAAGGGCGAAGGCGGAGCTCTCCATCAGGGGGGGCACAGTCAAGACGTGGGCGCTCTTTTCGTGCTCTGAATTCTGCCCAGTATTTCGGCTGTCAGGCAGCCCCAGCTCCTCTATAGTGTTGTACATCGGGTCTTCCTTGATGTAGTTTGAAGGCACGTGGGGGAGTTTTTTGTCTTCTGCCAGCTCCTCATAGATGTGTTGATTTTGACTCTTTGAGTCCCTAGGGTATCTGGCATGGCTCGGCTGAGATATTCCATTGGGGCAGTCTGATTGGCTGGGGACCAACACAGCGGAGCCAGACTGCAGAGCCGACTCCGTCTCCCTACAAGGGCTTACCACCAGTACTGGGGCCTGTTGGATCTTGGCAGTTTGGTCAACTGGAATACTTTGCATCAAGATGCCTCCTGTTGTTACATCTGTGGATTTGTCTCCAGAATTAGGGTTTTTCACATCCGGAATGCTATTCTGTGTTTCATCTACAAAAACAAGAAACATAAGGTGGAACAAAGAAAGGCTGTTAAACAGCTGCATGTGATAGACATGGTAAATTAATAAACAGGATGAAACCAGAACATTAAAGGATTTCCTGAAACTTGCACATGTCTTATAAGTAACAAATATAAGTGTATTTAGAATTGAGGAGTTTGTTATTTGACTGAAATTAATAGTTATGTGGATCCCTTGACCACAGAGTCAAATGACATGTCAGCTGTAACCAGCACAAGATAATGGTTATTACACTATGTGACACACACACACACTATGTGACACACACGGTCTGTATTGGCTGTGTAGGCTCACATACATGGGACTGCAGTAAAGGAGACTTTGCATCCAGAAGATGGCAGTGTTTTCTTAAATACTTTTTATTTCATGTTGCAAGTTTAGTTTTTGGCGGTTCCATGGGCGTCATTAGGTCCGATAACTTGGGGCTATAGCCCTGAGTATTTTAAGCCTAGCGCCGAGTATTTTAGCCCCAATGCCAATAATCCTCCAAAAACAAAAAAGTCAAGCCCCAGGTAAACGGTAAACTTGATTTAGCCCCGGATCTTTTCAATAGCTAGAAACTCCCCAGTAAAATTATTTACCAAAAATAATTGCTCACATCCTAACAGAACGCTGCAAAGATCTATTTGATTAGGATGACCAGTGAGCGCAATATCTTGAAAATTGCTCAGTGGGACAGAAGGTATACCCATCACCCTCCCTAAAGCGAATGATGACCCATTCTCCCATCTTTGAGTGGGTGAGTCTTGCCTTGAAGATCCAGTGTTAAGCTGTGGCTCCTCCATGGTGGGAAACCTTCGGTTGCTGTAGAAATGCCATTGTTTTTCGTGGGTTGGATAACTGGACGAAGAAAGTGTCATGAGAAATGAGATGCAGGCAAACACAAGGTAGACAACATCCAATACTTGGCAAAATGGTTTTATTTAATCAGCTAAGTTCCTGCACTGTCAACATGTTCTGATAATAATAAACAGTCAATGAGGATCAGCAAGCTTCCACCACCCATCAAGAAGTTATGCATTTCGTAGTTGCTTTTATCCAAAGTAATGTAAGACTGAGAAAGCAGGGTCAGAGTTGTTTTGAAGCAAATGGAGGTTAAAGACCTTGCTCAAGGGACAAATGGCAAATCCCTCTGTTGACCTTTGGATTTGAACTGACACCCTTCTGAGCACAAGCATAAAGTTCTAACCCACCAGAGCCACATACTACCCCTTGTTCACTGCAACCAGTTTACGTAATTATGCTCTATCCACCATAAGAGCATATAGTCTGAATGACAGAATGGTCTCTATTTTGTATAAATATGGCAACAAAGAAAGTTAGTCCCTTATGTGACATCAGCATACCTATTTCGTCCATTGTTAAAGAGTTGATACTAGGGTTCTCCCTGCTTTCCATGTTTTCATCTGGTATAATCTGTAGGACCCAGACAAAATAACATGGGGCATCCAGAGATGTGCAGACACGCACATCAAGACATAGAAACTGAATTTCACTGAAATTAAAATGGAAGTATTGTCATTTAAATGTGAGAAAGTCATACTGATGCTGAATAATACACAACAGTGGTACTTCAGTTGACACAGGATGGTTTACAGGGACCACAGTCATTTGGATGGGGGCTGTTGCCTCAGGCTGGTAGGATGGGGGTTCCAATCTGTGTGTGTGGATTTTGCATGTGGTTCTATGTCATGTATGTTCCCTTCCACAGTCCAAATATATACTCTTAGGCTAACTGGCTATTTGCCATAGTGTATGATTGAGTGTGTATGTGCCCTAAACTGGCATCCTGTCCAGGGTGTGCCCAGCCTTGTGCCCCGTGCTGCCTGGGACCGGCTCCAAACCCCTTCCAACCCCAAGAGGGTAAATATTAAGATTTATAGTCTCTGAAATTGTTGATGCAGATGTCAGCACAGATACTACCACCAATTTAGTCTCCTCATTAACAAATATGTGACAAATATGCCACCAATTCTATCACTAGTCTACTGAAACTGCACATTGAGTGAATAATGGAGTCTACAGTGTCTGCATTTCATTTCTAATATGGGTGTCAGTGGGCAGCATAGTGGCTCAGTGGGTAACACTGTGATCTCATCCCTCTAGGGTTGGGGTTTGAGGCCCCGCAACTGAATTTTCTTGTTGTGATCTAGAAGTATCTAGTTAGGTGAACTATTGTCTCTAAATGGCCCTGCAGCAGACCAGAGGTGGAAATATCAGGTCCATAAAGTAAAAATCCAGACCAAGTTTTTGCTTCAACCGACCAGTTGCCCATAATAGTCATTGTCACAGAGTACTCAACTTCTTGCTTAAAGCAAAATTTTGGTTGGGATTTATACTTTCTGGACCTGAAATTCTCACCTCTTCGATGGACTGGCAGCCTATCCAGCATATTCTCCTGCCCTGCAGCCTGTATTTCCCTAGTTAATCTCACTGTAACCCTGTGCTGGATAAGTAGATATGGATAATGTGTGGATGTTTGTGCCCTCTTTTTCCAACACATTGATGTCTTGATCAAGCCATTTATTTACCTCTTGTACCTGAAGTGCGGAGTTGCTTTTCCCTGTGTTGCGCTGGCGATTAGCTGACCGCCTAGAAAAGACAAAGGAGGGAACTGAAAATTTTGATGACAGTTACAATGTTAGAATGACTAAGTTACAATGACTACCTACACATCACTAAGAACATCACAATCGCTACAGAATGATTAAAATTGTGCTTTTTAAGAGTGAAAAGTTTAACTTCTTACATCTTTATCACAATAAAACAAAATAAATTATTATTGGATATTCATAGTATATATACAGTACACTACCGTTCAAAAGTTTGGGGTCACTCAGAGATTTCCTTGTTTTCAATGAAAACATACATGAATTGAGTTTGAATAGGAAATATAGCTAAATAGATAGGGAATAGTCATTGACAAAGTTAGAAATAATCATATTTGAAATTAAAATAATAATTGTGATCTTCAAACTTTGTTTTCATCAAAGAGTACTCCATTTACAGCAATTACAGCCATGTAGACCTTGGGCATTCTAGATGTCAGTTTGTTCAGGTAATCTGATGAGATTCCACCCTGTGCTTCCTGAAGCATCTCCCACAGGTTGGATTGGCTTGATGGGCACTTCTTACGTACCATGCGGTCAAGCTGCTCCCATAACAGCTCAATAGAGCTGAGATCCGGTGACTGTGCTGGCCACGCCATTGTACACAGAATACCAGCTGACTGCTTCTTCTCTAAATAGTTCTTGCATAGTTTGGAGCTGTGCTTGGGTCATTGTCCCGTTGTAGGACGAAATTGGCTCCAATTAAGCAACATCCACAGGGTGTGGCATGGCATTGCAAAATGGACTGATAGCCTTCCTTCTTCAAGGTCCCTTTAACCCAGTACAAATATCCCAGTTTACCATCACCAAAGCAGCCCCAGACCATCACATTGCCTCCACCATGCTTGACAGATGTCGCTCCTCCAGCATTTTTTCATTTGATCTGCATCTCACAAATGTTCTTCTTTGTGATCTCAACCTTAGATTTGTCTATCCATAGCACTTTTTGCCAACCTTCCACTGTCCAGTGTCTGTGTTCATTAGCCCATCTCAGTCTTTTTATTGGCCATTCTGAGATACGGCTTTTTCTTTGCAATTCTGCCTAGAAGTCCTAGCATCCCGGGGTTTCCTCTTCACAGTTGATTGGTATTTTGCAGGTACAATTTAACGAAGCTGCCAGTTGCAGACCTATGAGGCGTCTGTTTCCCAAACTACACACTCTAATATATTTATCCTCTCGCTCAGTTGTGCACCGGGGCCTCTCTCTCCTTTTTCTATTCTGGTTAGAGCTCTGCGAGGCCCATGCTTCCTGTCCCCAGTGGTGTCACAGCACCACGTCCACCCTGCAGGTGACACCAGAAAGACAGACTCAGGGTGACTATTTATCCCCTAAGGAAAATGAGAGGGGCCCTGTTATATACAGCTCATTAGCTGCACATTCATAACTTTAAACCATCTGCCATCTTCATGTCCAGGTGAAAATTTAGCATGCTGAATATGCCCAGTAGGATTCTTACTGCTGGACTCTTAAAAAATACTTTGAGCTCTGTGTGTACACACCATTGTACGAGATCTTCAATTTCCTGACGATTTCTCGCACGGAATAACTTTCATTTCATAGAACAAAATAGAGCAACGAATCTCAGAAAACAGTTCTTTGTTTCTGACTATTTTGAACTTGTAATCGAACCCACGATTGTTGATGCTCCAGATACTCAGCCAGTCCAAAGAAGGTCAGTTTTATTGCTTCTTTACTCAGCACAACCATTTTCATCTGTGCTAACATAATTGCAAAGGGGTTTTCTGGTGATTAATTAACCTTTTAAAATTATAGACTTACATTAGCAAACAAAACATTCCACTGGAACACAGGACTAATTGTTGCTGATAATGGGCCTCTCTACACCTATGTAGATAATCCATTAAAAAAACAGCCGTTTCCATCTATGACAGTCATTTACAACAGTGTCTCCACAGTATTTCTGATCAATCTGATGTTATTTTAATGGACAAAAAACTTGTTTCTTTTTTTTTCCAAATGCAAGGACATTTCTAAGTGACCCAAAATGGTAGTGTATACACATGCTGACTCAGTGGCTGGTGCAATGACTCTGCGATAAAGCTTTTCGATGGCCAAGATATGATTTTCAATCCTGGCGTCATATCGGTATATTGGTGCCAGACATGATGGATCATTCTCCTCAGAAACAGCCGTCTGTCTTGGATTTCCATGCACTATAGTGAGTTACATGACGGAGAATGATGCAGCCTACATCCAGTCAGCTCTGTGGCTGGAATTACCTTGCTAATGTGAAAGGTCAGAGGAGAATAGCTAGACTGGATTAAGGTAACAGGAAACCCACAAGTGGAAAAATAACAGCTCTGTATGACAGTGGCATGCAGAAAGGCTTCTTTAAATGCAGAACTTGTCAAGCCTTAATGAACCTCTCGAGGCAAGTAGGGTCCTAACTTCTATTATGTAGCTGTACTTAATACAAAGGCTACAATGTATATTTTCAGGTACAAGTTTGACAATATTTGATAATGAGTTCTGCGGGTTTCATTGAGGAAGCTTTAATATCATGAAGGAGATTCCTCTAATCACATGCTTGACTATACAGGTTCTCCTGTTCTGGCTACACTTCATTCCAGAGTCATGGGGAAGCTGGAAAACTACCCAGACTGGTTTAGGAACAGAGGCGTCTCGCTGGCTAAGCCTTGTGGAGGAGGCTGCGCGTTTGTGGCTAAACATGCCCACGTCACCGACGGCCTCTATGGTCACTGACCTGCGGCAGCGGGTGCACAGTGAGAGCAGCGTGACTGTGAGGAAGAGGACGACGAGCGTGGAGAGCGGAGGGGTCTCTGGGAGGATGGACCCCATCACGGCGAGGCCCATGCTTCCTGTCCCCAGTGGTGTCACAGCACCACGTCCACCCTGCAGGTGACACCAGAAAGACAGACTCAGGGTGACTATTTATCCCCTAAGGAAAATGAGAGGGGCCCTGTTATATACAGCTCATTAGCTGCACATTCATAACTTTAAACCATCTGCCATCTTCATGTCCAGGTGAAAATTTAGCATGCTGAATATGCCCAGTAGGATTCTTACTGCTGGACTCTTAAAAAATACTTTGATAGTATAGTATAATACTATAATATATAAGGCAGTATAATATAATCATATAAGAGTATCATTAACTAAGCCAGTGTTTCCAAATCAGTCCTCAGGGATACTGATACAGTCCACATTTTTGCTCCCTCACGGCTCTCACCCAATCAAGAACAGCAAATACCTATGTTGGGAGCTGTGAGGGAGCAAAAATGTGGATTGCCCCTAGTTGGGGACCCCAAGGAAAGGGTTGAGAAGCACTGAGCTAAGTAACTAAAGTTACATACACACACAAACACCTGGATGCCAGTGTGTGATTATACTATATTTCACTGTTGAGGACGTGGTACAGATTGTCAGGCATCCTATGTCTAGGAGAAGGGCTGCAGAGCACAAATGTGAAGGAGATGGATCGAGCAGCCAGGCAGATGGACAGCCTGGGGCTCACTGTGCCCTCAGGGCGGTGAGCAACATGGCCTGCCCCAGATGGGAAGCTGGCTTGTGCAAGGCATGAAGCATAAGGTTGGGGTGAAGCCTCTGTGTCATGTTTACTGGGAGCGAAGGACGTCCATCAATAGGGGAAGGTCGACTGCTGACATGACGGGTTGAAGATAACTCGATCCCATTGAGAGCTTATCAATGTTGTCTGCTTAGTAGATCAGAAGCGCCACAATTGGAGTACCTACAACAGCAGGCTGCAATACTACTAGACTTCACTTATGTGAACTAATTCAGTGAGTACACTATAGGAGGAGCGTCCAAAGGTCCTAAATAGCCTCACAAACTCCTCACCCCATGCAGTTCTACACAAGGCAGAAATAACATCTCAAACAGAAAGTTCCTGTTGATAAACCAGCAATGGGTAAATCTAAACCTCTCCCTCCCCGTCTACGCAGCCTCCATCAATCCAGGTTGGCCGTGACTCGTGACACTATATCTCTTGGGCGCGAGTCAGAATGCTAATAGCTTCCTTGGTGGCACATGCGTTTCAGATGTTCTTCTGTGTGGGGAGGAGGAACGCAGGCATGGTTCAATAGGAACCTTAGGAGACGACAATAGAGATCTTTTAAAAACAGGAAAAGAAAAAGCATTCATAATAAAAGGCATGACTGATGTTTTGTATAAAGGAGGATGGTTGGTGGAGAAAATAGGGTCCAGGGTGAGGAGTTTATGTCAAACACACTGCTGGAGCCACCAGCAGTTAAAACTCATCTTCGTTTTTGGTTCACATGGTTGGGTTATTTTATTTTAGAATGTAAAATATGAAATATTTTGTGAACTGGCCTTGTGCCCTATGCTGTTTGGGGTAGAATAGAATTGAATAGCGAAGCCTTATTAATCTTTGTGGGGAAATTCTCTGTTTGCCATCTTGCTCTCCATACAGGTGAGAGGAGGGACTAAGATTTGAATCCTGCCCCTGCTCTCTCTCCATTTTAGCACCCCACTTACCTCCCACAGGACAAAAACATGCAGCTCGAACAATTAGGCCCAGTATCACAAAGGTGGATTTATGGACCAGTGCGGTAACTTGTTGGACTTAAGGTAATCTGGGTTAAATGTCAATGAATGAAGATGTAGTCCATTTAAACTGGAGTACCTTAAATCTGACAAGTTATCTAGCTAACAAATCTCTCTTTGTGATAAAGGCCCTTGGTGTCTCTAAGGCGCTCACGGTGTAAGTGCTCTGTAATGGCCTGCCGCCACATCTAGGGTGTGTTGCCCTGTATTGGCCTGCCTCCACATCTATGGTGCATTGCCCTGTAATGGCCTGCCTCCACATCTAGGGTGCGCAGCTCTGTAATGGCCTGCCTCCACATCTAAGGTGCACTGCCCTGTATTGGCCTGCCTCCACATCTATGGTGCATTGGCCTGCCTCCACATCTAGGGTGCGCTGCCCTGTATTGGCCTGCTGCCACATCTAGGCTGTGTTGCCCTGTACTGCCTGGGTTACTCTTCTTGGCTTGGATAAGCCACCCTAGTGATTCTGGGTTACAGGTTAGGCAGCCTCTGCTTGTCAGCCTAATCCATTACACACGTCAGCCATGAAGGGACCGGAATTAGGTGTCAGTAAGCATCAGGCTGTGAATTTAACAGCACCATCAAAGTCTTGCAGCATAGATGAAGTGAAAGGGATCTGGTTGTTGGACCGTAGTAACTACACCTTTATGGTTAATGGTTGACAGAATATTTAATAGAACCTTTAAAAGAATACATATTAAGCTATATAGTACAATTACAACGTAATACAAATAATTTAGCAGTGTTCTTTCTGCTTCTTCTGATCAGTCACAGAGTAATACAAATAAGTTAAATTGGAGTGCATGTACTTAAATATTAAAATACATAAACATATGTATTGTATTTATGTAGATGTATTATATTTAAAATGTCTTGTCTGCTATGCTATGTACTTTCTTTGCCTTATATAATAAACATAGTATTTGATGTTAGATGACAGGTCAGAGATAAAAGCACTTGGCCTGTACTCACCGTGTACACTGGAGGTGAGTGGTCCCTAGTGGGGGTTTCAGCGCACTCCCCCTGTCCGTGAAGCTCCCTCAGCCACCTCTCCCGGCTGCCTGCTCGCTGCCAGTCAGTCTCTTCCTAATCCTCCTCCGAGGAGACGGCGTCCTCGATCAGTTCCTCATTCTCCCTGTCACGCTCACACATATCTGTCATGCTTCTGACCTCCCTCTCGTGCCTTTGCCAGTAACCTGACAAGTCTGGGTGACTTTTCAAAACACAGTGAAGAGATTTTGCTAAAGGAATAAAACATGGTGCAATAGTATGTTGGAATGACTGTACACACCCTGCAGGGCTAAATAAAAAAAAAGAGTAAACTTTTCCCACATCGTCACACCCACCCCGACAGGGCTTAGATTGCCTCGTTAGCTTGAGGGTCTCGCCACCCCTTGTTGTTTCCTGAGCCGACACACCGGGTTCGAAACGGGCGTTTCAGGATGCTGCGGATAGCAGCACTGCCATCAAGCATATTCACTGCCTTTCACCACATCGTTAAAATCCCCTCATGAATTTGTTTAATGATTATTTCCATCATTATCCTAACCACAAGCAAGCATGCTGTTATAACTATGACTAAAGTAATGAAGAAACACAAAATAAATAAAAACGTCCTATAATGACTAACCCCTAGGCCACATTTTGAGAGCTGGAAGAATATAACACCATGTTTTAATTTTATAATTTAAACAAAGAGTAAGGTCTTACAATAGAATTCCAAACCTTGTTATATATGGTTATATCATTTTTATCCTTTATGACTCTTTTCTGCAACATCCATTTAAATAATTTAATCATTCATTTAAAACACTGCATAAATGTTTCAATACCTTTACTAAATTATATTAATATAGTCAATAAAATAGCTGATAATACAATGGCTATGTTAAAAATGAATCACACACTCACACCCTTGACTTTCTCCTATATGTGTTTGCATTAAGTTCTAGTCCTTGGAGCCAATAACAGAATGTCACCCATCTCTGTCAAGTTGCTTATCAAGACCTACATCCCATCTTGTCCACTTCAGTCAGCCAAAACCTCCTGGATATCCCTCCACCGCAGAAATAACCTCACCCTATACATTTCTGATGTGTGGCTCTCTGATGATGGAATGAATTGCCAAACCCCACCAGAATCTCTCTCCACCTTCAAGAGACACATTAACATTGATCTGTTTTGCCTAATACCACTCCATGTTCCCTTTGTAGCCCCTTAAGTTCCCCGATTGTTCTTTGCCGTTTGTCTTTTGATTGAGTGGCTCGTGAGGTTCTTGCTATATTTGAAAGATGTCGTGTTGCTCTGATACTACTTATACTTGTTACTGGGCGTTAATTAGATGCTCAGCCTAGCTGCACTTTTGCCTAGCCAGCTCTGTGTGTCATGATTTGAAGGACGAAGGATGAAGGACTTGGGGACAGGTGTGTTGGCGAAACAGAAAGGTGTTTTACTGAATTAATTCAACAGGGATGGTAAACAAACAGGATTGCAGGGGATCAGAAATAGAACAAGGAAGGGCACAGACAACAGGAAGGTTTCATCAATGACTGGACTGCAAAACACGTAACTGGGAAGCATGTATATAAGAGACTAATGAGGGAGCTACTGAGAGGCAGCTGGGAGTGATTAACATGAGGGTTAGGAAAGAGAAGCAAGATAAATGAAATTACAGGCGTGGCTTCTTAGGGTCACGCTAGGGAGGAGACAGGAGGGTCAGGTGGACATGACAGGCAGTATGTGATACTGTGATGGTTGTATGCTTGTAAGGTCCTATTTGCTTCACTGCTTTGGACAAAAGCATCTGATAAAGTAAATAAAATGTAAATGCACTAGGGGCAATATGTATTCAATGGCTATTTTATTAGGAACACCTGTATACCTGCTCATGCAAATACCTAACCAGCCAGTCATGTGACAGCGGCTCATGACAAGACCTTCTCAATGGTAAGATCAAACACCAGAATTGGGAAAAAAAGAAAAAGTGTCATATGAGTGACTTTGACCATGGCATGGTTGTTGGTGTCAGATGAGCTGGTTTGAGAATTTCAGAAACTGCTGACCACCTGGTATTTTCACGCACAACAGTCTCTAGAGTTTACTCAGAATGGTGTGAAAAACAAAAAAACATCCAGAGAACGGCAGTTCTATGGGTGGAAATGTCTTGTTAATGAGAGACATCAGATGAGAAGGTACAGTACAGTAACTCAAATAATCACTCTTTATGGCAGTGGTGAGCAGAAAAGCATTTCTGAATGCACAGCTGGAGATGGATGGACTACCACAGCATGTCAGCCCCACTAAATCACACTGACCTGCATCATACTGTATCACAGTTTCCTCCGGATTTTTAGTACTGTATTACAAATGGACAGAAGTCATCAAACACTGCCCTCTAGAGGTCAGCAGTTATGTTACAGAATTAAACACACATACTAAACCTGGCAATTAGCTGGCGAGCTGAATAAGGTGTTTGAGAAGAGAAATCTGCAAACTGTGTTGCAGACTGGCCCTCCAGGACCGGAATTGGGGAACCTTTTTATATACCAATTCTACCACTAGCAAATTAATCAATCGATCCATCCATCCATCAACTTCAGCAGCACAGCATCACAGAGTTCACTATGAAATGTTCTGATTTATTTTATTTCTTGGCAAACAATGTGTTAATATGACATGTACAGAGAAAATTGACCATCTAATGTCTCTGCATTGAAAATAGATATTCCAAATCAAGGTCTTAAAATTATGAAAGCTAAAAACATAGGCATAATAAACAATTCAAACAAAGAAACAATTTATCATTTACCTTTAACCTAACATGTTTTTGCATTTCAGAGAGAAATCAGAGTATGATGGAGTCGAACCCACAACCCTAGAGGCGTAAGCCTATACCAGTAACCAGTGAGCCATTTATTTCAAGTCAACTACAGATAAATTACATATATACTATATACTGTATATCAACTTTGCAGGGTGTGTGTATCAATCTGAGTTATTAATCAGAATTGCATTGTTTTAGTAATGTGTGTGTAAGAAGCATACATGCATAATTTTGTGAGATATCTTTATTTCCAACGAACAGAGTTCATGTTCATTTGTTGAAAATGAAAATGTTTCTCAAACTTTTATGGAGCCAGGGATAAGTCACTCTGTGCAATAGCATAAGCATGTTCAGATCCTAACAGCACGATCATTTACTGTTAAAAGGAAGCCTGCATATGAATGGCACTCCTGTGTTTTGGGAATGTCTGAATAAGGGGTCACACTGTAGTGTATGAGGTCTTTCTTAAAGGAATACTTAAAAAACGTCTACCACTAGCACCTGTGCCAACTATGCTTTTGTCAGTCATACAATTTGCCTTTTTAGTTTCCATTTATTATCCTAACCTTCACGCAGCAGCATATTCTTTGACAGAATGGATTTTTTTTCTACTTTCAGTCAGAATACTGTGAAATCTCGTGCTACACTGGCTAAGCCCCTTTAGGTCCCCCCCCCCCCCCCCAAAGGAAGTTATTATGGGCATGATTTATACTGTAAGAATACTGTTGTCCTGTAGGCCTTGAATGTAGACCAAGGATGAGAATAATCAGGATAAATATGTTTCATTGACTGTACACAAAACAATGAATTAGCATTGTCAAATCCATTCCAGCCCGTACTATGTAGCTTTGGGCTAATGCTAATATGCTTGTACCTTGGTTGAGGTAAAGGCACGGAAAGCATACTGTCAAAGCAATAATAATAATAATAATAATAATAATAATAATAATAATAATAATAATAATAATAATATCCTAAGAAACCAACTCAAATACTCTTTTAATCACTTACTAATTTGCCAATATTTCTACATTCCTAGTAACATAAATACACAGTGTTAACTTTAAAAAAATTCTGGTTATATTTAAAGACACAACTGACACACATAAATGCAGCATGAAGGCCCATTTCTTCATATCTCAGCACCAGCACAGGACCAGTCCACCGCAGGGTGTGCACACGCGCACACACACACACACACACACACACACACACAGACACAGACACAGACACACACACACACACACACACAGTCATGCTCTGAGATACCAGTCAGCCTGAATCAATGGGGTGCAGTGCAAAGAAGAGGCAAAGTGAGAGATAACAACGCCACCTGCCCAGTCTGAACGAAGCAGCATTTAAACATTGGAAGATTTAATACAGGGGTCTCCAACTCCGGTCCTGGAGGGCTACTATCCAGTAGGTTTTCTGTCCCACTTGGCTTCTGATGAGCCACACCTGCTCCTGGTATTTACCTGAGAACAGGTGTGGCTCATCAGAAGCTGGGTAGGATAGAAAACCTACTGGACAGTTGCTCTCCAGGACTGGAGTTGGACGCCTGATTTAATACATAGACTAAAATACATTGTGTTGCCTTTATTCAGACTATCTTGTGAGAAATTAATTTAAAAAGAAATATACAATTTAAAAGATATATTTTTTTAAAACTGTACCAGTACAACTGCTGTACCCGTTCAGAGTCTCTTCAGATCAAAACACGAGACCATATTCCAGTGTATTCCCCGCTCTGTGCTGAACGGATTCAGAGAGCAGAGAATGAAGGGGTTCGATGATGCCTAGAATGAACGGAATGTGCACAGAGTCAGGGTGGAACAGTTAGGCGACTAAAATAGTAAACAGAGCTTATCCTGGCAGAAAGTGTGTCAGGAGCTGGTGCAGATCTGAACAGGATGAGTGGCATTCCTAAAGACAAACTGTCACCATGGTGACCTCCAGCCATCTCTGCTAGACACATCTTGACGTCACTAAGTGCATTTATGTGTGAAACTGGCGCTCTGCACTGTCCCCATTCAATATCTGCTTTATGCCTCCTAGTGGTCATTGTGAGAAGGCACAAGTCTAATTAAGAAGCCACCTTCAGAATGTTTTACGGACTGTGAAAGCTTTGCTATCTTAGCATTGGCTGTCTCGGGTGTCACTGTGCACTGTAATTTTGGGCCCGGTGAGCTCCCTGGAATGAAAATTTCGGCAAATCAAATTAATACTACTATTACTAATAGTAATGATAAAAAAATCAACAACGACAATGATAGAGACTGAGGTAAACATATTGATCTGTGTTTTAAGGCCTAATCTCATAAATAAAGCCCATAAATTACTATAAATGCATTGTAAACTGTTTAAAATTAAATCTATGCATGTGCCCCTTTGCAGGGCGATGTCACTCCTGTTTCCTCTGCAAGCGTCGCTGCACCACGGCACACATGAGCGCTGCAGTCACTGCACAGGACAGCAGCAGCACGCCGTAGGAGGCGGCGGCCAGAAGCAGGCGGCCCTCGCCATGCACCTGCACCACCGACTCCCGGCGGGCCACAAAGTCCTCCAGCAGCGCCTCCTGCTGGCAGAGCGTGCACAGCACCAGGAAGACGTGGAAGATCTGGTGGCCGTGGCCCACGATGTCGCAGCGGCCCGGGAAGAAGCGCTCGGGCAGGGGGCAGGAGAAGAAGAAGGCGGCCAGGATGAAGAAGACGACCTGGAGAGCGTGGAAAGGCAGCGCCGGGTCGCTCCAGGAACCCGTGGCCAGGCGGTGAGCCACGGGACTGATGACCAACAGGTACTCCAGGCCAGCAGGGATCAGCTGGATGATCTTCCTCTGCAAGGGGTACGGGCGGCGGTAACGGAGCTTGGCGTAACAGCAACTGGTGCAGGACAGCCAACCAAGGAGGGCAGCGGCGGGCAGGAAGACCTCCCCCACGGCGCTCTGGCGCCAGGCAGGCTCGGAGCTGTAAAAGTAGTGTGCCAGGGCACAGCCATACTGGAATATGCCGATGGCCACGTAGTCCAGGAAGAAGACTGTGTAGTGCGCCAGCTCGGAGCGTGACTGCAGCAGGTGGGCGGCGCTGCTGAAGAGCAGGCAGGAGATGGCCGACAGCACGAAGAGGAGCAGCGGCAGCGAGACGGGCTCCGGCGCCACCGCCGCCAGGCCCCAGGAGCCGGCGAAGACCCAGCAGTGCAGCATCACCGGCGCGACGGCCAGCAGGTGCGTCCACACGTTCAGCGACTCGTTGTGCCACTGGAAGAGGCTGAAGAGGTAGCAGTGCCAGTCCTGACCCACGGGCCGGTAGCCTGACAGGATGTAAGGCTCGCGGAAGAGTGCGGGCACCTCGGAGGCCTGCACGGTGGCCCTCAGGGACGGGAGGGAGGGCAGGGCATCCAGGACGCGGGGCAGTCGGCCAAGCTGCTGCACGCTCAGGGACAGGGTGCTGATCCGCTCCACGGCCGCGCTAGACATGGCTGGCCCCCCCACCTGAACGAGCAAAAATACAGTTTTGGGGGGGACTTTCACAGATGCTATACATTACATTTAGTTGCACAAGTTGCACTTGTTTGCACTTTATGTACTGCCTTTCATCCCAGCTGTATGGTCCTCGCTGCTGTATATACTAGAATTTCCCACTGGGATCCATATAGTTTGTCTTGTGTAGTGTAGTCAATTCTCAGGTAATAGACAAGCTAAGAAATGAATGAATGAATGAATGAATGTGTTAAAACCTGTGTTTCTATATGACATGGATACCTGAATCCAGATACCCAGTTCAAAGGAGCAAATGGAAGAAATGAGACCTTGTAGCACACAGAGACAAAGCATACTCGAAAATCAGCCGTCACATATTACAGCACGAATAGCTTTGGTTTCTGCCAGACCTGAACCTTATTCCCAGCTGCTCTATCTCAGGTTTAAGCCCAAGCCTTTGTTGGAGAAAAATATGCATCACCGACACAAAAGATAATTACAGCGGGCACCTGGGTAACAAATTTGCAAAACATGAGACTCCCTAACCATTCGGGTGACCTTAAGCAAACACGTTCCTTGGGTGAATCACACCCTGCAATTCAAACCAGTCTGACGTCAGGTATTGCAAACCAGATAAATCAGTAGCTTGAACAAAGGGAACAAAATTGCTGTAGCGTTAAAACTTGAAAAATGTCAGCTATGCCTCATACTCTAAATATGTCTAAGACCAATAAACTACCCATCCATTATAAAAGAACAAATATAAATGTTTTAATGTCCTTGTATGATTTTCAAATATACAGGGACCGCGTGTAACTGGCACCCACTGCCGGCTGTACAGTCCCTTTACGCGGCCTGATATGCCCTCCTGAATCAGATTCCGTCAGTTATTTTAATTGCACTGCTTTGGTGCCGTTTCTTATAAATATGATATAAGTATGCATAATTGATAAAGGGATTACTGATACAATTATTTTACAGTGCCGGACAGTCCCTAGGATGAAATTAAAAATAGTACATTTACCGATTAAATGTCTGTATGCATATATAAGATCAACTGATAACGTTTTATTCCAAGATACTTAAAGAGACGACACATGATACACGTAAAAATCCACTTTTAGTAATGACATTTTTACAGCATTTTTAAATATACAATTAAGCGTTTAAATAATAGCATAGCCGCACTTCACGACTTAAGTACAGACTGCGGATATTTGCCCAACAGAGTGTCAGAGATGTTTTACCTGGATCTTGTCGTACCTCTGTCTAGTGACTCGGGAGAGAGCGAAGTGACCTGCACCTCTTAGGTGGAGATCACTTCACCTGTCGGCGGGACTGCGCACCCCTCCCATCCCGGCCCTGTCCCAATTCGCCTCCCATTTCCCACAAGTTGGATTCAGCGACGGATTACACAAGGAACCGAAATAAAGTGAATTTTGGTTATTTGGTTGCCGTTTCTTTTGTACGTCGAGTATGGCTATTAAACTATGTTAATAATACTGATTATTTTGTACTAATTCTCATTCTTATTAATCCTATAATTCTAACTATTACTTCTGGCTTTGTATTACAAGTAACATATTGTAAGAATAACTTGTCACCATTAACGCTCACATATTTGCCTGTACACCACAATGCAGAATCATAGGACCAACTTTCATGATCTATTTATCCAGATTTATTGGATACTGTATCTGAGTTCTCTTGAAAACCAACATTGTTCAAGTTGTGAACCTTACAGGCCAAATTCAGAGGTCTACCAGTCCGCCTCCCAAATTCGGGCTGCGACATGTTTTTATTGGATTAGTACACATGACCGGGGGCGTAGGAACCGGGGAGAACGTGTACCGCCCTGTAGTTAATTTCCACAGAGAAAAAAAAAAAACTTCGTCTAATCCCGCTATTCAATGGCGGAGAACACACCCTCCCCCCTAGGAAACCGCTATGCTTGACACGCTCCGCGTTACTTCGTTTTTTTTCCCCAGTTAGTCTTTCGGTTCAAAAAATAACTGAAATGGCCCTATTGGGAGTACAACTCCTACCGATGGCCACCAGGTTAGTTTTGAGACCCTTTACCTAAACAAAGTAATTTGGCGTGTGTAATTAAATTAACGTCCCATGTTTCTCTGGGTAAATCATGTTTATTAAGGCATATGATGAACGCTCTCTATTGCACTGGTTTGCAAATTCTGTTCGATGACTTTTTTTGCTGTTACGTCGTACATTAGATACTTCCAAAGCAGTACTAATAGCAGGTAACCATTTTCTGAGCTTTTCGCGCGAACTTTTCTAGAGGCGGAGAATGGGAAGCACGAGCTTTTAAAGCGTGCGTGACTGTGCTCGAGGATTGGTCAAAATCTTCAAGCGCGCCGAAAATGCAAATATCGTGAACTTGTGTGGACCAATCATGAACCGGAACGGGCTGTCCCGGCTTTCTTTGTGGCGCGAAAGCTTCACTTTCTTTTGGTTGAGGGGGCAGGTAGTTTGCTGTGAGCTAAGAAAATCAACTAAAAACTGTTATTTTCTTTTTGTTCTTCCTTAAGTGAAATCTCGATTGTGAAATGGCCGCTGAAGTCGTGGATAATGAAGAGATGAGACAGGCGCAGCGAGAATATTTGGATTTTCTCGATGATGATGTAAGTCATTAGTCTAAGTGCCATTGAGATCTGTAGCAGAGAAATATTCAATCAAATCCTTACGTTTGCTTTGTGAAATGTTTCTTGTTTTAAACATGCTTTGAAATGTGATTGTAGTTAAGAATCTGTCTTATGTTTATCCTGTTATAACGAATGGTAATAACTAACTTGCTTTGCAATGAGAAACTGCTCGTTTAGTTGGACGCTCCGCATGCACGGTTTGGGAGGCCTAAAATGGCTACTCGGCTTCTCTTTTGGCTTTTTCAGTGAAATGTTAGCATAAGTGACCCCACCTGGTCACAAATACAACAGAACTTACCCCTTCTTCTATTTAACGTTTGCAGCAAGACCAGGGTGTCTATCACACCAAAGTGCGCGACATGGTTAGTGACAATAAATTCCGACTTATTGTCAACATCAACGACCTGCGGCGGCGCAATGAGACTCGTGCTGCACGGTGGGTTCAGTTTCCGGTATCAAAGAACTGTTTACTGTGTACGGGTTAAAATGTGATACTTTACGTGTTCACTTGGTACAGTTTTATAGTGGTTAATTAGATTAAGCAACATTCTGTTGATCTCTGAGCTTTAATGTTTAACGTTCTTTGATAAATGATTAATTTTGTCAGTTTATGTGTGTTTCGTATGCGAGTAAAACTGATCATCGTTGGTATGTTCTTAGCGCATTTTAAATGTGATTGGGCAAGTGCCAGCTTTGTGTGTAGTGGGCCTTCTGTCCCGGTTCTGGTTCCGAAAGGGCCTCTGATCGAGCCCTCCCCCTTTCTCAGGCTCATGAATAATTCCTTTGAGGAGCTCCTGGCCTTCCAGCGGGCCTTGAAGGACCTGGTGGCCTCTGTGGATGCCACCTACGCAAAGCAGTACGAGGAGTTCTTCGTGGGCCTGGAGGGCAGCTTTGGCAGCAAGCACGTGACCCCCCGCACAATGACAGCCCGTCTCCTGGGCAGTGTGGTCTGCGTGGAGGGCATTATCACCAAGTGTGAGGGTCCTCTGCCGTGTTGTTGGGCTGGGGGGGGGGGCGGAGCTGCTTTGGCCCAAACTTATGCTCCTCTGGATTTAGAGGGGAAACCTGAGCAGCCCTGATACTTTTTAACCAGAGTTGTTTGTTGTGAGATGTGATCCCTGGGGCTTGTATCCCAAAGCTGGATTTCTTGCTGAGCCAGATAAACTGGGTACCTTAAATTTGACAAGTTAAGGGGACTTTATCATCGTTCACATACATTTAACCCAAACTACATAAAATCCGGCAGGTTATTAGGCTAAGTGAGAAATCCTGCTTCATGGTGCAGGCCCCCGTGCTACGTGTAGGTGTGTCACACATTGGCGTGTTTTGCAGGTTCGTTGGTGCGGCCCAAGGTGGTACGCAGCGTCCATTACTGCCCCGCCACGAAGAAGACGATGGAGCGAAAGTACACAGACATGACGTCTCTGGATGCTTATCCGTCCAGCGCCATTTACCCCACAAAGGTCCGTGCTGTGCTGTCTGGTCTCTCCCAATCGTCCTCAGTGTGATGGTGTATCCTGAATCGGGGCACGATCACACGTTTGTGATCAGTTTTTCCCTGGATGTGGATTCGGAGCAGTGTGTGGGTTCGGAAGGTTGTTGGTTTAAATCCCGGTCGCCGGCAAAGTAATTTCACTGTTGGCCTTGAGCGAGGTCCCCAACCCAGATGGTTCCAGGAAGTAACTGTCCCTGCTTTCTCATCTGTCTCCTTGGATGAAAGCATTTCAGTTTATGTAACGTAAATTTATAGTAGAAAGTGATTAGAAAGGAAGGGGTTTGGGTGTCGTCTTGATTTTTTTCAGGATGTGCTAGATTCTGTGTTTGCATCAGGGGTTGGGAATCCAACTTGGGATAATGTGATGATATTAGGGGTTTCTGTGTTGACGAAAGTCTGCTTGATATGCTTTCAGGATGAGGAGAACAACCCGCTGGAGACGGAGTTTGGCCTCTCCATTTATAAAGACCACCAGACGATCACCGTACAGGAGATGCCTGAGAAGGCCCCTGCTGGCCAGCTGCCGCGCTCTGTGGACATCATCTTGGACAACGACCTGGTGGACACCGCTAAGCCTGGAGATCGCGTCCAAGTCATTGGGACCTACCGCTGTTTGCCTGGGAAAAAGGGTGGCTTCACCTCTGGCACGTTCAGGTAAAACTTCAGCTGCGGGTGTCGGTTGGGTATTACACACATGGCTGCCACATGACCCCCTGTACAAGCGTCCGTATGGTCTTCACCGAGTACAAGGTTGTCTGGAATTTAGGGGGAGATGAATTCTTTGACTGTTCTTTCGGGGCTGTCCTCCAGGACCATCCTGATTGCCTGCCACGTGAAGCTGTTGAGCTTAGAGGTGTCTGCATACTTCTCCGCCGATGACGTGGCCAAGATCAAAAAGTTCAGCCGGTCGCACTCCAAGGTGAGGGGGTGGGGGGGCTGTTGCAGTGACTGGACAGAGAACAGAGCTGAGGGGCTTCTTAGCGTCTCAGTAGAGAGGGTTCCTGGCCTGAGTTTGTCGCTAAGCATCCAGCCCTGTGTGTTCAGTATAGGTTGACCAGCATCCGTATTGTCCAGGCTGTCCACTTAATGCAATCACACTTGTCTTATATTTGAGGCATGATGGATGGTGGGTTGTTGGACATCCTTTATGTAGGACCTTCTTTCCTGCAGTTTCCAAACTGCATACTGTATACTGCATACTGTATACTGCATACTGTATACTGCATACTGTAACCAGTGTATACTGCGTATTGCTAGTCATATCCAGTACACCAGCTTTTTTGTAAATGATTTGTAGCGTGCTCTGTTTTAACATGACCTCCCTGTGAGCCTTTTTCAACCAGTGTGCTGCAATACCTTGTTAGGTGTGCCCATGGAAAACTGTCAAATTCTACAAAAAAAAGGTCATTAAAATAATCAAAAATAAATGGATAACTTGCCTAAAGCGCCACATCTGTAAAGCCCGCTGTGTATTGAAAGGGCAGGTACATTAATAGGACTGGATAGAATTGCAAAGCCAATCAAGGCAAACGGCTATATACACAAACTGCAAAAGAATGTAATATTTCAATAAATACATTACAATTCGTAACTATACATTAATACATAGACTTGGATAAATGAATCAAAATGATGGTAGAATTTAGTTCCGCCTCTTGCAGGCCGTGATTAGAGGGAAGTATTTGACACGTGCTGGGCCGCTAACGTTAGCTGGCTCACTGACACGTGCTGGGCCGCTAACGTTAGCTGGCTCACTGACACGTGCTGGGCCGCTAACTTGTTTAATCTTATTAGTCTGCTGTTGGTTTGTTCTTCACTCCTAAAAATGAAGAATACAAAAGAAATCTGCATAAAAGTTTCAAATTATTTTTATTTTTATACCGAGCTGTCCCTGGTCCCTGTGAGGTTCCCCATTACCCCCCCCCCCAAGTCAAAGCCAGGCTGTGATGTTCTCATGTTGCATTGTGGGATACAGTGGGTGAAGTAGACAGATCTTGCACATACTGATATTTGCAAAATTTGTGTGATGTCTGGATATCTTTGGTCTACTGAGAATTTTATACATTTCACGTACTCCATACCGCATGCTACTTTTTGACCTAAATAAGTATGTACTAGTAGAGTAGTATATGTTTTCACGTACAGCCAGTGTCTCTGTGGTCTAGCCGCCCTGCCTCATTATGACATCATAGTGGTCCTCTGACTCCCACTGACTGGCCCTTTCAGGACTTGTTTGAGCAGCTGGCCCGTTCGCTGGCTCCCAGCATCCACGGGCACGAGTACATTAAGAAGGCCATCCTGTGCATGCTGCTCGGCGGGGTGGAGAAGGTCCTGGAGAACGGCTCCCGCATCCGCGGGGACATCAACGTGCTGCTGATAGGTACGGCAGGCGCGTGGGCGTGAGCGGGGGGCCCCGGCCCGGTGACGGTCGCAGCGCTGACACGCCTCGTCTTCTCGCAGGTGACCCCTCGGTGGCCAAGTCGCAACTGCTGCGCTACGTGTTGCACACGGCCCCCCGCGCCATCCCCACTACGGGCCGCGGCTCCTCCGGCGTGGGCCTGACGGCCGCCGTCACCACCGACCAGGAGACGGGTATGTGGGGGGGAGGGGGGTTCATTTTATCTGCATGGATCTGTGTGAACAATAGGGAGAGCAGCACTCCTTGGGTAGGAGTATTCAGCCTTTTGCTTCCTAAGGCAGTGTGGCGTTAAACTGTAAAATCTCACGCATTAATTGTTAAATCTTTTATTGCTGCAGTTTTGAAAATACCCTCCGTTTAATTTAGCTGAGACCCGTCAGCCCTGGAGTAGGTCGCTAGTGAACCGTGTTTAATGAGTCATCATCTGCTCCCTGCCGTGGAGGTGAGCGGTTGATGATTCCGCTATTAAATAGCGAATTTGAGATTTTACTGTGGTTAGCGATTTTAATGAGTCACTTTGTGTGTTAATGACGGGGTACGGTAAGGGGGCGACCTGGAGGTGTTGATGGATGGCTTGTAGTGTGTCATTTGCTTAATGGTCCAGTCCAAGGTTAATAGCTGTGAATGAATCCGCAAGCACCGAGTGACACTGTGTGTGACTGGGGGGGGGTGGAGCTAAGCATGACCAGTGTGGCCCCCTCCCTCAGGTGAGCGTCGCCTAGAGGCGGGTGCCATGGTGCTGGCCGACCGCGGGGTGGTGTGTATCGACGAGTTTGACAAGATGTCCGACACGGACCGCACGGCCATCCACGAGGTGATGGAGCAGGGTCGCGTCACCATCGCCAAAGCCGGCATCCACGCCCGGCTCAATGCCCGCTGCAGTGTGCTGGCCGCCGCCAACCCCGTCTACGGCAGGGTACGTTCTGCCAGGGCCCTAGGGTGTGGGTCTAGCTTGGCAGCAACGCCAAACTCGAGTGAAACTCTCCTCCTCCTCTTCCAGTATGACCAGTACAAGACGCCGATGGAAAACATCGGGCTCCAGGACTCGCTGCTCTCCCGTTTCGACCTGCTCTTCATCGTGCTGGATCAGATGGACCCCGAGCAGGACCGAGACATTTCGGACCACGTGCTCCGCATGCACCGGTACCGGAACCCCGGCGAGCAGGACGGCGCGGGTGAGCAATGGCTGCCGGCCCGACCGCGACCGGTTCGACCCGTCCTGCTGATACGAGTCGTGTTTGAGACCCACGTGTGGCGTGAGTCGGCTTGTGACTCGAGTGCCGTCTCTGGCAGCCATATCCCTGGGTGGGACAGTGGACATTCTGACCACCGAGGACCCCGACGCTGGTGAGGACGAGCGGGAGGAGCTGCAGGTGTACGAGAAGCACAACGCCCTGCTCCACGGCAGCAGGAAGCGCAGGTAATGCGACGGCTGCGATCCGCGTTTCCTGCGCCGCTTTTCCGCATGGCTTTGATAGCTGGTACCCTGCCTCGGGGACGCCGCGTCTCGTGCCGTCTAAACATAGGCCGTGCTTTGGTATCTTCTAGGGATAAGATTGTCAGCAAGGAGTTCATGAGGAAGTACCTCCACGTGGCCAAGCTGATCACCCCCGTGTTGACGCAGGAAGCGGGCGACCATATCGCGGAGGAGTACTCGCGGCTGCGCGGCCAGGAGCAGCTGGCCTCGGACGTGGCGCGGGTGAGCAGCAGCCTTCCGGAAGCATTTTGGATCCTCGTCTTGGGGGAAACGCTCTTTCGCGGAGCAGTGACCTTTAAAGTCAAAAGTTAAAGGGCTTTTTCATTGGTCATGCAAATGAAAAATAACAACAATAATGCATTTCATTTAAAGATGCCTTTCAAGGCAGTCAAGGACCTTGTAAACACAATATACATTGTTGCAGTACATCAATACAAAAAATTGCATTAAATAAAACAAAAAAATAATTACAAAATAGATTAAAATAAAAAATAAATATAATGATGATTTGAAAGCCGCCACAGCAGCAGAATCATAATGAATATGCAAGTTTTAAAAAGATGTGTAAGTTGAGATTTTATATACAGAAATCTTGTCTATTACGGATATGAGGACGGAGAGAATTCCATAGACTGGCGGCAACATGACTAAAAGCTCTAAATCCCGTAGTGGCCAGGCGAGCCCAGGGCACGAGCTGAGAGTGCGGGAAGGAGTGTGAATATGTAAGAGATCAATAAGATATGAAGGAGCAAGATTGTAAAGGACTTTGAAAGCGAACAGTAGAATTTTGTGATCAATACGATATTTGCCGGGAAGCCAATGAAGTTGTTGAACAGGACTGATGTGGGCCGTGTTAGGAGTCCTGGTAATACGAGCGGCTGCCTTCTGTACTAACTGGAGCTTATGAAGGAGCTTGAGAGGTAAACCAGATGGAGCGGAATTACAATAAGCAGTATGTGATGTGACCAGGGTGAGTACAAGGATGGCGCCATTGGCAGGTGTAAGAGGTTAATATTGCGGAGGTGAAAATTTGCAGACCGGGTAGAATGTAATATATGCTGTGACAAAGATGGATGGATGTATACCCTGGAGGGAAATACTTTGGCAAATAGTAAGACAAAGCGATTCAGTCAGTGATTTACTTAAATTCCTTTAACTTTTAGTTCTTTGTTTAAGTGTAAAAGGAATAAGTACAAATATACAAACAAGCTTTATGCCAACAGAACTGTATACTGAGTGACCGCAAATGCAAAACGGATATGATCAGACCATATTGATGTGAGATGTGCATGCAGATTGACTGCTGTTAAATAGATGAAGTGAAAAACGTCTTTTTAAGGACATTAAGATGTAGAGTTAACCGTTTGATTTCAGCAGTGGTTTGGCAAGAAAGCAACACAATACAATGAATAGATTTAACGCGTGCGCATCCGCAGACCTCCCCGGTGACGGCCCGGACGCTGGAGACGCTGATCCGGCTGTCCACGGCGCACGCCAAGGCGCGCATGAGCAAAGCTGTGGAGCTGCAGGACGCGCAAGTTGCGGTGGAGCTGGTGCAGTTCGCGTACTTCAAAAAGGTCGGTGGCTCGTTCTCGCCGATTCCCCGAAACGCCTCGGAGGCCGCTTATCGTTAAAGGCTCGGGTCGTTACCGGACCGCTCTGCAATGTCGGTCGATTCGGGACGCGAGAGGATCCCATTCGCGTCGGCTGAACTCGGTCAGATCTGAGCGGCTGCCCCGAACGCCGTCTGTTCCATACCGATGTTGGTCTGTTAAAGGCCGGTAGACGAACGTTCAGCCTGGTGTCACCGAACTCTGATTCTCCTCCCGCAGGTTCTCGAGAAAGAGAAGAAGCGATCCAGGCAGACGGATCGGGACACCGCTTCAGAGGATGAGGACGATGAAGGGGACGTTCCATCTCCTCCAAGGAGGAAGAGGTGGCTGCTACTCTGTCCTGCTCTTGCCTGTTCTGCACTCCAGTCTGTCTTCGTCTTTAGACTGATGTCGACTTAATACCGTTTCCCTTCTGTTAAGGGCTGTGCTTGTTTGCTGATGCAGTTCGCCTTCCCTGTCTGTAGGGGTCGCCGTTCGGAGCGTCGCCCTTCTCAGGGAAGTGAACCCTACGATCCTTATGACTTTGACGGGGGGCAGGAAACTCCAGAAGGTGGGACTGCCAGCGTCTCTGATCTCTCCATGTCGCCCTCTGGTGGCCAGTGTATGACTGACTTCCCCGTTTCTGTCCGTGTTCAAAGTGCCGACCCCGAGGGCCAGAGACGCGCCAGCGGAGACGCCAGAGAATGGTGAGGCGGGGCTGTCTGCAGACAGGTCAGTATGAGGGGCCATCTTGAGTTGTAGCAGCTATCAGGCATAGAAGCGCACAGATGGTTCAACTGATATGTAAAATCTGCAGAAAAAGGAACATTTGGGAATTGTATCGCGCCAAGTATGTAATCGCATGCAGCTTGTCTGTCTCTGACAGCATCTTGAGGATGCATTAATTTAGCTGAAATGTACTGTTTGGGTTCACAGTTAAGATGCTCATAGTTAATCTGTAGGTTGAGTGTAAGACTGCGTGGGTGGGGGTGTGCACGCGCCCTGCCGTCAGTGACAGGTGCCTCTCTCCCTCCCCAGGCTGAAGGCATTTAAGGGGGTCCTGCTGGAGGCCTTCCGCTCGGCCCATGCTCAGTCCATCAGCCTGGGAGCCCTGAAGGAGGCCATCAACAAGGATAACCAGACCCCCTTCACTGCCGCCGAGCTGGACGCCGCCCTCGGCCGCATGCAGGACGACAACCAGGTCATGGTGTCCAGTGACATCGTCTTCCTCATCTGAGAGGAGGCTGTGGGATGGGAGCGGGGAAGGAACGGGGCTTCCTTCAAATCCGCAGGGACCCGAGCCACACGGCTATGCCTGACCTGGGCGGCGTGCTGGCGAAGCTGAGCGCCGGTCGTGTCACCGGACCGCACGTTTTAAATGTTCATGTCGTGCAGTTTTAGGAAAGAGCGGCTCATTGCCCGTTAAGGAGCCTGCAGTGTTTGTTGTGGTTTTTAAGCATTTTAAGGTGTAAATGTAAAGGCCTTTGTACATATTTTACAGGAAGCTGGAGTTTTAATCCTGCTGTTGATGTTTTAGTAATCTGAATGTACAAAATGACTGATATATCAAAAGAAACTGGTAAATCCCCATCTTTTTGTTTTATTCTCACGCCAAGTGGTAGTATGTCTGGAAATCACCGGGTTCTCCATTCGTAGACAGTAGGGGGTGCCATTTCGTCTAATGCTGAACAGTGGATTTCTTTGAAAAATGCTTTAAATGCAAACAGTAAAATACAGAACTGACTTCACAATCAATTGTCTGGTTTAACTAGTTGCTTATGAGAATCCAGCTGAATTGGTGGGAACGGGTTGGAACACTCCTAATGGTAAAATTACATGCCTTCGCTGTTTTCCTTTTATTTACTTCTGTATCTCAGCTCAGTTGTAGCATCTCCCCAGAAGGCAGATTTGTCCCTGCAGTCACACCATTGCTCCATCTTTCATCGGTGTCTGCATAAAAATTTGGTTCATGTATCCCTTTTTTAAAAATCTCAATATTAGATCCTTTCCTGAGTTACAACCCAATATGAGCCTTTTTGCACTCGAGTTACAAGAATTTTCAAATTTCATGCAGGCAGCCACACCTTGCTCTAGTGGCGCCACCACCTGTTGTCTCCATTAACTAATCCCGCACCTTCATTTTAAATTGTGTTCAGCTGCGTCATTTTGTGACCAGTTTACTGTGTGCGGAAAAATGGTTCCCATTTAATTTCATGGTAATTGGGTCTCTGATTTCACCTTACCTGCTGACTTTCCCAAAATGCACCAGGGTCATAAATAGTACCTGTACCTGAATTTTACACATGCTATGTATGCTTCGAGTGCCATCCAGATGTTTTTCTACAAAAGTGTAGAATAGAGTGAGTTGGGCTTACAGATCTAATTGGTACATTTCTTTTTGTGCCCCCCACCCCCCCCCCCATATACATTGTAAACTAAAATTAAACTTCTAGCAAAACGCCCACTGAGGTGGTGACCCCAACAAGGACTGATGTAACAAGGAAGAGTACTGAAGATGTTGGTTAAGGCTGGAGTCTCTCTCCCCCCCCCCCCCCCCCCC
>JAODLC010000043.1:9841198-9857251 GCA_026781145.1 Hippopotamyrus pictus | reverse complement strand
GGGCCGGGCCCCCCCCCCCCCCCCCCCCATTACCCAGACGGATAAGTAGGTTGGAAAATGGATGGATGGATTATTATGAGGGCGAGAGAAAAATAGGCTACCCCTCTAGTTCAATAAGTTAAAGAATTTAATACTGTGCTGTGCTGGAATTTGATTTCAGAATATTACTATGTCTATGGACTATGTCTGTGCATTGCAGATTTATTATATAACCTGGCTTGGCTTTGTTGGTTGGTTGGCTTATAATATTTTATGCAGTGTGTGTGTGAAGCTGTTTTCTTGTCCCTACATCTGTTATGAGGTGCTTGTTCAGATTTTGTGTATAGTGTACGTCTTGTTATAGTAACACAATAGAGTGGATTGGTTTGATTTTTATTGCTGTTGATGGATGTGAATATGATCACAAAGGGCCGTCACTATCGATTATATTAACATCGAGCAATCTACGATTCATTGAGCAATCGTTTATGTAATATAATGTTATAATATAATATAATTAATAAAATATAATATATTCATCGCATTTGACGCAAGGCAGGAACCAACCACACATTGCAGGGTGCACAATCAGTCACACATATGGCCAGTTTAGGCACTCCAATTAAGTATAATGTGTTTGGAATGTATAATGAAATAGGCCGATCTGCTGAAAAGGCACCCAGACACAGGGTGGACATGCAAACTCCACACACACAAAACGGCGGTGTGCGGCGACAGCGCTACCCAGTGCGCCACTGTACCGCTATATAGGCTCGGACGATGTGTGATGTTAATATCAACATGGCATTTCATGCACATGCAATCTGGGTTCAAACCATCAATAACAGGAGACCAAACTTAGCCAGCTTTTCAATTTCAATGACGGTTCCTTTTCAGCATCATGTAGTATATATTTTAAATAAATAGTGTAAAGTTTATCGCTGTTCTTTTCGCAAAATCACTGCATGCGATCTTCAAGACAACCATGTCATTTTCGTCCTTTCTGTTGGACTGATTCATTGACTGTGTGGATCGTTTATCAGAAATTAAACAAAATGTGAATGAGTGATCGAAGAGAAAGGCAAACAAGAACTGGTCACGAAAAACCATTCGTATTCCACTGTAAGGAAGTATTTTGTGTTTTATAGTGACATTAACTTAAGCAAAAGCAAGTGGTTAAACCCCTACTCAAAACTAGCAATACCTTAACAAAAAATAATGTTGATTGGTTATGTACCGTATTATATAAAATGATGGGGCTAACCTTCGTTTTAGCAGTGATTATATTTGACATACAGGAATCACAGTAAGTAAAATAAGTTAAAGTGATAAAAAAGATAGGCTAAACTACTTCGGAAGGTTAAATGGCACATATCTTATCTATGGCTAACCTTGCATTACTGGGTGAGTTCATCAAACCCGAATGTCTTCTTTTAAGATGTATGTGCATTGCAGTCGTGCCGTGGTGATATTCAAGTTCTGCTTTGAAATACTGGCAGTAGGGATGGGCGTATCGATACTCTGGTATCGATACTTAGATACCCGCCGTTCGATACTTTGGACTCGATACTTTTTTAAATATCGCGATACCACTGCGCTAACACAAAATGCGGAATTTGTTTTCACCTCTGACAGTTTTAGGCATTTAATTTACGTGAAAATCAGCCCGGGCGTATTTTAGACCGTCTTCCGTGTCACATGATTATGGCACCCTATCGGATGTCAGAGCCGAAGGCTCACTGCGCAGCCTCAGTCAAGCACGGCCTCAATCCTCGCTCCACTGCAGCTCAGAATGGGCTGAGAGCGCCAGCATGGACGGTCGAGAAAGGAAACGAAGTGTAGTGTGGTGCTATTTTTCACCCAATGCAAAAGGTAATGCAATGTGCTCTGTATGTGATAAAGTGGTGCCACACAGCAGCAACACTGTCAACCTCATGAAGCATTTAAAAACGACACACCCTGCCAAAAAATATCTTGGAATAGTTGCAACCTCAGTTCCATCTGAGAGACGGTTTTCCAAAGCAGGATTGACAATAGTCAGCGGCGAAATCGGCTTGAACCTAAAAATGTAAACATGTTGCTTTTTCTAAACACCAATCTAAAACTTGAATGAATTGTTATGTTATCTAGCCGCTAAATGATCTAGTTGGTGAATAAGCTGTTGCACATGAGGGAATAATTCTATAAGGCTGAAATTGAGGGAATGATTCTATAAGGCCATAACTAATCGAAACAAGAACTGACTGGCGCCAGTGTTCTGACAAAACATCATACCGTAGTGCTAATCAATAGCTCTAACCCTAACCCTAAACCCCCAAAACCCATAAAACCCTTACCTTAACCCTAACCCTAACCCCTAAAACGTAACTCTAATCCCAAGACAGTGGAACTGCACATGCGCAGAAAGGCTCGATAGCACGTCTCGATAGGTATGATGTTTTGTCAGAGCACCGGCAGGGCAGGGTGACCGAATTGAGACAGATAGAGGGAGCAGACAGAGAACGTAAGCGGCCCTTACTTATCTTTAGCGTTTCAGAAGGATAAGTACTAACCGACTAACTAGAGCAAATGTCAAACATGTGGTTGTCACGTAGAAGGAAGGTACCGAGAGAGGGGGGGGAGGCCCAAAAGGGCTATAAAGAGATTGAGCTGATACATATGGTTGAGCTTCTTGCTGTACATGCTGAATGTGTGTCAGACGGTCGCTCCCGATTGCAATCGCTCAGAGAATAAACTTGGACCTGCAACTTCTCCATGTCTCAGCTGTGAATTTCTTCTCATCAACGGACCCGGTGGAGACGGCGTACTCCAACACACATCATCAAGCAACTAAGAAAAGACTCGATCACTTAAAAACTGAAAAACGTTGGTGCCTGCTTAATCACATAAAATGTTAGTGAAGGGCTGTTCATAATTCACAATTATTAATATTATTATTGCATTTTGTTGTTGTGGATGATAATAATGTGTTATGTTTTACTGGTTTAATGCTGGTTCTTAAGCACTATATCGCTAAATTTAAGATGTCGAATTTTTATTATAATTTAATAAAATAGATCATTGAGTATATTAAATACAAATAAGACGATTTTGATAATTTTATAAGCTTTTATTTAAAGTATGTTCAAAATTCATATTTCATATTGCCCTTATAATAAAGTCATTAATGAACACCGTAATCATGGGATTTTCCTTTAAAGTGTAAAGTATCGGTATCGATGAAAAAGTATCTCAAACTAATGGTATCGCATCGAAAGGAAAAATGTTGGTATCGTCCATCTCTAACTGGCAGACCGCTGCATTCTCATTCACTTTCAATGTGAAGTGCTTCCACACAAATAATGCTTTTGCTCTTTATTTGGACCCTCATCCTGCATGTGCCGTATACCTCCTGCCATATTGCCGAGTAATTGAGAATGAAAATTTTAATTTCTGCTTTAAAATAAGAGCGTAATCGAGTTCAACCGAGTAGTCGTGACAGCTCTAGACAAAGCAGGCCATCGCATAGCAGAACACTCACATTTGTAAAGCACCGGACATGCTATTGAGCTCTACTGTATCGTAGCCTACCCACTCTTATTCTGCCCCCCCCACCCCCTGCAATTTCATTTCTGGCTATGCCACTCATACATACATACATATACATGCATAACAATCAACATGGTATTTAATAAATAGTACATAAACCATGTACACAAGGATTACATATCTGATGGTATTCACTAGCAAATATCAACAATAATACTATGGCGTTGATAAATACTATTTTTCTTATTGGTCCAGAGATGTCACGTAGGTGTTGAGTATACCGCACAGGTTGTTCCGGCAGCTAAATAACAGTTTTGTATTACTGCGCACTAATTTCACTCAACATTCCAAATATATTTAGGTTTTGTGTGACTTTATACTCATAAATAAGCCATCATTCTTATCAGCATAAATGTAAAAAAATGTTCAAAAAGTGGCTATTGTTCTTTAGCCACAAAACTAGCTGCAAAAACTACCACTAGCTAATGTCCCATTAGGGAGGAAGAGTGTGATAGAGGTTAGTGTCGTCACGATGCCAAAAACATATTTCAATACTGAAACTGAAACAATGCCACAGCAAAAAACTTGAACATAAAGAAAATTAATGGATAAAAAGATGACATAACACAGCTATAACAATTTTTTTAATGAAATATTTATGAATTATGACATATTGTCAGTATCAGTCAAATAAAATATAACTCATTCTATCACAAGTGCAGAGCTATGCTGAACATGTCTTAAAACTAAAATTATGAAGTTGCAGCTGCTGTGCTAAACAGCCATTGAACATGTTTTAATACATTTATAACACTGATAACTGGGTTATTGTAAATAATTAGACTAAGCTCATAGTGTTATTGAAGCTTATGTGGTATCCAGTATTGTCCCCTATACTTGAGTTTCTGTGATTTATTTTACTGTTCTTTAAATTTGCAAGACATCACTTTAATAACCAGCAATACACTTCCTTGGCAGAGGTCTGCACTCTACTGAAGGCATTTTCTAGCAATAATATTTACACAAATGCACTGCATGCCATGATCACTTTAGCTAAAAATATTACCTAAAAAGTCAAATGAAACAGGCTATTATTGTTCTTAATTTTGCCTCCCGAACATAAGTAGTAACAGTTCACTTATCACAAAAATAAATCACAATTGTTTGACGTATTTGAGGGACAGGCCTGATAATTGATATGTATCAATTGCAATAATTGTATAAATAATTTGCTTCCCCCACACCATCGTGGCTCACCTCTGGGGCTTATGTGGTCAGTTTTGTCTGAGTAAGGAAGCTTTGCAGAGACCCTTGTTTGGTTTGCTGTGTTTTTGCTCTCTGCCTGCAAGACCAGTTTCAGGAAGGAAATCAGCATTTCTGTGACCTAATTTTGAATTTTTGTAATGCCTGAACTGTGCTCCTAGTTTTTTTCAAACCACATACTGGATTTTATCGGTCAGCCTTAATCTTGAAAATGTTCAAGCTATATTTAACATGAGGGATTCCAGGCTGGTTTATATGGTCATAAAAAGTATGATCATGATGCTGGATGCAAACCAAACGGCAGCGTCATCAACTGCATGATGCAAGGAAATTCAAAGTCGACGGTACAACTTCACTTGAACAGTTCATCTCCATATTTGACATACTACTGACTTAGCTGTTATCCACTGTAAAAACGGTCACTATATTTACATGGAACAAGTAACATTTGTTGCTTGCTGCCAAGGAGGCTGTTTGATAACAACAGGCAATATAGACATAGTGCATATATATATAGACCTATATATACAAATTAAATACCGAAATCTTTCAGCAACTTGTTCTTTACGGCTGAACCACAGCCGTCTGCTCCATTCATACTGTACAGTTTACAAAAATCCCACTGATCTCTGCTGCATTGATAAAGGGACAATCACAAAGGAAATACTCGAAAGTTGCGACCACATCAAAGAGAGTCTACCTATAAAAAAACCTGTTTAAAAGAATATCTAGTGTTTTGAGCATCTCCTGTGCCAGGATGCAGTTTCTGTAGTATTTGGCAGTATAACTGACTCACAAGGCTTTTTGGCCCAGGCGTCTGCCTTTGTCGTGGTTGTCACTCAGCCCCCCAGAGGCCATAGGTGTTGGTACGCTGCTCACACTTTTCAGAAATTTCCTGCCTTTAGCTGTGATCTTTTCAAGTAAGCTGGTTCATCCTCGCCGATCCACCATCAGAAGCATAGCTGACGCATTTTGTCCTGACTGTGCAAGACGGATGTCAGTCATTCAGTTTCTGCTAAATCTTTGGGAACGCCTACGTTTATTTTAACACCGATGTGCAGGTTTGATAGAACTTGTACGTCACAGTTATTGAATTTTATTTAAAAAGATGTTTTTTAAGTGACCGACGAGAAATCAGCGTCAGAAATTTCTGGAGCAGTTGGGGTTAAGGGCCTTACTCAAAGGCCCAAATGGCGAAACCACCTGGGGATTTGAACTGGCAACTTTCCATTCACAGGCACAACATCCTTACCCACTGAGCCATGCACCATCCCCAAAGTATATATAAGCTCATTACCTCTTTTTCTTTAGACTATATGTATGACGTGATACATACATACAATATCATGCAGCCGACTGTTGATCAGGGATCTCAAAGCACAGGCTCTATCTGGCCCATGGTTTGTTTCTTAATCTTTAAAAACAACGTGAATCTAATCAGCAGCAGTAAAATTTGCCAGCACCAAGCTCAGAAAATTTATGCCATTGCCCCCCAACACTTACCCACCCCAGTCGACAAATTTTGCCATCACCACACTTGCCCCCGCTGACAAAATTATTGTTGGCTGTTAGTAGATTATATATGTTTTTTTTTCTCTTTCAGCAAAATACAACAAACAAATGGCCCATTTCAGTTAAACTCCATCTAGCAAGTGGCTCCCCTGAGTTTGAGACCTCAACTCTAGATTAAAATAGTTGACACTAAGTCCTATAAGAAAGATACTCTAAGGTAAAACAGTGCACAGATCTTCATACCTCGTAAGTATGAGTTTTAGTGTGTTTATATTATATTATACATTATATAATTATTTGAATTATTGAGTTTAGATTGCCTTGAGCGTAAGAATCGCAACAGTTCATAATAATGTTGAATTACAGAATCTCCTTTCTCTAGTATGCATTTTGAGACCTAAATACAGACAGTGAAGATTCTAAGTACGAGACATATTTAATTCACATTTTCGCTAGCCAAACTGCGATGGCGTTCACTTGAAGGTCATATACATTACATCTCACTCTTTACAGACGTCTCCCTTGAGAAGCTTTAGATCAGTGTTTGAGTCATTCACACTTACATTTTCTTCTTTGTGTCACTTGTCAGACTGGCCCAGAGTGGTTTCCATGCTTCTCGAAGCTGAGCTTTGATGCATCCGAGTTGAAGAACATCTCATGCAAGTCCTGCACTGATTTTTTTCAGTTCTGATCAACCTTCTCATTTCTCATACTTAAAATGTTCCCTTCAGGGTTGTGTTTTAAATAAAATAAATGGTAACGCTTTACATTAACTGCACCATCGTAATGCCTTTATAATGCCTTCATAGAACATTCACTGCACATTCATAATGCATTCATACAGCATTTCATAAACAGTATGTAAGTATATTTTAACATCCTAACAATACCTTAACAGCTTTAATATACATTAATAACAAACTATATTTAATAATAACAAATGTTACACTCAATTGTATAATGTTTGTTATTAATGTACACTATATGGACAAAAGTTTTAGGATACTTTGTCATTACACCTACAGGAACTTTTATGACATATTGGTCCATAGGCATCAATATGAAGTTGGAGCAATAACAGCTGCTACTTTTCTGGGAAGAGACTCCACAAGATTTTGGAGTCTGTCGGTGGGATTTTTTGCCCATTCATCCAGAAGAGCATTTGTGAGGTCAGGTGGTGATGTTTAAACGTGAAGGCCTGGCTCACAATCTCTGTTCTAGTTCACCCAAAGGTGTTTGATGGGGTTAAGGTCTGGGCTCTGTTACGAGCTCCAGTCTAGGGTTGGAGTGTAACAGAGTAAAAAGGAAAGGGGATGGGATAAAGGGACAAACAGGGTAAGGGAACACCAGTGGACAAAGGGATATTTTTTTGTATTTTTTATTTTTTATTCACACACAACACGGACACTAATCGAATAACCTGGTGCAAAAGACTTCAGGAGTAACCATGGCCAAAATAACAACCAAAAAACCCTAATTACCAAGTGCAAACCAAGGCTAATTTCACCTGGGTGCAAATGAAAAGCAAATAAAAGACTGATGCTCAACTTGACTCCCTAATCAAACAAGATTACAAAAAAACACTCGAAAACAAAGTGGCAGTCACTCCATACACACTGATACAATCACACACGCCAAACCTATACCAAACCAAGCGGCAGTGTCAGAGGGGCGAGCGAAGATGTAAACCAGATTCAGGCAGAAAAATCAAAAGTCAGAATGACAACACCGAGGTCAGAGAAGGTACAAGGGACTAGACAAGAACTGAAAACCATAATCAAACCAAAGTCATACACCGTAGCACAATCAAAGAGCAAAAGCAAAGAGAACAGAGCAAAGAGCTTCTGTCATGGGTAACCAGCGTCCTTCTCATGCACGGAGAACTGGAACAGAATTTATGGCTCATATACCCCCCATACAAGTGTGAACTCCTATGGAGTTCACAACCGCAGTACAGGGGCACAAAACATACAGAGCAAAAACAAAGGATAACATGAATTCGGCTTGCGAGAGGACGTCCGCCACAAGGTTGTTGGTCCTATCTTCTGGACCACTTGCAGATTGAATACTTGAACAATCGATGACCAGTGCCTGAGGTGCAGGTTGGAATTGAATATTATTTGTAAAAACATGAGGGAATTGTGATCTGTATAGAACGTGATGGGGTTGAGCCTTGAAATGTTGAAGGGCAAGTAAAAGAACAAGGGCCTCCTTTTCATTGGTGCTGTAAGCTAATTAGTGCTTGACATACGTTTTTGAATAATGGCAGACAGGATGGTCGAAGCCATCATCACCTTCCTGGAGGAGGACAGCACCTGTGCCCGTACCACTGGCATCTACTTCCAACTTGTAGCGCTTATTAAGTTAGGAGTAGCTAACACAGGGGAGCTAGTGAGAAGGGACTTAACTGAATCGACGGCAGACTGACAATCGGGTGACCAAAGGCAGCTTTCTTACAGAGCAAGTGAATAACGGGCAATACAATGTCGGAAAAGTTCTGGCAGAAACAACGTTAGTAACCGGCCATTCCGAAGAACCATCTAAGGTCACGTTTCACATGTGGAATCAGGAAGGAGGCAATAGCTTGAACCTTAGTGTCCAGAGGCTTAACTTTACTGTGACCCTCTAGTCTTCCCAAGTACGTAACAGTACCATGATCAAACTCACATTTTTCTAAATTGAGAACCAACAAAGTCTTTAATAAGCAAGTAAAAGCCTGCTCTAAAGACAACATGTGCTGCTGTCATGAATCCAAGTAAATAACCGCATTGTCAAGATATGCTTCACAATTTCTAACAGCTCCTAGGACCTTATGCATCAGCTGCTGGAATGTAGCCGGGGCATTACATAAACCCGAACGGCATAACCGTTACATTGTTGGAAGGTATCATCAAAGGCAGATATTTCTGAAGCATGAGGGGTAAGGAGCACTTACCAATAACGTTTTAGGAGATCGAGCTTTTTTACAAAATGAGTGGACTCAATGAATAGCATCAGGTCTGGTTACCACATTTACCTTCCTGTATTCCGTGCAAAACTGAAAGGTACCATCAGGTTTTGGGATGAGTAAGCATGGAGAACTCCAGGGGTTACCACTAGGATTAGTGAGACCTATTTCTAGCAGGTATGTGGTTTCCTCTTCTACAAAAACCTGTTTGTGTGGGCTAATCCAGTAGGGGTGCTCTTTTATGGGAGAATGACCTCCAACATCTATATTGTGCTCTACAATAGGGGTTCAAGAGGGATTGTCTGCAAACAAAGACAGGAATTTGTCAATTAAGGACTTAAGGTCTGACTGAGTCGACTCGAAAGAGCTTTGAGTGTCTCTGCATACGGTATATAGTTATTCTCAAGATACAAACCATCAAGCTCCGGTGAGTATTCACAAATTGGGGAACTAACAACAGCAGGGAGTGGAACAGGGGTGGATGGAGGAACAGAATCCGAGTGGTTAATATACGGTTTGAGCACATTCACATGGCATATGTGGATTTTCCGCCTGTGGTTTGGGGTTTTTATGATATAATCTGTGGGACTCACTTTCTCCTGTATCCTATAGAGTCCTGAAAACCAGGCCTGAAGGGATGAGCCAGACAGGGGCAAAAGGACAAGACCACAATCTCCCTCCTGCAAAGTTCTCTCCCTTGCAGCCCTATCATAACAAGCCTTCATTTCTTCTTGTGCCGAGCTTAAAGAATGCTTGGGCAGCTCCCTAGCCACACCAAGGCAATCACGCAATGTGCTCACATAACTCAGCACACTACTGGTTGGGGGATGTGATCTTGGGGACAGCCACTGTTCCTGCAGGACCTTTAAAGGACCACGTACAGTGAGTCCAAAGAAAGGTTCAGCAGGGCTAAAGCCGGTGGACTCTTGTGTGATATCCTGAATGGCAAACAAAAGCAGGGGCACGCCATCATCCCAGTCTTTCCTGGCATCTAAACAGTAAGTGTGCAGCATGATTTTAAAGGACTGGTGAAAATGCTCCAGGGCCCCTTGGCACTCTGGGTGATAAGCACTGCAGAACCTATGTTGAATGTTCAGCTATTCTCTGAATGAGTTTTGGGTAGGGGAAATCACAGTTAACACATGTTCGAATGGCTCCACAATCACCAGGACCGGACGGAGGGGAGCAGGCAGAATTGTTTGGTTGGGCTTCCCAACCAGCTGACAAGCGTGACATGATCTGAGTTTATACCAGGCCAACAGAAATGTTTCAAAATTCAAGCGAGAGTTTTCCTAACCCCTAAGTGACCAGAGTATGGATGGTTGTGAGCTAGAGATAGCATATGACCTCTATACACTTGCAGAACCATGACCTGAAACACAGCAGCCCCTTCTTCAGTAGAATGCGATCATCAAGGAAGTATGCCACAGGATAGTCTGCCAGATCTGATTTTCTTACTACTGATCAGCACATGCTTTCAAAGAGCTATCAGCCTTTTGGACTGCAGTCAATTCCTCCCTAGTAAGAGGAACATCACATGGCTTTTCTGAAACTGGGGCTTTCTGAACTTAGGCTTCTCTCTCTACAGGCTGAACCTTAGTACACGGGGAAAGGCCAGAAACATCGGGGCCATCATAAAGGTGCCCACTGTTACGCCCCGCCGCAAGCTCAGCTCCGCCTACAGGCCTCATCATCAGCAGTACGCTCTCCATTCAACCATTGCTCCGCCTCCCCGTCCAGACCCCGCCCACAACTCGCCGTATGCACCATCCGTCACTACCGTCTCCTCGAAGTTGAAAGCGGACAGCAAGAAATCTCAGGAGCTCTGCTCGTTTCTTTGATATTGTCAGTTTGCTTTCTTTGATAGATTTATTGCGTACGATGGTTTTAGTGTATTAGATTTCTGATTTTTCATCTTGCCCCTGTCTGTACTTTCGCTTTGGTTTATTTGCTGTTTGGTTTCGATCTCTTGACTGGTTTTTGGGTTACGTCTTCGCGCGCCCCTCAGACTTTGACGCTTCGATCTGTATGTATGTTCTGTGTGTGTGTCAGGTGCATAGGGAGTCATTGCCATTTTTGTTTTGCGAGCTTATGTTGTACGCTGTTGTTTGGTTAGGGAGTTAGGTGGAGAATTTGTTGTTTTGTTTTTTGATTTCTTTGCAGTTCGGTAAGTTAGATTTGGAGTTGCGTTCAGAAGCTGGGTTTTTGTTTATTGTTTTGCCGATAGTCACTCCTGAGTCCTTTTGCATGGGGTTTATTTGTTCTGTGTCCGTGGCTTGTAAATAAAAAATAGAAAAATATAGAAATACACCTTTGTCCACGTGTGTTCCCTTGTCCACCACTCACTGTTATTCCCTTACTCCACGTCCACTTTCCGTTTCACTCTGTTACACCCCAACCCTTGACTGGGAATCCTAATACCACAAATAAATATCAGCTAATTTATGGACTTGAGCATAAGTAAGGGCACAGGTGGGGAATATAGAGGGCTCATCACATATTGAGTTATTGGGTAAAACCCCTGGGCCAGCTACAACCTTGGGTAGGGGCATAACCTTCCCTCCCGCTATATTATTCCCTAAGGTTAAACATGATTTCTGAAACTTGGAGCTAGAAGCAAACAGCTACCTTAAATACCTGAAAAATTGTTAGTCTCTAAATGAAATCTATGCAGTGGAACCCTTATAGTACCAAACTCAATACCCTGCATCAAAACATCACTACCGCAGTTTGATGCATCAGAGAAAGGCAGAACACTTTCTAACATAAATGACTGAGCAGTAGGCATGTACCGATGAATCGTGAATCGGTTAAAAAAATCGATGACGATTTAAACCGGTTAACGTGGAAAATGATTTGCTACTTTAGGAGTACTTCGGGGTACTTTGCTTAATAGAAAAACTAGTGTAATATTACATTTGATTTCACAACATCAGTTCGACATCAGATGTCACTGTGAATTCACATCGACGTGGTACGTGTTTTTGATTTTGACCGAACGCAAGATGGTGAGCAAACTTGAAATTGAGGACACACCCCCCAATCTTAAATTGGCGGTGTGGCAGCATTTTAGCTTGCCGGTAATCACAAACCGCGATAAAAAGCTGCACATGCAAGCCTTAGTTTATTTAGTAACGCTTTATTTTATGTGCACCTTCATAATGCATTCATTATGCATTCATAGAACATTCAGTGCACCTTCATAATGCATTCATTATGCATTCATAGAACATTCAGTGCACCTTCATAATGCATTTATAAAACATTTATACGCAGCATGCAAGTACACCGAACATCCGAACATCCCTTAACAGCTTTAATATACATTAATAACAAACATTACATGATTATACAATTATAATCTTTGTCATTATTATATAATGTTTGTTATTAATGTAATTTACAGCTATTAAGGGATGTTATACATGCATGATGTTTATGAATGATTTCTGAATACATTATAAAGGTGCACTGAATGTTTTATGAATGCAATATAAAAGCTTTATGAAGGTGCAGTTAATGTAAAGCGTTACGGTTTATTTATTTGAAGATTTATTTTTTTTTAATTTATTTTGATTTGGGATTTTTTTTTTTTTTAAACAGTATTAAATTCAATTTCAGTTGCACTGTTAAGAAGAGGACATATTTTGCACAGTTTAGAAAGATAAATAAAGGAATATTTGAATAAATTTGTCTGCAGCTGATTCTGTTAAAAAGTCAAGAGAAAATCGTATCGTGAACTCAGAATCGTGAATCGTGTCAAATCGTGAGTTGAGTTATCGTTAGGCTGGATTCGTGGTGCCTAACAAATCAGATGATGTGTTGGCCGGGAAATCGCTCTACCCCACAGCGTGGCAAGTAGAGGCAGTGAGAGGCACATTTTAGATAAAGCAGCACTTATATATATATATATATATAAACACACAGACACACACACAGTGGCACCTTGACTTACGAGTGTCCCGACTAACAAGTTTTTCGAGATACGAGCCATCTCTCAGCTGATTTTTCGTTTGAATTGAGAGCTAAAATTCGGGTTACGAGCCAACTTCAGATACCCCACCGCTAGCTGGCGCAGTGAACGCTGCAGCATCTGCCCAGCATCCTGTGTCTCACTCGTTCACTTTAAACAGCTAGCTTGCAGTGGAAGCATCAGTGTTGTGCTCGCATTTGTGCTTGCGGTTATTTTGCAAAACTTTTTCCAACCATGTGTCCGAAGAAAGTGAGTGCGAAGGACAGTGCTGATTTGCTGCAGCAGAACCCAGGCAATATATACAATTTTATACAATATTCGTTATTTATAAGCACATTTTTCTTATTTAAAAACATGCAACAAAAAATGTGGTGTTTTTTGGTGGCCCAGAACTGATTAATAGCATTTCAATTAATTTAAATGGGGGAAATTGATTTGGCATATGAGTAATTTGAGTTACGAGCTCCGTTGCGGAACAAATTAAACTCTTAATTAAACACATTTCTTGAATTCTTCTAGAAGTATCAGTTCCTTAAGCTGACCAAAGTTCGAAATGCCACCTTTTCTCAAACAACATCGATTTCTCCCTAGAGAACTCGACATGAGTTTGGCTGGCATATTTACTCAACTTCCAGAAATTCTGCTGGTAGGCTTTGCGCATTAATTCTTAAGCCCTTAAGCCTTCACAATCTCGTAATTAAGAGTCTGTTCTAATGCAAGAGTTGAGCAAACTTCCTGAGCCCTCCCCACGCGTTTGCACTGCAGCAAGAGTGACCAAAGGTGCTTAGGCTAATTCGCGGTTGTTGCAATGTGCTCCAAAATGGGAAAATAGGCATCAACCTCATTCTCATGAAATATGGGTACTAGTCCAAAATGGGGACTAACATCAAATTCCAAATTTTCTCTTTCAAGAGAGACAGGCGGAACTAAAGGAGACTAAGGGTTTGGCTGAGATGCATCGTGTGGTAGACTAGCGAAACGAGGACCAACTAGGGGCGAGCTTACCTTGTGTGATGGAGGTATAGACTTTAGCTGGCTCACACTCACCTTTTACAGGGCTGCTTCTTTATCTCCCTCCATTTCTAAAGCCCTTACCCATAGGAGTTGGACTTGGTATTCCTGCCTCTTAATCTCCAGTTCCAACTTCCTAAGCTCAATCGTAAGGAGGATGTCCTCTGTGGGTAGGCTGGGATCCCTGGGATTTATCCATGACCAATACTCTGGCCTCTGCTGTCGTAGGCAACACCCGAGAGATCACCTGGCTCTGGCAGGACTCCTTTTGCCACTCGTCTTGCAGGAACTGCTTAATAACCCAATTGGAGGCATCAATGGGAATCATGACATTGAAAAAGCCTGCAATGGCTACCAAGTCACCCTTCCTGCACCAATGTTAACCACCAGAAGTCCCCCATGCACAAAAAACCACCAGACAAACCTGAGACATAAAAAAAGAAATAGACAAAGACCTGGGTGACACAAAAAAAAACAAATGGATGAGCCGCCAATTGCTGTTATGAGCAGGCCAGTCAAGTTCTTCCACATCATACTCACCCAACCATGTCTTTATGGACCTTGCTTGGTGCACTGGGGCACAGTCATGTTGAAACAAAAAAGTACCTTCCCACAAAGTTAAAATTGTCCAAAATGTCTTGGTATGCTGAAGCATTGAGAGTTTGCTTTATTGGAACTAAGGGGCCTAGCCCTACCTCTGAAAAACAACCCCATACCATTATCCCTTCTCCGTCAAATTTTACCCTTGGCATAGTGCAGTCAGGCAGGGTACATTCTCCTGGCATCTGCCAAACTCAGACTCATCCATTGGACTACCAGACAGAGAAGTGTAATTTGTCACTCCATTGAACACGTTTATACTGCTGCAGAGTCCACTGGTGGTGTGCTTTGCACCACTCCATCAGACATTTGGCATTGTGCTTGGTGATGTGAGGCTTTCAAGAATGAACTGAATGGCCAATTCCATGAAGGTCCTGGCACACAGTTTTTATGCTGTGGTTAATGCCAGAAGTTTGGAACTCTGCAATTATTGAGTAAACAGCATTTGCAACTTTTACGCTTCCACTTTGCAATAATACCACTTACTGCTGATCATGGAACATCTACAGTAGCAGGGAAAAAAGGGAAGAAAAGCTGGTTTTTTGCAGAGGTGGCATCCTATGACAGTACTACGTTTTAAATCACTGAGCTCTTCAGAAAGACCCATTCCAAAGTATTTGTAAACCTGACTGCATTACTAGGTGCTTGATTTTATACACCTGTGGCAATGGGTCTGAATGAAACACCTGAATTCAATAATTAAGAGGTGTGACCCAATACTTTTGTCCATATAGTGTATAATAAAGCTGTTAAAGAATGTTAGGATGTTAATGTATAACTGCATGCTGCTTATAAATCTTCTATGAATGCATAATGGGTAACGCTTTGTTCCCTCAAGTAATGTTGTAGTACATGCTTACTTAATGCATTAATTAATCAGTTACTAAGTGTTTGTTAAGTACTGATCCCATTTTCATTCATCATTAATAAATCATGACAGTTCATGTATTTCACGGGGAAACCTATATTAGTTCATGATTTGGTCTTCAGTAGTAAATAAGTAAAATAATTTCTGCTCCCTCAAGCAGTGAGTAATATAGTACCTAAATGGAATACATGACTACTACATTATTCATGTCCCCTCAAGTAAGGAGTGAAAGCATAACCCAACATCCTATTGACCTTTTTAATTGCTTCCCCACACTGGTGAGAGTGAGACATGAAAGCATCAACATACACACCAAGGTCTTTCTCATAATCAGCTACCTTTATTTCAGTGGAACCCATAAAATATCTGTAC
>JAODLC010000043.1:9791117-9827663 GCA_026781145.1 Hippopotamyrus pictus | reverse complement strand
CTGACTAACTAACACAATGCAGGATGCAACAAGTTCACAGGAAAGGTGTTCAGGTGCATTGATGAAAGTTTTTGACCATTCCCTCAGGACAGTATCAGCATTTATTTCAGAATATTGATTTCTGGGGTGTGAGGTGAAAATGAGATTCAGACTCTTTGTCTCTGCTGAGACTGAGGTCATGAGCTGGTGTAGATTTAGAGTAAAATGTGTAGCCTATTCCCCAGGCTCTTCTAATCAAACATCCTCACAGTTAAATTCAGGAAACTTATGGGAGATGCAAAATGACAAACTGGCTCCCTTTGGCCCTGATTTATGACTCTCTCTAAGCTCCCCCAGACTTATGTTGAAGGCATATGGCAGGAAGCTTGCAAACGTGTGATTATTCCAACATTCCAACAGAGAGACAGTAAAACGCATTGTCCCAGTTTTCTATTGTCCCAGATCGAAGGCTATGGTGTAAGAGCAATAATCTTGTGTAATATAAAACTGTGTAATACAATAATAATAATAATAATAATAATAATAATAATAATAATAATAATAATAATAATAATAATAATGCATATGTTATACACCATTATATATTAATAATACTAAATAACTGCTGCCATTTCTGAAAGGGTCAATGCTGTCACCTTTGTAATATATTTTGAGGTATATGGCTTAAATGAGTAGAGGCTCACATGACAGGGATACATTGTGATAAATCTGAGGTGCGGTGAGTGTATATGCTGCTGGAACGCCATTGGGTACAAATGGTCCTCCTGCATTGTCTCAATGTCTCAATGCAAGCAGCCCTACTCCCTGGTCCACAGCCTTCATTACAGCCTGTTAGAAAATCTAAACAAAAGGAGCAGCCGGTATACACCCAACCGCGTGGCGATAGTGTACCATGTCACTATGCGCTAATACAGACCTTTTTAAGTGCTGGTTAAATTGGACTAAACACCAGAAAAAGAACATGATTGATTAAAATTAATATATAAATATTCATTCATTATTTCCTTAGTCTTGGAATTATTTGTTACAAAAGCTAGGATTTTACTGTGCAGCAGCTGTGAGACCATCTGGGTCTAACTGACTTATTTTGAATAATTTAGGAGTATAAGAAAGGAGCAACACACATCTCGACTCTGCCGTCATGCTAATTCCCCCCCCAGCACCAGCCCACTCCAACCCCGACCCCCCCTCCGGCATCTTACTGCCCTCCGATTTTTCACCACACAAATACTTCAAGCACAGACAAAAAATTGTCAGACTTTTCTTCAAAATATGGCCTTAAGATAAATCTGTAGTTCTTTTTCTTCACACTTTGGACAGATTTAGACATTTCATTACTGGAGGAATAATGCTCTGTCTCAATGAAATGTCCACCACATTATATTCTCATTCATATGATGATATGATATGATACTCAGGTACAGTAGCATTGTTCAAAATCAAAGGCAAACAAATTACATCTACCAAAGGAATGTAACTGGCAAATGACAACTGGAAAAGGGGATTTGCCTGTTCCCTGTGGCCCTTTAGCCAACAGATTTTTTTATTCAGGAGAGCTAACTGTAATTTTTGCATGTGCACGCCCCAGTCTGCCTCTGAGTTAATGTCATGTCCTGTTAGGACGCCGTGATTGGGATCACAGCTTGACCTGTGCTCGAAAGCCACTATTGAAGTGCATATTAATTCTCCCACACAAATGACAACCCGTTCAGCTCTTCTCCATTATAACTGTTAACCTATAACTGGGTCAAATTTTAGACCTAAGAGCCTAGAGGTCATCAGCTTGTAAACATATTATGCCATATGGCCCAAAATGTATATGGTGCCCAAAGTGATGTGTCATTCAACATCCTGCAGGACGTTAAGACCTCCAAGCTTGGCCACCTCACCGGCAGGTCGCAGGGACATCCGACGGCAAATCGTGACGCTGTTTGGAACACTGCGGCGAGATCCTCACCTCTCTCTAGCCAGCAATCTTGGCCTCTTTGTGCTGAACGGAGCCCCAAGGGAGAACCATGGCAAGCAAGCATAGACTCAAACTCCCCCCCCCCCCCCCCGCCACACCTTCCACGGAGCCACCCAAGGCTCAGATCAATACACACATCCTGCAAGGCCAGCCCTTCGTTTGTTTCCTGTCAGCCGAACGGAGGCAACTAATTCATTCCTTGGTGACAGGGCTTGTTTCATGGAATCCCTGCATTGGGACTTTTCAGCATTAACGGCTCTGTCATAACTTACTAGCCAAATGGCCGGGCCCTATTTACCGACACGTCGTCTAACGCCGAACGTCCTTCACAGAAAAGGATCGCATGGCTGTGTTCGCCTTCAGATATCCAGTTACGCAGAGCGCAATATAATAACGTTTTTTTGTGCAGGAAGTACGGCGTGTCACCTTGTACAGAAATGTCACCCACCCCAGTTATACACACATTGCCATAATATTGGAATGCATTAAGTATGCATTACCCGCAAAGTGTCTCTTCTGACATAAATGGAGTAAAAGCAGAACACACATGTACTGGCCCCTTTGGTGGGACATCGCTTAAAAGTAACTTGCCTGCCGTTTAACCTCTGTCTTGAATGCAATATCTATGGCTATCGCAAGCTGTAGGAAAGATGCTGTTTTGTAAGAATGCATGGAATTGCTGTCAAATGAATAAAGACACTGTTCCTCTCTCCCTCTCTGATATGTCAGTTAGAATAAGTTATTTATTAATATCATGGGAGAATAATGCCGCTTCCCCTCCCAGCCTTTGCGTATGGATGCTGACTTACCCCCTCCTAGGTGACAGTCCTCAGCTCCTCGCTTTTGCTCTCGCTCTCTGTCTCTTGCTGCTCGGATACAGAGCTCCCCAGCATCAGCACCGCCACCAGTCCCACCGCATGACATCATCCCCGAGTCCTGCCATTGGACGAGGAGGATGCCGACTCCTGATGGGCCGGCAGCCACCCTTTACAAAATGAGTTGAAAGGGATTTGCCTGTTAACTCTTACTTGTCCTCTGCAGAGTTATTTAAGAGAATGAGAAAAGGTTTGTACATTAGCAATAGCAACCTACATGTTCATATCTAGGGTTACATAAAATGGCTGCACATTATATTTTTTTCATAAAATAACAAATAGCATAGATATTAAAGCTATACAGTGCAAAATACAAGGTATGCAATGCTTAAAAAACAATGTACTGAGATAAGAGTATGGTTTGTTCCAGCTTGTAAAAGTCAACAAATTTATTAGAGGGGTGTCTGTAAGATTATGATACAGGTTTTTCACAACCAGTGTACCCCTTCAGATCCATATAAATGTGAAATGGTTGATAGCTGGGTGATTAGACTGCACGCCTGTTATGTCTGAACAGTCTCTGAATAGTCCTTTACAGCTGCCCATCTGTTCTCCTGGTTCTTTTCCAGCGTCTCCAGCTTGTATGACTTTGTTATACACATACCGTCATAACAACGTCCAGCAAATCTGCAATCTGGATCTAGTCTTTAACAGCAAGTCGACAGCCAAAGCAATAACTTTTTTATGGACTGTAGTTTTTTTTTTTTTTTTTAATTTTGATCATCCAAAAATATATTACCGTTACAAATTAAAACAAAATGTGAATGTATTGTTCATGTCATGCTAATTGCCACCACAAAGCATCTCCCCTGCTTGAATGCATTTAGCATATACCTCACCCTACTGCATCTATCCTGAACCGTAGGCTTTAAATGCTTTCACAATTCATATATACTTATCGGATTACACTTTAAAAAATAAAAATAAATGAGATTCACAAACTACAGTATATATATGTGTGTGTGTGTGTGTGTGTGTGTGTATAACATCACACAAAATAATGATTCTAGTTGAATCGCGATATTACTGGAATTTTAAATTTTTTTCTTATTATACATACATACATCATTTTTATATGCATGAGATTATGGTTTAAGAAAACAATGTGTATGTCCTTCTTCAACGGACCTCAGAGCACACACCGCTTAACTGACTTTCTGAAAGATGTAAGTAACCATGGTTACCGGTACCACCTGTCCACAGTGGTTTAATCATTAAGTGCCCAGGCCAGACATTAAGCTGCTGGCGAAATGACATTGATTCTGCCGTTTCTGCTAGATCGTGTCCCAGTGAAGCGTCAAGGCTCAAACCTAAGGATGTAGCCCGTTCTGTGTAGGTGCTAGAGGGATGTGCCTGGTTTCGACAAATGAATGACTAAATATATGTCAGAGGTATGTTTGGAGACAAGGCATGTGGAAAATTTAAATCACCCAGGAACGTATGCACTACTGCAAGATATGTTTACTGACCACCTAATGAGGGGTATGAAGGACACAGGAACCCTGGACGGTAACTGGGGTCAAGGGTCGCTTCTGCTGGAACATTCTTAAGGTATACCGTAAACTGCTTGTGCCACAGACAAAAGTGAAAATTTTAACTAGCTGTATCTGATCAATTTTTGCCTTACTTTTCTCAGAGATGCTGGTAGAACCAGGGTAAATATTTCTATATCTAAAAATATCTGCTTCTTTTTCAGTACTCAACCCTTAATATAACAGTTAACCTGTTCTACTTACCCTTTGATTTCTTGCTTAAGATGTAAATAGCAATGATGTACATATGCAATGTGAATATGTGTAAGTATGCAATAAATGGGGGAGGTACACATTATAAAACGAGTGTAAACTGCCCCCCTAGAATTAGCATCTCAATAGTATTAGCACGTCTGATAGATCAGATAGGACTGAAAGTGTTGTCGCGAGTATTTGTCAGAAATGAGCACTTAGCATTATGTGCAGAGATTAGAGTATAGCACCTAGCATTATGTCAGGGACCTTAGAGTATAGCACCTAGCATTACACCAGAGACCTTGGGGTATAGCACTTAGCATTTTGTCAGAGACATTAGAGTATAGCAGTTAGGATTATGATAGAGACCTTAGAGTACAGCACCTAGCATTAGAGTACAGCACCTAGCATTATGCCAGAGACCTTAGAGTACAACAGTTAGCATTATGTCAGAGACCTTAGAGTACAGCACCTACCATTACACCAGAGACTTTGGGGTACAGCACTTAGCATTTTGTCAGACACCTTAGAGTATAGCACCCAACATTAGAGTACAGCAGTTAACATTATGTCAGAGACCTTAGAGTACAGCAGTTTGCATTATGTCACAGACCTTAGAGGGCAGCACCTACCATTACACCAGAGACCTTGGGGTATAGCACTTAACATTTTGTCAGAGACCTTAGAGTGTAGCAGTTAGGGTTATGATAGAGACCTTAGAGTACAGCACCTAGCATTTTGTCAGAGACCTTAGAGCAGGGGTGGCCAATCTTATCCGCAAAGGGCCGGTGTGTATGCAGGTTTTTGCTGCAACTCCCCAATTAGATTACTAATTAGATTACTGAACAGCTGACCTACAGGTTATCCCAAAAACCTGCATACACTCCGGCCCTTTGCGGATAAGATTGGCAACCCCTGCCTTAGAGTATAGCACCCAGCATTATGTCAGAGACCTTAGAGTACAGCAGTTAGCATTATGTTAGAGACCATAGAGTACAGCAGTTAGCATTATGTCAGAGACCTTCGAGTACAACAGTTAGCATTATGTCATAGACTTTACATTATAGCAGTTAGCATTCTGTCAGAGACTTTAGAGTATAGCAGTTGCCATTATGTCAGAGACCTTAGAGTATAGCAATTAGCATTATGTCAGAGACTTTAGAGTATAGCAGTTGCCATTATGTCAGAGACCTTATTGTACAACAGTTAGCATTATGTCAGAGACCTTAGATTACAGCAGTTAGCATTATGTCAGAGACTTTATAGTATAGCAGTTACCATTATGTCAGAAACCTTATTGTACAACAGTTAGCATTATGTCATAGACTTTACATTATAGCAGTTAGCATTATGTCAGAGACCTTAGAGTATAGCAGTTAGCATTATGTCAGAGACTTTAGAGTATAGCAGTTACCAATATGTCAGACCTTATTGTACAACAGTTAGCATTATGTCATAGACTTTACAGTATAGCAGTTAGCATTATGTCAGAAACCTTAGCGTGCAGCACCTAGCATTATATGCCAGAGATTAATGCTTAGCTTTATTTTTCAGAGTGCAGAACTTGCCATTATGTTTCAGATGTTAGCGCTTAGCATTATATGTCGGAGACTGGTGTTTAGCATTGCATCTCAGTGCAGCACATGGGATGCACAGTAGAGAGGAAACTGGAAGCTCGACACTCATGACACACAGAGGGCCGCTTGCCCAGTGCCGGTGAGGTCATCCAGCCGGCCAAAGAGGGATGAGTGCAGAATACCTCCCACGCCTTCAGAGCAGCAGGGCACGGAGGAATGGTGGGGGCGCAGAGGAGGGGGATCTGGGCGGGAGGGGGGCGAACAAGGGATGGTGAGCAGATGGAGAATTCAAGCATTTGTTGGGGGGCGGGGGGGCTTAAAAGGGGTGGTGTCTGCTTTCATTGTCATTGTCTCCCACCTTTTCTGCTCACATGCCACTGACTCACACAACATGAGCCCTTTCCTGGTACCGTGGATGATATCAAGGACACAAATATGCTGCCTGACACGCTTACCTAGCAGAAGATGGGAAAGAAAGAGAACGAAGAGATGTCTCATCGCTGAGAGCCACCCTCTAATGATGTCATCTCCAGCCAATTGAAAATCAGTTCACAGGATTCTGGCTGGTGTCCTCAGCTCTGTGCGGTATCGCTATCTGAATTTCTCGCAGCATCTAATTCTGTGACATTAGCGATGTATAAAAACAGGGCAGTTCAGACCTACTAGAGGAATTTCAGTAGTTTAAGGCTCACATCCAAATGATCTCATATGGCCTTTGTGCTCACAGTGATACTGAGCCGAATGCTCAATTAGCCAGTGCTAATAGTCTGTCCAATACAAACATAGTGTAGCCTGAAGGCATCTTCAGGTATAAACAAGGCAGGACCTATTAAGTCTGACATCATCCTTTGTCTGTTTCATGGTGATATCACCCTTATATTGATCTCCAAGCTAATGGCACAGAGCGCATTGCACAAATTCTTGTTTCCTTTATCTTTTCAAAAGTCTTTCGCCCTCATTTCTTCAAGGGTGGTTTCTGAAAGGAAATCCAGACTTGCTTTCTTTTTCATTTAACAAGCACTGCTGTCGCAGACTTCGTCAGGAAGTGAGCAAATGACTGAGTGCCTAAAATCAGACCACGCATTTTCCATATCCCTAAAAGCATATGAGTGGCAATCTGACATGCAAAGAGTGCAAGTATAAACTCTGGCAAACAGTCAAAGGCATGAAACAAGCTGGAACTCTAGTTCAGCAGTACCTGCGAGGCAAGCTGGGCGTGGCAGGGTAATCAGACACTTAAAGCTTACAAACCCCAGTCACAACCAGTTACAGCCACCAGAATGTCCCTCCCAGATGCTGAGTGCCTTTTATGGCCGGTTTGAGCTTGTCACTGAAGATCCCCCAGAGGGATCTCCTGCGGCATTGCATGACTTCAGTCTCTGAGGATTGTCTTTGTGGATGAGGTGATGGGGTCTTTCAAACAAGTCAACATCTGCAAGGCAGCTGGACCAGACAGAGTTTCAGCCGGGTGTTTTTAAAACCTACAGCAACCAATCAGCAACTGTTTTCAGTGACATTTTGATCTCTCTCTGGGTAACTCAACAGTCCCCACCTTCTTTAAAAACACCACCATTATCCTGTCCCAAACTCAAGTGAACTGCACTAATGACTAACACACAGCGCCACTTCCTCCCGTTGCAGTGAAGTGCTTTTATAGGCTGGTGCTGGAACATATTACAGACCTCATCCTGGACAGTCTGCACCTCCTTCAGTTTGCCTGCCACCACAGGACGTGCGTTGACGATGCCATATCCCTTACATTCTACGCCACTCTGGACAAGGGAAACTATTAAGCTTGGCTATAATTTGTGGATTTAACACTGTCAAACTATCCAAACTGACTACCAAGCTCTTCAACCTGGAACCCTGGTCCTCAGCACCAGCACTCCGCAGGGCTGTGCGCTGCACACTCACAGTCGTGTTTCCATACACAGTTCCAACTCCATTATCACGTTCACTTTAGACACCATCATTAACACCTACGACATGACCTACATGGGGAGAGGTGAGGATCCTGGCAGACCGTTGACAGAAAAACAACATCTCTCTGAACGTCAGCCAGAGTAAGGAGCTGGGCGTCGACTGCAGGAAGCAGAAAGCGGTTCACATTCCCATAGTGATTGTTGGGGAAGCTGTAGACAGCATCGGTAATGGCCACAAGACACTCCAGCTGCTGTCGAGAAGGCCAACCAGCAGTTTCACTACCTCAGGCATCTGAGGAGGCTCCGGATGGCACCTGCAGTTCTCGCAAATGTCTACAGGTGTGCTGTGGGGACCACGCTCCCAGGCTGCATGATACTCTGGTACGACAGCTACTCAGCTCAGGAGCTACAGGCACTGCAGGAAGCAGTGAAAGCAGCACTGGGAATCACAGGAACACCATTCTCAGCAGCTTAACACATTCACACCACACACTGCCTCGGAAAAGCAGATCACTGACATCTTGACAGACTCTAGTCATCCTGCACAGGCGCTTTTCATTCTTTCTGTTTACTAATACTGCAACATCGTTACATAATCTGACGACTGCTGCAGTCACCCGCCGCTTTATCTCACCTCCTGTTGCGGAGCTGCGCAGTTTCTAGGTTTGCATTTAGTGCCCGCTGTCTACTGTGCTGTTGTTTGGTACACGTGGCATTAAAACCTGTGAAGCCCTTGAATCCCATGTGCAAAATACAAAATGGGAGAATACATAATCTAAGAGTTTGAATCATATAATAGTTATATATAATAGTTAATGATATGTTAGGGGCAGCATAGAGGTGTAGTAGATAGCACTGTTGCCTCACACCTCTGGGACCAAAATCATACTGAGGTTAATTGGAGGTCAGTTGCCCATAGGTGTGAGTGTACCCAGTCGTGGGTTGGCACCTCTTCCATCCTGTTGTGCCCTGCCTTGCACCCATAGGCTCTGAACCCCAGTGACCCTGAATAGGACAAGCGGTTACAGAAAATGGATGGATGATATTTTAAAGATTTGTGATACCTGGCATATGATGTGCCGAACTAAATGTTAATTTATTGATAGTAAAGCTAAGTTTGCCAACTGCTCTCAAGCTTTGTGTTCCTGCCGTGGGGTGTGGACACATTCTACAACTCCAACTTACTCTTGTAAAAGAGTCCTTCATCCAGCACTGAAAATTATATTCAGCCAACTGAGTGGATGATGTCAGCTTAATGGATTCCTGTCCATAATATCATTAAGGCCTAATTCTACTTTTACATCACAGTTAAACTGTACCTCTGACTCAATCAGCAAGGGCATGTTATCCCATGGTTCTGGAAAATAGAGACTGAACAATTTGAAAAGCTTATGGTTTTGGGGGGGTTTAAAATCGACTGCATCCAGGAGGGGAAGCAATTCACAGAGGAACAATTCAATATGGCTTCTCTTACCCTGACAGGACATTTGATTATCACACGGATCTTTGCTGTATTGGGTAACAGGCTTCTTTGTAAATATTGACTTTCTGGTCCAGTTGGGAACACATCGATTTTCTGGTCAGACGCTGAGCTCTTCATGGCTGCTTCTCAGTCGCATTCCCAGGATATCTGCCTCTGACTTGTGGGTAAAGGGCATCAGCGCTGGCCAGGGACATGGGGGGTGGTGGTGATGGGAGCATCAGCTGATGGTTACGGTTTGAAACCCATCAAATGGCCCCCGTGGTGTAAGCTCTCCTGCTGGGAAACTTTGACATACTGAAAGAGCATGTGGTCACCAAGCATATTCGCTAAGCCAATTAAATTCAATTATAATAATTATCTAATAACTACAATTCTTTCAATCAATATTAAGTGTCATTAGAGCATAATCTGAATCAAATTCAAATACAAGATTTCAGGAAACTCCTGTAAAAATTCAAGATTTTATTCATATTTACTTCTGTTTTTCATATTTCATAATATGAATGATATTTATTTAACATAATGACTGAGCTAACAATTAATAATGAACGATAGTGGTCCTAAGTGCCGAAATCTATTACCCAGTGCCCTCTGCGGGTTGGCAGTATGCATGCGGGTACGGCTGAGGAGTGACTGAGTGGTCTCTGAGGCTAAATATGTCAAGGGATCAATCGAGAATTTCACACTTTAGTTACACATGGCAAAATCCTACTGACACAATCCCATGTGCTGAATAATTCAGGGCAGGGGCTGTTTGCAAACCCCTCCCCCGGGACAGGCAAGGACAACAGACGTGAGGCGGTTCAGCCTGTATGCATTTCCCCCCAGCCGGTACATATTAGCAAATTGTGCTGGATCGCAGACGACGCACTGACAGATTGCCGCCGTGTCAGCGCACTGCACGGGAACTCGCGCCAACGCACTGCGCTGTCAGATGAAATGCGGCGGAGCGGTCGTGCAGCGAGGCACGTACGGATTCAGAAGCACGCTGGTGAGACAGGAAGCTAGCAGAGAGTCAGGCGGACTGACAGCACTGCCTTACAGTAGGTGAAGCAGCTGTATTGTAATCGGTGCTATCGAACTGGCACAGTCAGTCTGCAGCAGTGCTTGCTCACGTGAGATAATTTCTACGCTCGACTTGCTGCATGCATTTCTCTCACCTGCAGAAATCACAAGGAAAATCATCGGTGGCGTAGAGTCTGTCACACTTGTGCCATGATCCTCAAACTACTAAATTGCTCCCAGCTTCCTGGATTTTTCCACCCTCTACCCTGCTGCTCCACTGAAATACTTGCCGAGCAAAATTCTAAACAAATCCATTATCGAGACAAGGACTAACATCCTTTCCTGAGAGTTGGCTATCTCCCTGCCAAGCAGGAACTAATTTTACTCCATTACAGCTTGCCAGAATGAACCATACACCCACTGCAAGTGCATTACAAACCTGCACCTTCAGGCTGAGAAGCTGTATTCTGGGCTCCCAGTGACACCAGGATCCATAGATATAGGTCACTCATCCATCCATCCATTTTCTGAAACCACTTAATCCCAACTGGGGTCGCAGGGGGGACCAGAGCCTATCCTGGGTACAATGGGCACAGGCATAAATATTTGGTAACGCTTATATTAACTGCACCTTCATAATGCTTTTATATTGCATTCATATATGTATACCTTAACATCCTAACATCCCTTAACAGCTGTAATATACAATAATAACAAACATTGTATAATAATGACAAACATTACAATTGCATAATCATGTAATGTTTGTTATTAATGTATATTAAAGCTGTTAAGGGTTGTTAGGATGTTAATGTGTACTTGCATGCTGCTTATGAATCTTCTATGAATGCATTATGAAGGTGCACTGAATGTTCTATGAATGCATAATGAATGCATTATGAAGGTGCACTTAATGTAAAGTGTTACCAAATATTTATAGCCATGTTTATAATGCTTTATGAATGCATTACTATTTGTTATGAATGTGTTAATCAATTACTAAAACATGGCCTTAAGTGCTACCATAAATTCTTTATTTAAATTATTTAGCAGATTTTAACAGAAAATCTATGATATAATGAAGATGAAGAACGTGCACATGGAACATATACACGGAAGAATGTTTGCACTTTCACTTGACCAAATTTGCAGCAATATTTTGATTATTGTAATTGCATTTCTATGGAAACAGTTGATGTTGTTGAGTCAGTAGCCTGAGATTGTCTATCTGATTGGAAACAGTTGGTGTTGTGGTTTTCTTTGTATTACGTGTCGGCCCTCCTATGAAGGCAGTTAGTCACAACCTAGAAAATTAATATTGAGCTCCAACAAACAACGGTGCCTTTACCGTTGCTGTAAAAGAAAGAAAGCGTTTATGAAAATCCACAAGGCTGCCATCTAGTGGTCATTAAACGCAGCGCTTAGTACTCAAGAGAAGAATGTCCTACGGTGCCCGTGTAAGAATAATTGAAGTAGCAAATCACGCATTATTACTGTGGCCGGGCATTTCAAGGTGGCTGTAGTTAATGCTCCACCCTGGTAGCATGCATTAAAAGAGTCATAAAGGGCTGTACGAAATTGCACTCATCTGTCATATGGGTGTGGCAGACTTTACTATTCTAGTCAAGCACTCCCAAGTCCTCCGTGCAAAGAGAGGGGTCTTTGTCTCAGCCCAGCAGATGTAGGTGTGCCTCCAGTCTACGTCTGCTATTGACTGGCTGCTGCAAGCATACGTGTTAAGTGGATGTGCTCAGGAAAAGCTTCAGAAGGTTTCAGTGAACCATATTTTCTAGGAAACAAACGGCATTAGCTTTTGCTTTCCTTGCCCCTTCTGTTCCCCTCCAAATAAGGCTGAGGAATGGAAGGCATTATTTGCTTTCTCAATGTGTATTTTTACAACAATATCTGATCTGGCTTTGCTTTGAAGAAACATGCAGTTCATTTGTCAATCACTGTATAATATTTGTTCCACATGATCACAGCTGTTTTGTCCCCAATATGCAATCATGCCAACCTGATAACTATAACTGCTATACCAATTGTTGTACCTTATTTAGAAGAAGGTGTTTCATGTTCGATTCTTTCTCTCTGGACAGTGATTTAAAACAGATTATAGTTATTTCAACAAGAGTCATACTGTGGCACAAGCAGCTTAGACTCAGGGGTGCTTAAGCAAAGTGTGTACTGTGCACCTGTGACCTTCAGACAGCTTGATGCACTGCATGCCCTCTAAACAGGGTGTCAGGTGGCATAAATGAGAGCCCCAGTCCTTACACTTGAACTGAAGTACTAAGTAAGTTTTTATTTGAAAGAAAAGCATCCTTGGGATTTCGGGCTGCTGAAATCTTGTCCCACTTTGGGCAAGTTTAACTCCCGTGGAAATCAACTGCACTGTATAGAGTGAATAATTATAAAGCAAAAGTGGGGAAAAATAAGACTTTGACTGCTTTTGACATATTGTGGGAGGCATAACAGTGCCCTTACATTTATATTTACCCATAAGTGCCTTGACTCTTCAACGTGGTCTCCTTGCATTCCACTGCACTGGGGGGCATCTGGGAGCCGCTTCCCAGCAGTCACTGTGACGTGTTGAACTGTAGGGCATTTAAAGGGGTTCAGAGGGCCTTTTGGTAATGGGGGGGGCGGGACCTGTCAAAAAACTCCTAGGGATCCGCTGCTTGGGGTCGCAGGAGGCGAAGGTGATTAATGCTAAATGCTAATTCTTAGCTGGTCCCACTCTGAAACTTCGAGGAATTTTAAATATTTATTTTTGCCACAGTTTGCCAATATGTATAGGTAATAGCCAGCACAGACACTGCGACAATGGGGTATGAGTATTTGGGTAATATTTCGGCCTGCCACAATTTCGGTCTGCAGGTTTTTTGTGAGTACAGTGTGAAATGGACAAGACAGCTTTAGAAAAAGACTTGATCAAATTTGTCGTTTTTTCTGAAAGCTTGAGGGAAAAGGCCTCAAGTAATTCCTGCCAGTCTGGAACCTGTGGGAATATCCAAGCGTAGTTTAGCATTTGCAGTCCAAAAGAGGTACAGAAATGATTGGAAAAAGGTGCCCATAAAATGTACACAGAAAGGAGCACGCCGAAAAAGCGATAAAACAATCGTACTCAAGAATGTTATAAACTGATGTGACTCTGCAGCTCTTTTAAGTAGCCTGTCATTTTCTCAGCTCACAGCTTAAGCCATTATTGGACTGGAGAATGATTTGAAACAAAACCATGAAATGAACCTTGAAATGAAAGACACTATTCATTTTCAGAGCAAAGTACCTGTGACCTGTGTTTGGCCCCCGGGGGGCTTTGCTCCTGAGTATGACCACTGTATGCCATTATCAATAAACATCTCTACTTCTTGCTAACATTGTGCTCAGACTCGGAATCACTTTCTGAGTGGCTGTTTTTTCTTTTTTCCCTTCCAATTTTTTTTGGCATCATCTTTTATTAAAACACCATGGAGGTAAATAAGAGGGGTGCCAGAGATTGGGGGAGGGAGGTGTTTAAGAGTCGGAGTGGGTAAGGAGGTGGTGGGGGGGGGGTGCTCACTGTTCTGTAATTTCTAAATGGTATCCATGTTGGGGGGTTAAAGGAGCAGTTCCATATCCATAAATCCTACACCAGAGTTGATGGGACAGAACTGTAAACCAGTCTTTGGTCTGCTGAAAATGAATAAAATGACCTATTTTCAAAGAGAGCAGGGTCACTTGTTATGTATGTGCAAATGCAGTTAAAGCCAGAAATATTGTAGCTGCTCCTTTCAGTGTTTCAGCATTCTGCACCTTCCAGTGATTCATTTCAGTTCAGATGTTCTCCCCCTAAACACTGGTACTCAACATCGTGTCAGTGGGTTCGGGGTGCGGAATTCCACCTTTCAGGAGTAATCAGAATGCTCACGTACTGTTTTCGCTCAGCGATCAGTGTGGCGGTCGTGACAATCCTCAGACGGGAAAAGTTGTATTTTTCCTCTGCATTCCATTCACATCATTTGCAGCGTTTTTGGAGGAAACTGACACTCGCCAAAAACCGGGTGCTTTGCAAGACTGGGAGCGCTCTGCCTGCAAAATGACTTTGAACTCATGGAGAGGGGAATCTAACTGTACAATAAAATAAAGAATCAAAAGTAAATTTAGGGTGGTTTTGCCTTTCCAAGGCGTACTCTGGCTAACCCAGGAGCAGAGTAGCAGACTGTTGCTGGTTACTGAGCCCAAAACTTCAGCAGTAGAAACTTCAGCAATGAAGAAGTACTGCAGTATTTCCTTGATGGGTTCTCTTGTATAGGAAGAAAACAAAAAACACGCAAGTCAATGTAAACCAACGGATCTCTGGAAGTGCATAACTGAAACCAGGACAGTGCTTGCCTGCTAAATATTCTGACAGGCAAGAGGTGAAATTCATTAGTTGAATGTCATTGCAATGGTTGCTATAGGAGTGAAAAGACAGGAAAAGTTGGGGGAGGTGGCTCTCTGGGAAAGGAAGGCCCTGTCTTTCTCGAAAGTGATGTCATTGGCTGCTGAAGCCTCTGCCAGCATGACGTGACGACGAGGTGGGGGGGGGGCAGAAATGTGACCCTCTTTCTGTGGTAAGAAGAGGAGCACACACCAGATTTATAGTAAAATATGCTTCATGGAAGCATAGTATAAAGCCCTGATTTAATCTAAGATGACAAAAGGCAAAAATGACCATAATTATTCTGGCAAGCTGGCTGCGTTGTGCATCCTGTATTTAACTCATGCTAGGGTGGAGCGTAACTATCCAATTACTGGAAGAATGGAGGCTGCTTCTGATAGAGTGAGTGGCGACATGGATGTGGGTGGGTGGTGCGAGGTGAGTCAGTCTGTGAGCTCACCGTTAGCTCACCAGGCTCACAGGAATGGTGACACTCAGATCTGCTTGGAAGAACTTTCCAGATTTGGACCATCTGATTCTGCTGATAACAGCTATCTCCCAGCATGTATCTAGCGACCCAAAGCCAGCCAAACAATGATTCTGGCAACTAGGGTACCGAATCTTTGCATGTTTATGAACTCCTGGGGATCATAATTGAAACCATTACACATTGACCAAGCAGGAGTATTCCAAGGTTAAAAAATGATGTACTGTATGAATAATACAAGTAATAACTATTTCCATGCAAACCAATGCAGTGCATTTCACACAGTTTACAGCAGAGGTAGGCATTTTTGAAGAAAAACAGAGTAATGTCTCATATTTCCTCCATCTCTGTTACTGTGATGTTTCACTCCATGCATGAATTTTGAACATTTTGCAGAAAAATGATTCCATGTGATAAAAAACACAACAGCCTTCATCCATTATAACAGTGGAATAAGTATATCATTCAAAGTTTAGGGTTTTTTTTAGTATGTGTACATGGTGTAACAAACTTCTGATCTGTGTGCTTCCCATGAGCTAAATAAACGCCAAGCTAATACAAGACAATTAGTACAACAACAACAAATACCAATTTAGACGTAGGACTAAATTAAAGACTTCAGCATATTTTATTATACCTTCATTACTGCTACTGCCAGAAGAAACAAGATAATTGTATAGATGAAAATTGTACTGTTCAAAATATTTTTATGAGTTGAGTCGCTCAAAATCCAACTACAGGCAGCCCCTGAGTTAAGAATGTCTGACTTCCGGACAACTTGTACTTATGAACTGACTGCCATGAAGCCTATTAAAAATTTCAGTTAAATGCAAATGGTTCATAATAGCGAATGCATGTGCTACGTTGTGAAGCTCGTGAAAATATTGCATGGCTTCAGTGGTTCGTCAACTTGAGGTATAGTACTGTACTTTAGTCATTTTTATTGTTATGATGATAATACTACTACTACTACTAATAATAATAATACTGTAATAATAAGTAATGTTCCCACTTACCTACAAATTTGACTAAAATACAGACTGATTTCGTTTGTAACCTGGAGACTGCCTTTAACTAGAAAAAATGTTTACCAGGAGACACTTAAACTTCAGAAAGTTCTTAAGGTTTAGGGCATAGATAGACAAATATGGAGTGTGGGGCATGCAGGTGGGGGGTGATTTTAGCAGGCATGAAGGTCAGCACCTCTGCTCCTCCCCAGCCCTGCTGGAGATCCCGGGTGTTCCTCCTTTAAAAATGCTGCTCTAATTGGATTAAAATGTAGATCTTCAAAGGTTTCCCACCATTCAAATAGAGAAGCATTAACCCAGCATCTCACGGGACACACTAATCTGTGAGGGATGTCGTGAGATTAATGGAAACTCAGAGATGCCATTGAAAAAGATACCGCAGCTGAAATCGAGATTTAAATAATCATTAATGATTTAACAACTCATCTGTAATCGCTATAAGCTTGTTAGATTATGGACTCAAATGACAAAAACTCAGGCAGAAACAAAAAATGCAACTGTTTTAACATTCCAGCCAACCTCAATATGCATTTTGTGTATATTTGCAAATGATCTGCAGAATATCTTTATAGAAAAAAACGGAAAGCTATTATTTACATAAAATGGTTGTCATTTATATTTGGATTTTAAACTATAATAACAGTATAGTTTAAAGCAGTGTTTCCCAAACTGGACCCCTCCCCCAGACAGTCCACGTTTTTGTTCCCTCCCAGCTCCCTGCCAAGCGGTTCACATTTTTCCAGGAGCTGGGAGGGAGCAAAAACGTGGACTGTCTCGGGGTCCCCGAGGATCGGGTTTGGAAACACTGGCTGCTGATGACAGGAAAGAGTGGGACATGCGCCTCTTTCCTTCCTCCGGCTTTCGCTTGACAGGTGGAGGTGGAGATGCGGGCCACCTTCTGTCTCCAGCACATTTCATGAATGAATTATTTGACGTCACGCTGCAACAGCTTGAAGCGTAATGAGATAATGGGAAGAATCATAATGTCATGTTTATTTTTCCATTACTAGATGTCGAGGTAACAATACTGCCTAATAGCATTTATGTACAGATGTGCAGTTTTTGTATTACTTTTTTTTTTCCAGTTTTCTGGAGGTCAGTGTCAGTCCGGGGTGGAGTGGTGACTCTGACAGATCCAGCAATTGGAAGGTTGCTGGTTCGAATCCAGGGAATGCTGGGAGTAACCCCACTCCTTTGGGCCATTAAGCAAGGCCCTTATTTTGCAGTTGCTTTGCCCTGGGTATGATGTCAATCTACATCCAGCCTTGCAAGCGAGCCCTCCAACTTTCAGGGAAAATTTGGGATTTGATGGCAGGATTGGCACTGCAGCCACTGGGGGAAAAAAAAAGCGTCACACTGTTCCATCCTATTCAAGCACGCGTGGTGCTGAGGTGTCACCTACTGCACAGCTGCTCCCAGGATCTTATTCCTGAGGTGCTTTGACAAGTGGTGGGTGCAGCAACGCAGCATATCAGTATGTTCTCCTCACCGTACCTCAACGTCGGGCTTGTTCTCACCTTCTAAGCACGTAACTCATTTCACATGTGATGCTAACCCTTGCTCTCTCTGGGTTAGTTGGTGTTTTGCCAGCTCCTCACCGTCCCCAAACGTTGATTAAAGAGCTGTAAATACATCAGGGTCACTTACAGACGGTTGACACATCTCCCCGCGGTTTACGGTCCGGCCAGTTGGGCGTTCACTGTGAAGGCAGCACTTCTTTCCCTCATTGACAGATGAAGGTGACAGTTATTCATCTCCAGGCGGCCGTCATGGTTTATGGATCAATTAAGCTACACTTTGCCAGCAGGGGAAAACACCTCCATGTGGATGGACCGCATCCCTGCCCGTGATCTCTCTTCCGCCACCTTCCATCTCAGTTGGCAGCCTTTCCATACCCTTGTCCTGGTTTTCACGTTTTTCTCTGCCAGTTGCGCCACGAGGAAATGCCATTCGGTTTATAGTTCTATTGCTCTGTGCAGAAATGAGATCTTTTAATACATATATCCTGGAGGTGACTTGAAATCTGTGATCTGACTATCTGATTCCACTGCTCCAGATGATCCCATGAACTTCTTCTTGAACCCAGGGCAGCTCTAGCAGACCTTGACTCCACATTTAAAAAGAAAAGGATGTTTTTTTTCTATTCAGAACAAGCTGGTATATTTAATATAAACTGACAAAATAATCAGTCACACGATTGTTCACTGTAAGCTGCATACTGAGATATCTGTCATGAGGGGACATGGGGAAGGAGTGACAATTCATTTGCAGCCCAGGGTAAAATTATAGTGGACCTCATTGTGGGAACAATGTTCAAACCGAAACACAAACCAAAGGTCTGCAAGGGGTCAAAATAGGAGGCAGGGAGTAAAAATCCAGAGGAACATGGGCTGACCTAAACAAAGGGAAGACTTCCGTAAAACTATGACAAATAACACTGACACAAAACCACAAGTGGGTAGGAAATACAGAGTTCTAACATTGACTTCCACAATAACTGACAAAGGAAACGGGTAAGGGATGGTGCATATACACATTAATAAGGAGGGCTACCTGAGGGACAGGTGCAATTCATTAACACTAGGAATCACGTATATGACAATTGAGGGTAATCAAGTACCACAGGGGTAGGAAACAGGATGGCCAGCAGAGACCTCTGCTGGCCAACCAGAAACATGACAGAACTGATGGAGACAGATCATGGCCATAGGTTGTTTTTTTATTCTGATTTGTTTAATTTGTTTTTAAATCCCCACAAGTAAATAAATGGACTGTTGAATGTAAAAGAACATTAAGCCACCCATTGGAAATGACCTCACAGGATGCTAAGGTACAGTGTAGTAGTAAGAGGAGCCCAAACTCTTCTGAGTACCAGTGGTAAAGCACGGCTGGAGATCAGAATTTACATTTTATTCTTTCCAGCTCTCACTTATTACTGCTGCTACATTACCCCTGCTACTAGCTTCCTGTGGGACATTTCCACTCTCATGTGATGTAGGAAATGTTACGAAGGCAAAGTCTTTGTTTATTTATAAGAAGTGTAGAGTTTTCACAGTTCATGTCGGGATTTCGCATGTTGCAGCCTTTCTGGATGCATGGTCATGCCCTCTCTGCGCTTCGTGATGGGAGAACCCCAGGCATGAAGTTCTTTATACTATTTCAACTTTATGACTGTAACCTAATGATGCATTTATTTTCCAACGCTGAAGAATGCCAAATTCTCGTTTTACACAGCTGCTGGAAATCCCCCAGGCCTTTGATTATTGTGAAATAATTTTGTTGTTTTATATTTCACATATTTTATACTACATGGGACACGCTTCACGACACAAATCGTGTCTAAATCCTGTCTTTGACCGGCCAGTTTGGAATATATACAGTAGGAGCAACATTTTCGTTAAAGGGTGTGGCTCTAAGGTTCTTGGTTACCCCATTGAGATGAGGGACAGGAGATTTTCTGGTTGGGGAGTCAGTTTTGATAGACTCGTTTTTCATTGTGAATTGTCTTTTTTCAAATCAAGAAAAAAGGGAAGAAGAGGCACAGCATGTCTGTCGTTATTTGTCCATTATTTGTCAAAGTCAAACTGACAGAACTCGGAGAACAACGAGACCCCATGTGGATTGAGTTGACCTTAATCAACCTTGCCTAGCCTGAAGACCACTGAAAAGATCTTGTAGGGTCATAGGTCTTGCTCTGAGGTCACAGGACTGAGACCTGACCAGGCACAGATGAAGAGAGAAAGGACTGAACTGAGACAAAGAAAGCCCTGAGCTTTGAGTCTTTGGTGAACATTCCAGCATTCCAACATCCCCCTGTTCTTCCAAGGGCATTCTCTGGTATATCTGCTTCAGGCAAGCAGGCAGCCAAGAAAATCCTGCATTTCTCATTCGAATGGAGAACAGACTACCCTAGAAGACGAGCTGTTGGATACAAACACTGCGATTGTGTCTTACAGCTGTCTGCTGAGTTATCTGGAGTGAAAAACTGTATTGAGAATATAGAGTAGAAAACATGCTACGATTAAGCCAAACGATACCGTCGATTAACTTCAGACATATTTTACAGTGCTGTGTTTTCCTGCACATGACCTTGATTGCACTGTGGAAATGTTTTCACCATTTGCACTGGACCATTGCTTAGAGTGCCATATGGCTTTTCAAACAAAGCTGCACTGCAGTAGGCGTACATATTACCTTACCATTCGCTAAGTGATGTTAGAACCACCCCACATTTTGCTCAACAACGTCGCTTAGCACTGGAAATAGTCCAGTGCCCCTAATATTTGTTTTCTTAGCAGATATATTTTCCATTGGAGGAAAAGGTCTCAGGTCACATCGCCATAGTACTCGTTGATTATTTTCTTAAAAATATAGTCCATTGGTGTTTTGCATTTCCCTGCGAATTGCGACAGGCTGTTAAAATGCTATAGTGTTTGTCTGCATATTTATATTCCACTACTTTGCAATAACAATAACAGCCATCTGGGGAAGCTGGGTTCAGTTTATTTATTTCTTTTTTAAAACATGATGAGTTTTTTGCATAACATGATGGTTATGAATTTTGTCTCACACCTCCCGAAGTCTAAGTCAGTGCTGTAGTAGGAATCACCCAGATGCAGACTCCAGAGAAAGTCAAACACATCTTCTATCTGAATTGCCTGGTTTTCCTCCCTCAATCCTTTGTTTATTACCTTTGTTAACGTGATGTTATACCTGAAACTGCTGCAACAATCAGGCAAACTCGCAACACTGCCTTCTCCAGTGAGTGGGTCTCCAGTGGCTGCCTCCCCCCCCCACCCCATCCCAGCAACCACTTTCATTGTGGCATGCATCCACAGGAGCCCAGCTTAAGAGCACTGGGGTGGGGGGGCTAGGCAGAGAAAACAAGCTTTGCTTCCAAAACACTGAGCTCATGCTCACAGAGCGGGGGAAGGGTTCCTGTTTCATGTACATAAAAGGAGACACGAATTGACTGGGTGACCCTATGGTGTGACTCTGCGGTGCGGAGCCGGACTGACAGACATCTGCATTTGGCTGAACACTGGATTGTGTAGCACACCCTGTTGTCCTACTGCAAAGCACATCTACAGCACACATATCCAGTATGTCCCATTGAGGGGCTGCTGAGCTTAGCTCATGAGTAAACCATTGTTTGATTACAGGAGTATATTTAAAGCACCACTCCATTCTATAATAGTCTGTGCTGTATAACTATCCTATGCATTCCATCTCTACATGGAGTATGAAAAGTAAATGAACTCAAATTGCATAACTATCCTTAATGCCAAAGCCATAAATGTGTTTTGTGTTTTTTTTTCCCGTTAATTTGTTTTTCCATGTAATGTCGATCCAACTCTGAAACATCCAATAAGAATTGCTTTTAAGTAACTGCGATTCTTTATTAATTGGATGTTTAAAACAGACATGGCCAAATTACGAGGGTGCTCTACATACCCAAAAACTATGAAGGAGGCCCTTCGAAACCTCATGCTTTTCAGACGTATCCACATGAAACATGGGTGGCTAAAAGAACTGGTGTGATTCATTTTGGGCTCAGTGTCATCGTGGCTCAAAGGGGAAGCAGTTCGATCTGCCAGGCAGCACTAAGACAACGTGAGGAGAGACGTCATATTGCAGGCGGAAGGAAAGTGCCTCGTTCCCAAATCATCAAACACTCAGCCATCAATCCTGCATCCAGCTACTCATGCCACTGCTTTGGAAAGACGCCAGAAATACAAAATATTTCTGAAATATTATATTTCTTTTGAAAGAACTGCTGACAAATTAGAGCAAATTGTGTCCTGGTTTGTACATCCCCGAGTTAATAACATCTGACTGACAGACTACACGTACTTATGCACGAACTGCCGTAAAACCTATTATATTAAAAATTTTAGTTAAATACAATGGATAGAATTAACAAACGCATGCACTACTTTGTAAAGTTTGTGAAAACGTTGAGCGGCTTCAGCGGTTGGCCAGCTTGAGGTACAATACGGTACCGTATGCAGTTACTTTTATTATTACTGTACAATTATTGTTGTTATGTACTATATTATTGTTTTTATGTACTGTATAATTATTTTTCTGACTTACCTACAAATTTGACTTAAAGACAGACTTGGGAAACGGTTCTCCTTTGGAACCTGGGGATGCCTGTAATTTAATGTCTCACGCTAAGCTACTTCAGGCTGACCATTGGCATCTACGATGGCTTCCATTTTAACTTATACCACTGAAAATAATGAACAAATAGCGCTATTAAAAAAATTAAAGGCAGGCTGCTGTTGGCTACATTTTCTGCTCAAAACTGGAAAATTAAGTACATCAAAATATTTGGTTATAGTTAAAATTTTTAAAGCTTGGGATTTGATTTAAATACTTCTGATGGGGAAAGGGTTTTGGAGAAATTGTTCTCCAAGTTCTCCATGGCTTTAAGAAACGTGTAGCAGCCTGCTCTGATGTGTTATTCCCCAGTAACGTAAAAATGCGTTACACATGAAAATCCTTTGCTGGCCATCAGCATGGGCAACACTGGAGAATCATGTGAATACAAGGCAGAATTGAGTCCTTGACCTCTACTGGTCAGAAGATGGTTACAAAAGCTAAAAAGCTGCTACAATCCAACATTGGATAGATTACAAGAAAGCTGAAGACTTTTGGTAGGTGGAGGGCATTTTTATTCCCCCATGACGGGTAGTTTGGGAAAAAATGCAAACATACTGAACCAAGAAGCCGTCTTGGGGTCATAATGTCTGAAAAGCCATTATTCTCCATCACAGCCATGCCGACAGCCTTCATGAACCTTTTGTGAGGACTGCCGCCATGTGTCTTGAATTCTGTAAATTTACAGCGCCTGCTGTCTTGGGGGGACAGTTAGGGAAGTTGTCCCATACCTGTGTGGGGGGGGGGGGGCAGTTGTGAGGTGGGTGTGTGTATCATGGGGGCCTAGATGAAGTACTTTTGGCCCAGGGATTCTGCGTGGTGGGCCAGTAGACATGTATAGTACCTATAGTACCGTTCCATTTGACATTGTGGAATTAACTCAAACTTCAAAAGAACTGCATCAAGTACTGAGCTTTCAGTCAAATAACGTTCTTGCAGAGGGGCTGGATCCTGCCCAGGATTTCAAAGGAAATGATCCCAAACATACATAAGTGTTTTTCTACAGAAAACAGACGAATCCTACTTGCCCTGGAGACCCATTACACATAGATATACTAAAACTCCATAGACAGTTTGGTGCACAAAAGCGAAACCTGTAGTGTGTGCTGCAGTCACAGTAGGCAGCACCATCTCCATATACCTACAGGGTCTGGAATTCAGTCTCTGTCTCCGGTTCTATCTGTGTGCAATTTCTATGTACTACCCATGTTCACAAAGGTTGCCTTCAGGTAGTTGGGCTTCCTCCTAAATCCAGTTAGGTGAACTGATGCCTGGGCCCACTGTATCCCTGTATGGGAAAAGTGAACAATAGCTGGAGGTATATAATAATAAGATTAAATTAAAAAAACACTGAATTACCTGGACAATCTGCCAGAAATAGGATACAATTACAGAAATCCATTTACAAAAAGCAGGAATTTCCACAAAGAACAATCCAAGGTCAAACAGGATGCAAACAGGATTCTAAAGGCAAGGCAGACTCAGAATGGAAATATACAGGCCATGTGTGGGACACAGACACAAACAGGAATCAATACGGCACAGCTCAGAAACTCAGCTAGACAGGTAAGAAACTTGATAAAGTCTATGGGGAGACTGAGGAGGCTTTATACTTTATACTTCACAGTCTCTGCTAGGGAAAGGTGAAGGTACTGTAATGATGATGAAAGTGGGCGAGGTCATTCGACATAGGCTGGCAATACTGAGTGACACCAAATCGGAGCGGGGGGGGCCAGGACTAGAGGGGACATAAACAAGCTCTAGCTAAATTCTGAGTGAGTCAGGCATGTACCAGTGAATGATTTGCCGTAACTGGGACCGGTTCACGACTCTCACTGACACGCCATTGTTTGCACAGCCTCACCGCCTCACAGCCTCTAAGCCCTTAATTTTGCAACAATAACAATAGATACACGACAAATGCTACGTGGTTCGCTAAGTGCTCATAACCAAAGCTGTAAATGTCCATTCACACAGCTGCACTGCCGGTTAGTCTGGTCATGCTAAAAAGTAACTGCCTGCTTGTGAGCCTCTCTGCATTTATGAAGCAGATGCTTTAATCCAAAGGGATGTACAGTTGAGTGAGCGGGGTCAGCCAGTCCCCGGAGCACTCGGAGTTAAGGGCCTTGCTCTAGGACCTTCTGATGAAATGACTTCCAACCACAGGTACGGTGTCTTAACCCAAAGGGCCGCACGCCATGCCTCTCAGCCTGCCTCCCGGTGCCTTGGATGTCCTAAGCTGCAGCTCTCTGATGTGATTTGTATTGTCACAGAGTCTGCTGTGTTACTAATTGGAAAGTATTGATCATACACAACAGAAGTCAAACAGTAACGTCACACCGGTTCCTACATGGTGACCATGCCTGCTACTACCTAGCAAAATATAATCACCCATGCTTAGAAGATAACTCCACACTTCTGTTATTTACAGTTGTGACTTTATCTAAGATCCCAGTGGGATAATTTAAGTCTATAAGTGAAGGTGTTAAAGACATATGACTTTAGATGCAGCAACAGCAGGAATGTTGCTAGGTAACACCCAAAGTCATTTAGTTTGAACTGTGGGTAATAAATTGCCTGGACAATCCCAGATTTTCCCCTTGTGAGGGACCAAGGCTGAGTAATAATGTTTGGCTCACAACACTTCCTGTCGTATTTCTCAATTAACCAGAGGTGGGTAGTTCAGGTCCAGAGAGTAAAAGTCCAGACCAATATTTTGTTTCAGCCAACCAGATGAGTACTCTGAGATTATGACTCTTTACACTCAACTGGTTGGTTGAAACAAAATCTTGGTCTGGGCTTGGACTCTGCAAGTAACCATCACACCATCTGCATAAGTGCTTACTGGGATATGTCACAAAGACTGTTATCAGAAACTGTAAAGGCTGCAGGTAATGCAGAGATATTTACAGAATTAAAGACAGTCCTGGAACCTGAAGCTTATTGGTTTAACTGAGAGGCTCAACTGTTGTACCAATGAGATGGAAACTGTAAGTTGGTGGAGGGGAGGTGAGAAACACATTAATTTCACCTGCATCGTCATTTCAGTCATGGATGAGAATGAAATAGCATGTATATTTCAGTCCAGGAAATTGTAATACTGTCGTGGAAGATCCGTTCCAGACCCATCAGTGATAGGTGAAAATCCGCAATATAGAAAGACCATATAAATAAACATTTTTTTATAGTTTAAACCTTAAAATACCCCTCCCACACACTTTAAACACAGGCAAACTTATTAAAACAACACATATGATATGTGGATGTTGGGCTATAAGGTAACATAATAATAATTACCTATATACCTAAATATACCTAATGGAATAGTCTATATAAAAATAAAAAATATACTGCTCATATTCTTTTCATCCTTCTTGATGTATCATACTGCCCATTCATTCAAGTTATAATGGCGAGCGACGTGACCGTCAGTTGATTTTGGGGAATAGGGGGGATGGGCATTCGAACAAATTTCGGGGTGTGGCGTGTGGGGTTTAATTTTACTACCTGTCTACAGGCCTGAATGGGGTGGATTATCCTTTTTGCAGAAAGACAACAAGAAATACAATAATTATTTCCAGGAACTCTAATGAATGAAAATAATCAAAACAATGTCATTTTTGCCTTACAAGAGATGTCATCTTCCGTCTGCCAGCCTCCCATTCTATATAATAAAGGATGTTTTCTGTAACCCTTTAAAGACTGTTTTGAGAACATTTAAAAAGTGTTCTTCGGTTTGCGCCGGGTCTAGTTCTGGCTATTTCAGGCTGTCACGTCATCATGGTCACTAAGACATTAACCAGCCCGGCCAGCATAATACCATTGTTCTTAACCACAGACAACCTTCTCAACACGTAGGTGAAAAAGCAGCTGTACAGCAATCAGGAACCTAGAAATATTTTATTGCCTTTTAATTCCAGTCCATGTCTGGATTCAACACATGAAGGGAGACTCCATCTGCAGAAGCTGATCTTTTTAGGTTATGGAGAATTCCCTAAGGACACCTATGAAATTACACGAGTAATGGGAGGAAAATCATGTCTTTATCATTCCTGGGTAACTGTACCCTACAGTTCTTTTGCACATGCTCAAAATAATTCTAAACCTACCCCAATACTAAATATGTAGAGGGAATCTTAGTGCCCCTGGGATCATAACCAGAGGAATTAGTAGGAAGATGGATGGATGGATGGATGGATGGATGGTTCTTTGCATCATACCAAGAATTCCCACTTCCTGTGTCTTTCCTGATGTTTCTGTGGACATCTGGTTGGGAAGTTTCTTGGTGATTAAACAATTTTATCATGTTTTATAGGCCTGAGTTCACATTACCACATCGTGAATGGCTGCACGTGTTGGTTCCTGAAATATTTTGGAACCTGTGCTATGACTTAGTTCCTTAGCAACAGTGGGAGAATGTTTCTGACCACAATTCATTTACTGTGGCACAGATTTTAATTTCATAAAGAGCAGGTAAAATACAACATGGGCATTCCTTCAGCATTTTAGTTTCATAGGCATCGCAACTTTTACGTTATTAAAAAAGTGTGTGATTCTCTCCCTGAAACCGTTTGGAGCTGGCTGCAGTGAAACAGGACGAGTGTGGAAATGTCCGTGACTGTTTCAGCAGGCTATGAAATGTGATGAGGCTGCATAAATACAGGTGTCTTTGGGGGTCAGATGGAGGTGGTGCTCTTTTTCAGGAAACATGGAATTCAGATAAATTTGTTGCCTGGAGCAAACATACCATAAGCCTCCTGTTGCCTTGGAAAAAGCACTTTAACCCTTATCTTGTTTACCTGTCGGCATCTTCTAAAGGAGCTACTCTGTTTAAATACTTGGCAGTAAAACAGCTTCCGCTGGTCGTTTAAGCACCTGACAGACATAAATATTTGTGAACCAGCCAGACAGACATCCGTCGTTTTAATAAGGCTGATAAAGGTCTTTTCAGGCTTGTTACATTTGTATCTACAGAAAGCCAAGTACTACACACTTCTGCAGCCTTGAGCATCTTTGCTGAGACTGCTTGTTGCGAAACGCTGTAAGCGTAATACTAAAAAACTGAAATGCATCCTTTGGGGTTTCAAGCTAACTGGGTACCGAAGACCTCAGAGGAATTTAATGTTTGGCTAAAATGGGGTTAAAATGCTGACCACTTCTCGGTCACGAACCCCACAACTACTGTTGATGTAAAAAGTTGGTCGAGTGAACAATAAATGCTAGCGATTATGGTCAATTGCTTGACAAGCCACATATACTAGGGTGCAAAGTTCTTTGGTCGCCAGATTTTTTTCACTCTTTTAGATGCCTGAGAAACAGCTTCTGTGCCAGTAATTTGTGGACCGCAGGGAGTTCATACCACTGCTGTTAAAGTTAAGAGTCTTTTAAGGGTACAGTGAAATCCCTTGGGAATGATATGGCATGGCAGACAATACAGGCATTCCCAGGAATCCAGCTAAAAATGGACCACTTTCGTCTTTACCAGCTGTATGCGGACAGTGTGTACACAAACCGGATCGGAATCTCGGAAAGGGTCTTCTTTTTTGTGGTGGTGGGGACAATGTGGCAGAAACCACTAAAGGGGGTGATCCAGGGTTGTTCTGGGAGAATAATGGTTCAAAACAACACGGCAAGAACACGAAATACCAATTTACATACCAGCGTGAAAATGTAGCCAGTGGGTGCTGTCCGCTGAGCCGACCGCCGGACTGCATCACCCTCTGCGTCCTCAGCTGACACGCGAGGAGCTGAGCCTATTGGATCATTGTGACGTGGCTTAAAAATACAAAAGCTGTCCGAATGGGAGACAAACATGTGTCCTGTCCTGCCATGGTACCAATGGGAATCCACTTGGGGAAATCCTGTGTTGAGAATGCTGCATCGTAAACTCAGAACTCCAAAGGAAGTTCTCAAGGGAATAAATGTTCCTGTAGAGAAGGAGTCATCTCTGTGTCAGTGCCCCAGGACTGGCCTCAGACTCAATAACCTTCCTCACTGGACTTCTGCCATATTTGCATTCATTAACCTGACGTTCGGGTTCTAAAGTGTGGGGTCTATGTGGGGTTGAGGGGTGTGTGTGTGTGTGTGTGGGGGGGGTTGGATTATTGCATTCTTTACACTGAGTTAGAATTTGTAGAAAGCAAAACAGAGGTTTACAGGGACACCCTTAGCTGAATTTCCCCTTCAATGTTCCTTGGGGGATAATGTATTAATACAAAGATTTTGCTTTCTTCCGATAGTGTGGGCAGTCTGAATATAATATTAAGTATGGCTGACATCCTTGGTTTCTTTTCTGCAGAACCATCTGACTGCCAGATGTGTCTGACATGCAGAAGGTCCCTAGGAGGGCCAACCTCTCCTTCTCACTCAGATCTGAGAGCTCCACATGCTTGCGTTGGTAGCTTGGGACTGACAGTGACAGACAATTTGCTAAACGATTTATTTCAAGCCACCTTGGATTCCAGCCAGCTGGAATCGAAAAATAAACAAATATAATTACAATGCTGGCAAACAACTGGTGTAATCAGTGTGGCTGAGAAGACTTTTAACTGTAACCATTTCTTGATGTATATTAGAATTACTTGTATAATAGAATAACATACTTCAAAGCCTTTCCAGGATAAGCGAATTGAAAATAGATGATAAAATGGAAAATAAACATGTTTCGGGAATGTGCTATTTCTGATAGATTGAAGTAACACTCTAAAGGTAATTCTGACTAAATGAAACATTACAGACCGGAATTTTAGGTTCATAGAGCAAACCTCCATGCTTCAGGTACTGAACATTCCACCAAAAGCGAATTGAGTTAAGATTGGTTGAAGCTCAGAGACACTGGGTGCGGAGGTCAGAGTCAGCATGTCACCGTGGACGTGTGAGAGACCCCTGAAAGGTGGACTGGTACGTCCAAAGATTTGGTAAAGGGAAGAGGATGAGATTTCTTTAAAAATGTTTGACTTTTTGTGAGGAGGAAATGGATTTGTTTTAGACTTACTACAATACCAGTGGTTCTTTTTTAAATGTTCCTGTTCCTCTGTCATGCGTGACTTCCAGGAAGGCGTAGATCACTATCGAAGCATCTCTACGTCCTCCCTTGTTTCTCTTGAATGCGGTCGCATTAGTTTTATTTGCTCTACTTCCCGCATTTGTGATGGAGTTACAATTGCGGCCAGGGTCATTTTGCTGCTCCTCTGTCTGAGCTGTTTGTCTCTTGTCCGGTTTTACAGCCCCCCCACTGGTTGCAGCTTAACTCCATCAGCCTCCGTCCTACGGCTCCCACGCCCCACCCTCCTGCCAGATCTAGCTGACTCCATTCCTTTGAAGAGATCATCCCCCTTTCCTTGTGTGAGAAGAAAATTTATGAATTCTTGTGGTAGAAATTGCAGAGATCGCATTGTATGGCACGTTCTTACACAGAGCTGGCTGATATGGGTGGTTTCTCGACAGAGTCCTGCCTGTTTCGTGCCGCCACAGTCCCAAGGTCTCACCCAGTACCGTTTACATTTCTTCATTCAATGTCCAGCTGGACAATGGAGCAATATGTGATATCCATTTATAAAGCAAACAAGTTAAGAATCCATAATATAATACAATAAATTTGATGTTTGTGTCATGTATAATGAAGATCGGCCATTTGATTTGCTCAAGGTACTAAAAACTATAATCATGGTCAGTGTTAACAAAAAGCTCTCTGCATGTTACTTAGCAATCCATGCACTGGAAATAGCTGGTGCTCCAGTGAGGGAACCCTGTAACATCACATTCAGTGAAAAGGCCGAAGAATCTGACCTGCCCTCAGCTGTCAGCTGTAAACGTCCTAATAGAGTTCTCTGTGCAATTCTGCATTATATTACATTCCTTGTGGTTGTCTTTAAGAGCCGGAAATGAGTTGCTTTGCAATTGTCAGTTTCAGCTTGTGTCTTGTTGTCCTGGGAAAGGTTATGTGAGATATAACTGAAATCTGAAAAGTGAGAAATTAATTCTATGTGTCACAGACAAGCTTTTGTTCAAGCACAAAACAAAATGTTTAAAAGCAGAGTCAGCACAAACAATTGGAAGTATCAGTAACAACTGAAGGGAACAAGTAACTTAGTAACTCAGTTACTACTCAAGTAGAAATCATGAACAAATATAGTAACTGCATGAAATACATGAACCGTTATGACTAATGATGAACGAACATGGGATCAGTATGTAATTAACACTTAGTTTCTGGTTAATTAATACATCAAGTAAGAGTGTACTACCCTTATGTAAAGTGTTACCAAAGCATTTACTATATGTACTCACAGCCTCTCTGATTCAGCAATATTTTTACTCTGCCTCTAAGCATGGCCTTCACCAAACAAATACTCCATTACTCATTATGTTAAAGAGAAGCTAAACCGACTTTGATCCGTATAATAGGTACCTGTAACCTGTAGGTGCATCATTGGTTATTTATGATGAAATTATGTTATAGGGAATATCTTTTACCCTTAAAACGGCATAGAAGTCATACTTGCTGATGTTTTGGCTATTAAACACTCCAATTTGCACATGGTATTCCGGTTCTCCTGGACAGGATCCAACTAGAAATCTAAAGACAAGCTGAAGAGGCATGTGTGTACACTCACACTTTCAGACTCAGACTTATGCAAGCAATCTTACGGCAAATCTATATTATTCCATTATAAACCTAAAATTAGCTACATCAGAAGTGTTGGCCTAGTTTACAAAACCTACAGACTATTTCCAGGGTAATAAACTCTTACATGTAAATGTGTGCGCAGTCTTGTCTTGAATTGAAAATCTCACACCAGCCAGCTGACCAAAGTTAGCAACCCTGATAAAACCTCTGCTGTAGGATCTACAGAATCCCTCCCCCGTTTCTGCTCTGCTTTTTGTCTTTTTCTTCTTCCGCTCCCCCTCAAAGTGCATTTAATCCGCATTACCTTGCAGGCACCGATTCGTTTCACCCGAGCGTCGCATCAGGAGTAGAGTGACCACAATTAACCTCACCACTGGAATTGTGCCACTCTTCCACTCTTCGAGGCGCACAGAACAGCAGCGAGAGCAGAGCAGCTGCATGGAATGAAGCCTGGTCAGTGTTTCGGCAGTTGTCAGGGTTGGAGCCACATGGGGGGGGGGCTCCAGCGTTCGTCAGCACACCGGCCCACCTCATTCTGAGCCAAGGCCTTGTGAATAAGAGCCACACATGGTGCCGGGCGGGCAAACTGCCACAGACTGCTTGTGCAAGCCCCTATTTCACAACCAGGCCTGCAGTGGCAGATAGCACCAGTGGAATATCGCGGTTGGGAAACTTTTACCAGCTCGTGCTGTGGCGCGCGTGTACAAGAGAAGCCATTGTTCGTTTCGATATTGCGGACGACCTCGATGCCAAAGATACCTTTAATCTCAGTTTATTGGAAGAAAAAGTATCTTTCAAACAGACCTGGTTTTGCGTCAGTCTGGGTTGCCTCAGTCCACGTTCACATTTCCCTCTTCTGGTCACCTGATCATGTTGCAGCGTCATTAAGCACTGCTGTATCAGGGCAGACTAGAATTATACACACTAATCTCTCTACGGATCTGTTAATTAGAAACCGTTAACAGTTTTAATACGCTACGGCCAAACAGTATGCATGTTTCATGATTCTTTTCTTTATTACATTAAATTAAAATTGAGTGAAAGTCTGTCCCTGAAGTAATACTGTTTTATCATGTCTGATTCTTGCACTAATTTCACATGAATTTCAAAAATGTGTATTTGAGTAAACTGTGAAGTAATGCAATGCAAAGAAACGCTGCATGTTTTGTAAACAATGCAGTTAAAATGATGTGCAGTGTTGACAAGATGTCTGGAAAAGAACAAATCCTGATTTCTAAATGAATTTAAAATTCTATATAATGTGCTGTGTTGTGTAGTTTTATGCTAACAGTGTGTGTTTTTTTATTCACTGAATAAAGCCATACATGTTATACGTGTAAAAAAAAAAAATAAATTTATACTGTCCAGTGGAAGAAATGACCTCAGTTTGGCCTAGTATGACTGAGCAAACCGTTCTTAAAGATAATTAAGCTGAAAATCAGGTTCATCGTCCTCAAGAACACAGTTAAGATTACGGCAAATCTGGGAGATGATATAAGACAGGCTGGAGAAGAGCAGTAAAAGCAGAGTCCATTAATTCTGGAATCTCCCACACAGGGTTTGTGGGGGTGGGGGTAACAGAATACGAGATGTCTCCCCCGCTCTGCAATGCCTGCTGTCAGTTTGTGCATCTCGATCTTAATTGTGTGGTGTTCCTAAGACTGATATGGTCGCTTGCTGACCTCATGAGTGGGCAGGAGTCACCAGTGTACCACTGATACCAACAGGTGTTATTATGGTCTCCTTTCTCCATCTTGAATGTCATTAACTTATTTGGGGTTAAACATCCCTGATTTGGAGTCAAGCAGAAGCCTTCTTCATGACCTCAAAGTCCTCCATCACATCCTTTAAAACTGTGTTTTCATAGCATTCCGCTGTTCACAGAAGTTTGGGAGGGAAACCAAGAGCAATACACACATCTGGACTCGGACGTCTAGCCTTGTGCCAGCATAGAAGTTTGATCATGTATTTGTTTATTGTCCTTTTTGATATTTCTTGATGTCACAGTTTTGTGTGCTGGTCCCCTTATCAACTGTTAATATCATCCACAATAAAACTTTTATGTCCTTAAGTGTCAGTCATTTCTTTATAAATCAGAGCTGCTCTTCTGTGAAAGTTCTGCAGGCCCGCGTGAAAAACAGCTACGGCTTTTGAAAGTTGTGGCAGTCACGTCTGTAACTTTTCTAGGCGGGAGAACAGCCCCTAGTGTCTATTTGGAGAATGTTGTTTATTGTAGGAATGAAGCTTGTGGAATGTGACATGCTTTAAAATGGAGAGGAAGATTGTCCTTTAAGCAGATGTGTTGTGAAGAGAAGAATCTTAAATCTATGCATGTCTTTGCAGGGCTAAACTATTTATCTATTTTATTATTTTGGAGTTTTATCTATTAATATATGAATTTATTTAAAGGCCCATTTTGTGTTTTTATTTAAAAAAAAAAAAAAAAAAAAAAAAAAAAAAGTTAACTCACCTGGGTGATTCTATTCAGCTGTCTCTTTCTATCCTGTTTGCTTTGCATTTGTTTGAACCGCAGAAACACAAGATTTGTGCATATTTGCTTATGTCAAGGTTGAGTTTAAAGGTGAAATTTGCTTGACCCGAATCACATCTGTACATTCTCATCTCAGTAGTACTATAAATATCAAAAAGAAGAAGGATAGAAGTTATTTTAAAATTTTCTAAGTCACACTTTCCATTCTGCCTTATCTCTAGGTCTAGTAAGGCCGTTTAGTATAATTGGGCGTTACTGCAGAGGATATCGATTTCTGGTGAAAAGGACAGCTGGCAAAAAGGCAGATAGGTGGTGCTGGTTCAGTTCACATAATACAGTCTCCCAATGACACGATTCTCTTGGATTAAGTCATAAATTGCATTTAGCTACTTAGCTGATGTTTTCATCTGTATCAGCTTATTGTAGTGGAGCAATTCAGACCAAACCCTGGATCCTGTTTAGGGCTGTAAGTCTGTGTCTGTAATAGCTACATTCCCTACTGTCATATAGCACGACAAATTAGCTTTATAATTATCCTCAAAACTTAGCAAATGTAGAAAAGTCTAATGTCAGGTTGTCTCGGACACTTACACTAAATCCTAACCAGCAAAGCGGAAAAATAAATCTCACCAAAAATATCTTGTCTGAGTCAAAATTCCAACGCTGCTGTGATTCCTCATGAGGCCTGGAATCAGCACAAACATAAATGACATTTTCTGTATGTTATCCTTCTAGTAAGATGACCTATATGAATTTTTTTTTTTTTTTTGGTTAGTGCTGCGAATGCACACAATAAACCTGGAATAAATCCTGAAATCTTTAGAGAGCAGAGCTCTGGGTTTGTGAAGGGAGGGGGTGTTGGTGTTGGCATATGTCCTACTGCACAAACAGCCTGCTATGCTTTCTGCCAGTAGCACAATGGGGGTGGAGAACCAACTTTGGAGGCCCCTGGTGTGAAATTATTTCAGTATATTCAACATGTAGCTTTGCAGTTAAATCTCATACTGCAATGCAGTAATAGGCAGCAGTGGAACTGCAGTGTCCAGGGAACCCTTCGGTAAACCTGTAAATCAGCAGTTACACTCTATTAAGCCACTCTGTCATGAGCTGCATTTACTCAACGTCTCTCTGCTTAGGAGTACCAGGAGAATTTATGATTTCAGAAACAGGGCTCCTTGTCTTTGCTGTAGCTGCACAAAAGTGGCCAAAATGCGTCAGGTGCAACAGAGATCACTGCTGAAAGAGGTTTACAGAAATGTTGTTTGTGGGGAACATGGTATCTACTGTAAGAGATATGTAGGCTCTGGACTTACTATGAGAATGACAAGAACTGACCACCATTTACAAAAGTAAAGAAAAAAAACATTGATTGGAAATGTAACTGATATTTTTTACATTATTTCTTAATTGATGTAGTTACATTTTTTTTGTAGTTTTCCTGCAAAGATGTACTTAAACTGATCAGAGAAGATTCTATTCAAGAGTTCTTAGCAAACACTCCTCGGAACAGTTAGGTGTTGGGGGGGCTGAGGTTCAATTTCTTGGGTGTGAGAAGGTTGGGCAGGAATATGCTTACAGCTTATAATTGACAATTTCAATAAACGATTAATACCTAGCCAACTGTTGTATTTGTGGTATTAGCTAGTTTTCCACCTTGTTTGTTATACTTGCTACATAGAGATGAAAAACAAGTATAACAGACATTGAATGAAAGTGACAAGCATTGTGTCAAAGTGTGAAACTGATGTGTGTGAAATCAGCCCTTTAGAAGGATTTAATGGCACGTCAAAGGATGTTGTCCCTGAAGGAAAGGACAGTATGTGAGTGTTGGTTTGTAAGGTTTATAACTATTGGCAGTGTCAGGCACATTGTGCTGGATGGGAATCTTTGTAGTGGATGTAAAGTAAACATGTATATATTGTTTATACATTTGATGATACATTGTATAAAAGTGATTACAGGCTATTACTGGATACTCACTACAAGAATTACAAGTCACAGCATAATATAAATAATGAAATTGTATTTTGGGAGCAAATGTATAAAGTGATGTCAGATTTAGCAGAATGTGCAAATTTGTTTAGAAAGTTGTCAAGTTGAGGAATCTCTGTTAATGACATTTTTGCAGGATTTTTCTCCAGAAAATGCCTTTCTGTGTCATATCAAATTGAGATTAACAGAATTTAGCTTTATTGTCTTGAAATACTCTATGTAAGACAAGGTAAGACAAGACAGGACAAGAAAAGATAACTCTATTTATTCCAGGGGGAAATTCATCTGTATACAGCAGCAAGGAATGCAAAGTACAGACAGACAAGCATATCGTGCAAAACAGAGCACGTGCAGAGACAGTACACATCGTACAGACAAGTAAACACAGCGTAAACACTTTTAAAAAGCACACAGTACACAAACTAAATATACTGAAATCTTTTAAGGAAAAGCTTTAAGGAATGAAATACAAATAATAATAAAGTACAGGATGGTATATGTGCAATTGAAAAACAGATAGCAGTTGACTTACTGTGTCAAAGGTGGGATGGTGTCCTGGGATGTTATGGCTGTGGATTGGGAGTGGCCTGTCAGTAGGAGGCGCTGTGGCGCCTGATGGCAGCAGGCAGGAAGGATCCGGTAACACTTTACTTAAAGTCTGTATGCATAACGCATTACAGTATAGATACCTTCATAATGCATTATAATGCATTCATAAAGTACTATAAACATGGCTATAACTATTCATAAAAAGGCATAAGACATTATAGCCATGTTTATAATACTTTATGAATGCCTCA
>JAODLC010000043.1:9766725-9790492 GCA_026781145.1 Hippopotamyrus pictus | reverse complement strand
TATGAATGCATTATAATGCATTATGAAGGTATCTATAATGCGTTATGCATACAGACTTTAAGTAAAGTGTTACCAAGGATCCTCATTCGCAAATATACTGCATGCCAATATACAGTTTGACATCCATCTATCCATTCATCCATGCATCCGTTCTTTTTCCATAACCACTTATTCATTACAAGGTTACAGTGTCTTGATTTGCAAATGTTCCATATATGTGTTTTAAGATTTAATTGCTTATATATGTTCCCCTTACAATTGAGGAAATAGCTCTGAAAGTGCTAATGGTAAGAAGGTAAATATGAAATGACAACCATATTTGTCCAGATCAACTCAGTCTTGGTATCTGGACTGAGAATCCAGCTTGCAGCTGGAAACTCAGCTTCATCAACATAAAGAAACACAATCAGAGGTGTTTGACTTGGCACCCACTCGCCTCTTGCTATTAAAAGTCTTCCCAGTTCATCGCTGGCTTTATTTTAAGGCCCATTTTATCATAATAGTTTTGGAAACGCTGCCTGTTGATTATAATAGCATTCCTCACGCAAGCCGTGTGTAAAACCTTCCAGTGGGCAAGCAGGAGATCCAAGAATCCGTGAAGTGAATGGATTTAACATGAAATGAACTGGAAGGATGTACAGAGTGCTGGTGGTTAGACTGGGAGGGCTGACAGCCCCCCAAGCTGGATTGCATTATAGAAAGTCCAGCACAGCTGAGCATTTCCAAACTTGGGGGGGGGGGGGCTCCGCACTGTCCTAATGGCCTTAGCAATACCTACCACATCCACTTGGAAATTGTGATTAAAAAAAGAAAGACTCCATGATGAGTTGCCGTTTATGAAATGCCGCAATTTGCTACGAGCTGGAGGTGTACCAACGCTGGAACACCAGGATTGCTGCAGATGCCCAAGCTGAGATGTTTCCAACTCTAACCCGAGCTTTAATACTTCTCCAAATACAATAAAGCGGAGCTCGTCAATAAATATAAAACGATCCGAGTGGGACGAGCTTTCCCCGATGATTGTCTCTAAATGATCGTCTCCAGGAAAAACAAGACCCACCCACTTCCAATTCTTGACTTTTCTTGTTGATTGGTTGACACGTCATTGAACCAGGATAAACATTAGCACTCCGAAAATGAACACGCTGTTTAAAGAAACAGCTTTGCATGGAAAAATTGGACATTGTTGAATAAACACAAAGAGTGAATGTAACACACTGGAATAAAAGGTCATACTACTAAAATGTCTTGTTAAATGTGTGAATATGGCAAAAATGGAATTGAACAGCAGAAAGTAAAATAGCTTGATAGTTTAAGGCAGTGTTTCCCAAGTTGGTCCTTGGGACCCACAGTTGGTCCACGTTTTTGCTCCCCCCGAGCTCCCTGACTGACAGTCTGTGGGTCCCCAAGGACCGGACTGGGAAATCCTGCTTTAAGGTGAGCTCTGCATTTTTGTTATGAGCCAGAAGGACTGTAAGAGGAGACTTTGGTTGCTGGCAGGACCACACTTGGAGTTTGACTGGGCATCTGCAAAACCATTATTATGGGCCAACTGCTCTTTAATACAGTCCATCAAAAATCTAAAACCACACAAATGTAAGTCTGGTACCTTCCTAAGACAATGTCACGATGTTTAGCTATTGTGTTTTTCACCGATGTCAACGATCTCTCGTCCAAGTTGAAAATGTAAAAATCCAGCTCGCATTGTGTGTCGGTGAAGCCCCTGGGTAGCTAACACTAACAGAGAACGCTGTTTTGAAACCTGCGGCTGAGGGAGCACCACTCTCGCCTCGCGCCTGCAGTGCTGGCCCTTTAACTCACACCTTTGCTGTGTGTGCTTCTTCTCTTCTTGTCATGTGAGTTTCCTATTACAGTCCAAAGACACGCACCTTGTGTGGGTATCGGCGCCTTGTGGTGGTCTGGTGTCACTGCCACTCTGCCGAGGATGAGAGACTGGAAGATGGATCTTTGGCATATCCTGCCGAGACCCCACCCATTCATTTATGTCCATTGCAGTGGACATTTTGTTATTGCATCTATCTTTTCACTGATGTAAGGAAATATATTTATTCCTGTTGTACACTAAAGAGGACATGCGCTGAAATTAAAAATAAAAATAAATTTGAAAAAAATCTAAATTGTAAGATGTCTTATTTCCTCCAAGGACAAATAACCTAAAATTGAAGGACACTTTTTTCCTTGGGTCTCAGGAGGATATTAATCTTTATTGCATTTTTAGGAATTGTATTTTGTTGCTCTTCAGTTCAGTTCAATTCAATTTATTTCTGTATAGAGCATTTTCACAATATTACATTGTCACAAAATGCTTTATATTATCTCTGCCTTCCAAAAAGCAAGGCAGAGGAAGAAACCTTTGGAGGAACCAGGTTCAGAGGGAAAGCCCAACCTCCTGGGGCCAGCAGAGGAAGCCCAGAATGTAATAGGTCCAGCTGATGTCTGGGCAGGTAAGGGAACCGCTTCCTTTGGCGGGATGGAGGGATGGTGCAGTCCAGCAGCAAGCAGGTAAGATGAGAGATGTGTAGCCAGGATGGGCGGGCAGGCGGCAGGCAGGGAACTGCTCCGCATCAGGAGCGTCAGGGCAGAGGAATGAACAGTGCATTAATAACACTGTGTGACAAATAGATGAAATTATATGAGGCATTTTGTAGTGAGTATGCAGATAAGGAGCCTTTGATGGGTCTAATTAACTATGGCAGCTTAACTGGGAGGGAGAAGTGTGTGTGTGGGGGGGGGGGGGGTACACAGGCATGAGGAATACCTGAGCACCAGCACCCCAACAACACATGGGACTTGTGAAGCCCAGAGTGACAGCACTGGACACCCAGTTCATCAATGACACTGATCCCAAACCAACTCTGCACCGCTCACTATAACCCTAGTTGGGGATGTGAGCTACAGGTATCGGCTTTGTCACCATATGCTAGACTAAACAAGTGGGTTTTTAGCCTTGACTTAAGTCTGAATCTAGGAGGTTGCTGATAGACTACTGCATAACATGGGACCTCTCTAACAGAATGGTCTGCACCCGAAAGAAGATCCTTCCACTCTAAGCAGTGCCAGGTAGGTTGCCCCTTCGGAGTAATGCAAATGAGGGGGGTTATATGGAACCAGTAAACTGCTAATTTATTCTTGTGCTAGACCATTCAATGCCTTATAGGTAAGCACTAGCACCTTTGTAATCGATAAGATTCCTAACCAGAAACCAATGAAGCAATACCAACACAGGACTAATAAGCATGTATTTCTTAGGGCTCCCACCTCTTCCAGACAATTTTCTTAACAATTAGTCCACCATTATTACTAGGTGCCGCACGTAATCGACCTCCTGAGTCTACTCGGGACACAACAAGTCTTCCTTCGCGATCACTGCCGTTTCGCATGCACCACTCGCAGACCTAACTTTCTCATACTCAGCTCAGTTCAAGATTTAAGGTTTTTTATTGGCGTACAACCAAATTGATGGTAGTTGGATTTGATCCAGCACAGTGCCATGACATTTTTATTGGTGACGCTGCTAATGTATCTCAATGAACTGTCTAAAATGTAACGTCACCATCCATCAAATATCGGTCCCGTAGAGCATTTAACTGAATGCAGATTCTCCTAAGCAAGGGTGTAGATTTGGGCATGGACAATAGGGACCTGCTATAGGTCCCTCCCCGCAGTAGGGACCTCCCAATGTTGTGTGAGTACTGTGTGTGGGGGGCTCAGGACTGATTGGTCCCTACCAATGTTGAAACCACACCTACGCCTTTGCTGACTGAGTGGCATCTTGTCATTGTTTCTGTATTTTCTTGTATCTTTAAGTCAAATGGAGTGTCACCCCTATGGCTGTAGACATGCAAGGACCGAACATGGGAAAGTTAGTCAGGTCTTTTGTTTGTTATCGTTCCTGGGGAAGACGAGTGCATTTGGAATATGGATATCCGATATCCGAGAAAGCCTTATGCCGTCCTGCCTGGTTTGCCTCATCAGTTTCATTATTCCTGGAGAGGAGCTGTTTATTTTCCTTGGTCCGGCTGCTGCGCAGACTGTTTACTTACCAGATAGATGTGGTTTTGAGGGAATTACAGGGGACGGCTCCTCTCTGCGAGTCATGACCTCCTGCACCCCAGTCTTTCCTCTCCACCCTACAGCCAGTGTGTTCTCCCCGAGCTCCATAATTGCTTTGTTTTCACTAAATTCAACGTCACTGTGCCAGTTTCTGTGGATTCTTGTGTGAGTTGAAGTGAGAACACTAAAAAGGAACCATTGGGGTAGAGCGGCCAAGAACTGCTGAAATATGTAACTTCCTCATATTCATATTAATATATCTGGAATGCTATTTTAGTGACTCAACTACAATTTTTACATCATGATAATGCAATACACAGCATATGAAAGTTATAAAGAGAAAAAAATTGGAGCTCACTAATAAACAACATCACTGCTGCTGAGAATACTCTGCTCTAAGGCAGAGTACAAAGATGTCCCCTTTCCTCATCTCTGTAGCCAGAAATGCATTCATCCAATCTTGAATGCCCTTGATTTTGCATTCGATTCATTCGTCTTTTTCAAAGCAACTTGCAGGAGAGGGAAATGTTGCAATTTTGGTGTGCTCCATGGGTTTAGAACCCACAACCTTTGCGTTGCTAGTATAATGTGCTACTTGTTCAGCTACAGAATCTGGATGTATGTGAAACTGCCCCACTCCCCCTGATAAGATACGTTTAGGCTTTAATGCTACTTTTCAAAAATCTGATTTAAAACTTAATTTTAAGATTCAGCTATTTGAAGACAAGCACATGTGATTCTGAAAGTTACATTGATCCATAATATAAAACCCTCTCACATGTCTGGTAGACATTGCATGGTAAGTCAGCTTTTGGTTACTCATACAGTTTTAAGCAGTCTTGACATGGAATTTGTGTAATCATTAATTTTGTGATTTTGTTTTTATTTTATTATCAAAGATTTCCCACTAAATTGATCAAACACAAGTAACTCTGCTGCTTAGAAAACCCACACTCAGCCCATCACAAATCAAAAATGACTTTTTTTCTTATTTCCGTCTAAAACTCTTGATTTTGCTGCCCGCAATCCTGTTTCTGATTTTCTCAAAAATATATTTACCTTCTGGGTCCTCCTCAGTTATCTTTCAAAGTTGGATTCTCCAACAAAACCACTCTACTTCATCTAGGCTTTTGTTTTTCATCCTGCTGGACTGATCTGCAGCCACTGACAAGGCAAACCATCAGGTCATGCAGTCCTTGGTCTCCCCACTTGGCATCACAGGGACTCTGCTCTGAGGTGGCCTTGCCTCTCTGATCATCCCTCCAGAGGACAGTACCATCAGATTTCAGAGGAGAATCTCAAGGATTGGCCTTCCAACTCTACCATTCAACATAACATCACTGTACAGCTTAGATCACCAATATTGTCCCTGTCACAGTTTGCTAGTAACCTAGGGGGGAACGCTGGAAGACCAGTTATCCTTTTCTATTCACCTTGCTGCTAGAGCTGCTATATTCTGATTTTGCACCAGCAATCTCATACCTTATTTATCATGACACACAGCTCAGTCCTTTATCTAAGCACTTGTCCTTCACTTGTCAGACTGGATTACCATAAATCTTTACCGACAGGACTGTCAGCATGTTCTGTGAAACCACTGCAGATGATTCAAAATGCAGCAGCACATCTATTGTTCAGGCAGCCGAGACGCTCTCGTGTTACAGCACCCCTCGTCTTCCTCCAGTGGCTCCATTTGCAGTAGGTGCTATTGTCTCGTTAGAGTTGCTGGCGTTCAGAGCTGTTGACGGAAAGGCACCTGTGTCCAGTCGCTCATCAGAACCCAAGCAAGTCTGATATCTACCCTGTGACAACAATGAAAACAAGTTTTGTACTGCATGTTCTTCATGTGTGAATCCTCAACAAGGTATCAAAGTAGAGTAGAGTTGTAGAGTGTGTACTGTTGCTTTACTGGGGGACACGATTAGAGAGTAGAGTTGTAGAGTCCTGGTAACTTTCAAACAACAGCTTAGAACCCATTTCTTATGGCCACAGATGAACTAGCCTAACCCTAACCCTACCACTGATCCTGGCTCTCTGTCTTCATTCACTGCTCTGCTGAAAGCATTTCACTTGGCAATTGGAGATGCTCTCCTGTCTTTTGCACTTAAACTTCTGTTTTGTTTAACTCTTGTTCCCATAACCATCTTGCATTGGTTAGTTGTCAATAAATGAAAAGGTGACCTTGAACGCTTTATGATTGTAGTATATCATCTGCCTCTCTAGTATGTTGTTTTGGACAATAGTGTCTGCATAATAAAAATAAATGAAAATGTAATTCCAATGTACCTGTTGAAATTACTAAATTTTAAAGTTTGAAATATAATGAACATCGACCTTATAAAACAGACGTGCATTGTCAATTTTAACCATTATTACTTTATTTTGTATTTAATTTCATTTGTGTGCTCCGCGGTGAATGAGTCAATGGAATGAATGATGGTTATGTAGAGGTTAAGAGAGAATGTGATGATAAAGCTTTACGTCACTGGTAGGTTGCTACTGCTGTAATCTACTATGCACCTACATCTTCTTTGCCTTAATAGTAAAATCCCAAACTGGCAGTTTTATGTTTGTCAGAATTTTATTTTATTTCCTGGCTTATTCTTCAGGTCTAAATTGCATGACTTATTAGTTGCTCTTTGCTCATAATTTCTTCATTTGTCCCACCCATGTCGCCACATAATTCTCATTGACTTAGACAGGAATCACTACCTTCTGGCTGCCTGTCTCACACAGCAGACTTCTGCGTTAGCTTTTGGCCTGACGCACTTTCAACCACTGGCCTGGAATTCCCGCTGTTATCCATCCCATTCCCAGTAATAGAAGAACATTCTGCGTTTCTGCTGAGGATTACAGGGGAAATCCACCATTGTTTTTAAGAGAAACTCATAAGAGAAAAAATGAGTCATACATCTTATTAAATAATATTCAGTTTGTAATTCTGCCATGATCAAAAGATCCTGTTTTTTAAATATCCAGTGTTTATGTGATGCCTGTTATGGAAAAAAGTGTATCATTGTTACTGGTCACCCACCTTAATTCATTTAATGCTTCGTATCGGTGGAGTCTTTGCCAGATCACAGAAATTAATTAGCAGGAACAAGTCAGAGACAATAAGCACCCAGGTTTGCTCACTTGGCCATTATCCTCATGCAGGATCCATGCACTTCACTTTAGTCTCCAGCTGTTAGACAGCTGCAGTTTCATACAGTTCAATAAAATGTGCTTCTGGACTCGATTTTAGTTATTTTGTGAAAAAAAAGAAACTCACGAGAATTAAAGAATAGTTTCAATTTTCACTGGACATCATTTCATGTGTCGGAAAATTATTATTGTGTATTATTATGATTGGAGCACTGTGGACGATTTAAGGAATTCAATGTGATTGTAATGTAGCAATTCAGACACATTTGTACTGCTATTTGAGAACTATTGATAAAATACTGTCTTTATAATAGATTGAATAGTTAGTATTCTCAGTGTTTGTTGTATACCACACAACACTACAAGAGAATAATACTAATATACTGCATACATATAAGATTCTTTTGTGAATTGTCCATTTTACAGATAATTTTTTATTTTTTTTTTAATGTTTATGCTGTTGCAAAGCTGCCATGAAGCAGGCCTTCTCCCAGCCGCAACTCACACTATCGTCTCCCAGTGAGTGCTGCTCTTACTTTGACATTGTGGGCTTTCCCAAGACAAACAGTCTAGCTTTAAAGACATCTGTAAATTTCCTCTCTGGATTCAGTGACCTCATGTGCAAAATGACAGGGCGTGGAGTTGACTTGGCAGTGCTAAATCCACAAATTCGAGACTTCAGCACTCCACGAATATTTTCAGGGAGATCTGTTAAGGACTTGTCTCCTTGGCATGACTCTCACCTGAAACATGAATACTGTATTTCCACGTGGAGACACCCAGGTTTCTGGTGATTAAAAAAAAAACTGAAAACAGAAGGCGAAAATGGAAGTTACTTCATCTAGTTCAGGGGAAATGGCTTAGTTTGGGTTTGGTTGGTTAGCAAAAGCTTTTATCTCGCCCGGCTGCCAGCTTAGTACCTGAACTGTTTGTACAGCTGGACATCATGAGTAAAGCTAGTCAGTTCAGAGTCTTTGCTCAAGGAGCTTATTACAGTTAGGGCCCAACTGGCTGCCTTTGGGTTTGGAAATTTAGGGTCTGTTATGTTATCAGAATCTGAAGGGAAGATCCAACACTCACCTTCCCGGACTCAATACTTCCCAGACTTCCTCCTGTAATCTAAATAAATAGCTTGAAAGCAGTGGGTCCGGACCCTACAGTCAACATTCTGTTTGGCAAAAGTCAAGTGAGGCCATGTCAGAGATTATGCTGTTATGTTTCTCGAGGTTGAGTTTGAATTTCCAGAACCAATGACAAGCAAATTAATGATACTTCGCACTAAAGTTCATCATCAAGTATGGAACACCTGAACAGTGAACCACAATAGTTAATGAATTTGTGAAACGCAAACAGTCCTGTCTAAGATAAGAGGATTGTGTAATCTGGAATTTCAGACTATCTGCTCAACTCCTAAACTCTTTGTAAACTTAAGGTCATGATGACAAATAAGTCCATCCATTCATTTTCCATAACTGGTAATGAACAGGATGCAAAGTACGGCAGATGTCTGCAATTCATATCTACGTATGTAGCAAAAAGGAACTTCGTAACTGGATAGCATGACTTGATGTGTTTCTCTTTCCTGTGAAACTGAAGTATGGTTGTCATGTTGACTCAGAACCGAGACTGTGAACACTTAGAAGTCAAAACACTTGCACACAGTCATAAATCAGTACAATGTTTTGATAATTGCACCCTTATGAAGTCTCCTTTGATGTGAACAATTTATCATATAAACATATATATACTTCCACAAAAAAAACCTTAAAAATAATAATTCTTTTGCATTTCTTTTGGGGAGGCAAGGGAGGTCAGAGTGCATTTGGATTGGAGCAGAGCCCTCACTTTGATTAATTATTTCTGCTCTGGATGTGGCTAAGAATTCAGATGCATGTGCTTTGGTCACTTTGGGTGTACTGAGTGTATTAATGGAAGGCATTTTGACCTATTAATAAAGACTCGTTTAATGAGATGGTTAATCACCAACTGGTATGCATAACTGTTTATAGAGGCACATTTTTTTCCAGGGTGATTGTCAAGAAGGAAACATTTATAGCCCTTAAATTACATGCGTAGGACACTGACACAAACCTCGCATGAAAGCAAACCTCCCTAACATTGTCATTGAGATGTAACAGCAGTACTTTAGTTGCTATTTTTACTCATTTTTACACTGACTGGGATGCTGGTGTGTTACTGTAAAAGGACGTTTCTGTCTCCTCCCGTGCAGGAGCCACCCTACCTCCAGACGTCCTGCAGCTCACGGGTCCACCGATCGACCGCTGGAGCATGAATGCTGGGCTTTGTTCCCATCCAGCGCCGAGCTGCGTCTGACTGAGAACATGACTCAGGGAGGAGGGGAAGATTCGAGCCCCTCGCCACAAGGCTTGTGGATGCCATGCCCCACATAGACGGACACTGAATTCCTCTCCCAATTTTGAATTTTTCTTTTTTATGGTGCCATAAAACATAGTACTGCACTGTGGTACAAGACATAGTGGCTTGGATTAGCATCCAAAGCCCCCGTTTCAAAAACAGGGAAATATCTCAAATAAAACTTATTTCTAGTCAGACTGAGAAGCCTGTTAGACAAAGGGAGCCTTTCTGGGGGGAACGGAGTGAATTCCAGCTCAGTCCTAAAGTGAAACCAGAAGGGCTGAGTATTTGGCTTGTATGGAATTACATTGCTTTCCTCCCAGTGGATGCAGTGACCAGGAGCCTGCTGACTCCTGCAGTGGGTGTTTGGGGGGGGGGTGCTGATGGAGGGGGATGGGATGGGATGACACTTTCTCCCCCTCACTTTCTTAGCTTCTTGTCCCATTAGATCAGCCCCTGTGGTGGTTCCCTGGGAAATCGAGGTGTCAATGTTCAAACATGCCTGAATACATAAAGTCATGGGGTCGGCCTCACTGAAAGCACCCCTCCCTCACTGTCACATCGGCCAGATATAACGCTAATGGAACAGTCAACATGGTCACTATTTACTCAGCCGGTCTGATCATTATTATGACATTCAATATTTAGATGCTGATACAAGTGATATGACTGAAGGTTTTTGGGTACAGTGAAATTACAGTTGAACCCCAGTGAATCCCAAAACCTATCCAGGATAAGCGGGTGGGACATGGATGGATAGATGACAACTGTAAACAGGCCAAAGCCATACCATATTAGTTATTTTTACTGTTAATAAATTTTTTTCATTTAAAAAAAAAAAAAAAAAATAATAATAATAATAATAAATAAATAAATAAATAAATAAATAAATAAAAATAAAAAATGGGAATCCCTTTTCACTGATGAAATATTGTTTGAGCTATTTTGTCTGTTTTCTCAAATTCTGCTTATGGCAAAGCTGAGATGTTCTTTTGCTGGTTCCCTCTCCCCATCTCCACCTGCCCCTGTTCACATCCGACTCTTGTTACCACACACATGGCAGGAAGCGGACTGTGTCAGCCCCTCCTTGTTTGTGTTGTATCCCTGTTGCCGAGTGCTGACAGTCTGTAGGCACTTCCATAGACCCTTTGAAACACAAGTCACACGTGGGTGAAACACAGAGTCAGCCACCCACACGTACGAGCTTTCTTCAGAATGTTTACTAGGGAAATAGTGAATCCTAATGTAATCGTGTCCCCCAGTTAAACAGTAGTACACACTGGAATATATAACAGTGAAAAAACACATTCCCCTGAGGCACATAATCTCACAGAGGTTTACTTTAAATATTATAATTTTTATTTGAAATTGGATAATCAGTTTTTTGCCAGTTTCCCCAGTTGCTCTACAATATGTTATTTTGGCTTATTTACATTAACTTATTTGAACACATTTAATTTTGTCATAAATCCAGTCCAATAATGAGTAACACACCAATTTTATGTGAACATAATATATATATGAGGAAGAGATAATTAGATAATTTTGTTCCACTGCTTTACATTTTTGTGTAAAAGGTTATAAATTGTGTGGGCATTTATTACAGCTGTGGTTGGTAATGCATTGCCACCAAATATCTTCACAGCCCAAACTTTAGGGTATGTGAACCACATAATTCTCTGAGAGCCATAAAACAGCCGAAATTTACAAAGCAATTATGTGTCAGCGAAGTTTTTGGTTTTCATAGTGGGTAAATAAATATATTTGCCCTGGGTTACCCTTCAGGTTTCGGATTAAATGGCGTTTAAAAAGTGCATTTCCGTCCGTGGCGGACACGGCCCTGATGTCAGGAGATTGATGATGTCATTGCAAAAAGGCAGCACTTAGGAGGTAGGAGATGATGAAACGTTCTGAGTTCACCATCAGAAATCTGCGGGGCTTCCCTTCCCGCCCAGGCTCGCTTGGGGTCGGTTCCTGCTGCTCGCTGTTACCTCCTGTGCTCTCATCTGGCAGTTCTTGGACGGAGGTATTTCTCTCCTAGTGTTGCACCCACTAAGCTTCGGTGCCACAAACTGGTGAGTCGTTAGCGTGTGACAAACTAACTGCTAAGTCGACATTCTACACGCCCATTTACGCTTGAAAGCATCAAAGTGATTACGCCTTAGTTTGTCCAGCAGTGCTCTAAGCGCTTATCCAGTAGAGGGCCGGGGGTTTGGAGCCTCTCCAGGGTGGGAGAGTACACCAGCTAGCAGAAGGCCAGGAAAGTGCATTGTAGGGCACACAAACAATTACTCACGATGGGCAAATTAGAGATGCCAGCTCACGTGTCAGCACGTCATTAGGCTGAGATAAAAGCACCGGTAAGATACCCTTATGACACGGGGAGAACATGAATACTCCCCAAACACGGAGCAGGGTGACACCTAATACTCCCAGCCCTGGAGTGTGAGGTGATCAGCCAATGTGGCACCCTTCGTTTGGGTGAAATATCATATGTAAATAATATAAGACTTTAAAAGTTACAAACATTTGAATAGAAATTTTCCATGTCCAAAATGAGGAAGGACGATTTTGTCAATATGGTTTTAGAACATAATCGCTAAAAAGCACCTTGGGGTTTAAATGACTTATCCTGCAGATAGAGTTATTGCTTTCTATATAGCAGACTATATTTAGTTAAAGGCTGGAGAGATCGTGATAGTGCTCGGACTCCCATCCGCTAGCTTGCAGAGCACTTGTTTTATTGGGGGGGGGTGGCTGACATACTGGTTTGATTAAACATATTTTCTTTAGCAGCTGGAATGTGAACTGGGGCCTTTCCACGGTCTTGAAAACATGCAAAGCTTTGCTTACATCCAGAGATTTATTTTGTGGTTTCTATTAATTGAGTGTTCAGGGTAACTAAAAGACCTTCGTTTCGTTTCACAGCTCGAAGCATGAAGTTAGCTCTTGCAATAGCTGGGAGTTCTGTAAACACACAATATGTTTGTCTGAAGATTCCAGACCTACTCCTGAGGAACTCTGGACCCATAACTGGCTTATGTGTTGTTTTTTTTTTTTTGGTATGTCCTTTAACTCCTAATTATACCTACATTTTTTAACTATAGTGTGAAATAGTATTATTCCCTTCCCCTTCGTAATGTCATAGTGTGCCTATCATGTGTAGGTTTCATTCAGAGTCACAGTGGCTGAGAGGTTAAGGCGTTGGACTCGAAATCCAATGGGGTTTCCCCGCGCAGGTTCGAATCCTGTCTGTGACGTGGGGCTTTGCTTTCGGGTGGTGCTGTTCTTGTCTCCCTGCGTGGTTGATTTAAATGCCTGTAATGCTAGGCCAGCATTTCGGATAAAAATATAATGTTCTAATGATGTGATTCCTTTGGGGAAAAAGTCCCAGTGACATCTGATGCTCTACAAATAAGGTGAAAACACGCTGCCAAGTCATCTCTGGGCTGCTTGTTTTAGTGATATCATTGCAATATAACGAGGAATTAGGAGCCTCACGCATCACATTCCGATTTTAAGAGGCTTCTCATTGAAAAGCACAACAACCTCAGACTACAAAGCCTCTTCCATTGCTCATGTGCCTGCAACCTCCCACAAATCAACAACCGTAAAAATGGCACCTACTGTGAACCATTTAGCTATTAAAAAGTGTGCTTCAGTACCAGTCCAGAGAAACATGTGGGTGGCCCCTCTCCTACTACAAAATCAAGCAACAAGATTAAAATAAAAATACAGAAGTTTTTATAGGACGGGACCCCCACTATCTATATTTACCACAAGTAGAGGCTGAGCCATGTGTTGTATGTTCGACTGAGTTATCAGTTGGCCCAGGACGCTAGCTCTCGGAGGAGTCTGGAATCGTCCCAGAGGTCCACAAAGTTCACAGACACTCCACAGCCCTGCATGCACTTATTGTCTCCAAAAACACAGAAAGATGTGACCGTTGGTAATCTCCAACTGGACAGTTATGGAGGAATGTGTCTTGGGAGAATGACCTTGGGTTATTCATCTAATGGTCTGTGCAGAAGTTCGGGGATGTGCTCTGACTGTTATCTGTGCGTATGCATTAAACACCATTTCAGAGTATCCGGCCTTCTTGGAGACCTTAGATGGGGTGTTGGAAGGTGCCCCCTCTGGGGACTCCATTGTTTTGTTTGGGGACTTTAATGTTCGTGTAGGTAACAAGGGTAACGAGAAACCCGATTGGGAGGAACAGCCTGCCAGTGCTCTATTTTTGCACTTCTGAGCTAAACCCAGTTTGCCCATAACAAACACTATGTTTGAAAATAAGGGTGTTTATAAGTGCACCTGGCACCAGAACAGCAGTTTAACAATCAATTTTGTAATCTCGTCTTCCAATTTGCATCCACTTGAGTGACACTCGACTTTTGGACACTCGAGTGAAGAGAGGAGCTGAGCTGTCAAAGGATCGGCACTTGGTAGTGAGTTGGATTCGGTGGTGGGGTAGGATGCTGGAAAGACCTAGTAGACCCAAAGGCATAGTGGGGGTGTGCTGGGAGTGTCTGGCAGAGGCTTGTGTCCGGGCGATCTTCAACTCACACTACCGGAAGAACTTCTCTTGCATCCTGAGGGAGTCAGGGGACATTGAGCCTGATTGGGCAATAATCTGGCATTCCAGTTCTGAGGCAGCTGTACAGAGCTGTGGCCGTAAGGTTGTTGGTGCCCGTCGTGGTGGCAATCCCCAAACACGGTGGTGGACACCAGCAGTAAAGAGAGATGTCTGACTGAAGAAGGACGCCTTCCAAAAACTCGGTGGTGGTAGGGCTCCAGGGGTGGATGACATTCACCCTGAGTTCCCGAATGCTCTTGAAGTGGTTCGGCTGACATACCACTTCAACATTGTGTGGAGGGTAGGGACAGTGTTTTGAATTAGCTGACTGGGATGGTGGTCCCAATCTTTAAGATAGGATGTGTGCCAGCTTCAAGGCGATCACATTCCTCAGCCTCCCTGAGTAGGTCTATGCTTGGGTCCTGGAGAAGAGGGTCTGGCTGAACCATGGTTGAACCATGGATCCAGGAGGAACAATGCAGATTCCATCCTGGTCATGGAGCCCAAGACCAGTTCATCACCCTCACAAAGATACTGGAGGGTTCATGGGAGTTTGCCCAGCCTGTCTACATGTGTTTTGTGGACTTAGAAAAGGCATATGATCATGTGCCTCAGGGGGTTCTCTGAGGGATGTTTCAGGAGTATGGGGTATGGTATCTGTTGTTGCAGGCCAACAGGTCCATTATGAAAGGAGTGAAAGATTGGTTTGCATCTCCAACAGTAAGTTAGACTTGTTCCTGGAGGCTGTTAGACTCTGCCAAGGATGCCCTTTGTCACCAATTCTGTTCATGACTTTTATGGCCAGAATTTCTAGGCATAACCAAGAAGTGGAAGGGGTCCAGTGTGGTGACCGCAGGATTGCATTTTTGCTTTTTGCAGAAGATCCTATTGGCATCAATGGGCTATGACCTGCAGCATGCACTGGGGCAGTTTGCGGCTGAGTGTGATGTAGCTGAGATGAGGATCACACCTCCAAGTTCTTGACTGGAAAAGGGTGGATTGCCCTTTCCTCATGGGGAATGAGTTACTGCATCAACCAGAGGAGTTTAAGCATCTCAGGGTCTTGTTCATGAGTGAGGGCAGAAGGGAGCAGGAGATTGACAGGTGGATTGGTGCAGTACTGGCAGTGATGCGAACACTGTATTGTTCTGTTATGGTAAATAGAGAGCTCCGCTCTGTATTTCCCATTTTGTATTACTCTCTCTAATGATGTTTAATCACAACACATCCATGTAAAGCACTTTGGGACGACTCTGCTGTAAAAGGAGCTATATAAAAATAAATTGAATTGAATTGAATTGAATTGAATTGAGAGCTGAGCTGCAGGGCAAAGCTATACATTTATTGGTCGATCTTGGTTCCCACCTTCATGTGTGATCAGAAGCTCTGGGAAGTGACCAAAAGAATGAGATCATGGATTCAAGTGGCAGAAATGAGTTTCTTTCACGGGATGTCTGGCCTCCCCTTTAGAGCGAGGAGCTTGGATTTTCAGGAGGAGCTCAATGTGGAGTCTCTGTTCCTCCACATTGGAAGAAGCCAGTTGAGGTGGTTAATGCGTCTATGAAGGATGCCTCCTGGCTGGCTCCCTGAGGAGGTGTTTCGGGTATGTTTAACCTGGAGGAGACCTCAGGGCAGACCCAGGATACACTGGAGAGATTATACCTCTTGGCTGGCCTGGGAACGCCTTGGTTTTCTGCCGAAGGGGCTGGAGTAGGTGGCTAGTGAGAGGGAGGTCTGGGCATCCCTGCTTAGACTGCCTAACCCATGACCCAACCCCAGATAAGTAACACATAATGGATGGATGGATGGATATCTCCATAAATATTGGTGTCATGTTCATATCTCATCTTTATATTTCATGCATTTGTTTCTGTTTTCTTGCTGCTCTGGATGTTTTTAGCAAATTGTATTGTTTTAGCTTACATACATAATACAGTTAAACAGATCTTCATATCTTGACTGAGGCTACAGTGCGTTACTTGACTGAATCTCCTGATTCAATGAACGTCTTTGGACAAATATTTGAGCCAAAATATAAATGGAAAATTGACAGTTACATTCTGGCAAAACTTAGGAGTCACTGGGACAAAAAAGATAACGATCTTTTGTATAATTCTGAGGTAAGTAAAGGTAAATCCAGCTGGTCCTAGACTCCAAGCAACAAAGCCAAACCGTCACATAGTCAGTGTCATGTGGTTAGTCTGTCACCTGAATTCTGGGTGAGCAAAACTGTTGCCTTTTTCCTCAGGTTTTAGTACAGCTGTGCATGGAAATTAAAATCCACATGCAGCTGGATCCTTGCAGCCCAGGAGCTGTTTATATATGTAACTCACACCATACCTGGTTTCCAAAGACATGCTGTGGGCACATTTCTACAGCATGCAGAAGGGGGTGTGTATGAGTGGTATGAGAGGAATGTGATATTGTAAGCATTAGTGATCCTTATGGCCGGCAGTGCTCTGAGGCCCTGTATATTTTAATAGTGTAAATGTAAAATAACAAAGTCTTGTAACTGCCTCTAATAGTCAACCATAAATTTCTATTAAGTTTGTGTTATGATGCTGGCGTCCTGTCTGTGGTGTTCCCCTGTCTCATGCCCCGTTTTTCCAGGATAAAAGTTTGGAAGATGGATATATTCATCCTCAAAAGCATAGTGTTTTTCTGTGTGTACATCATGTCAGTCTTTTCAATTTTTAAACTGTACTCGGTTAGAACTGCTCAAAAACACACACACACACAGATTTGGGTGTCTCAGTCCCATCAAGCCTCTGCGTGACAGACTGGGTGCACAAAACCACTAAAAAAGTGACACATATTTTTGAAGACCTTTGTATGGAGTAGAATCACGAATTCCTGCCTCCGTGGTAACCTCCCTTTGTGTAGGAATGGCTGGCGTATGTCTCGATATCACACTACGTGAGATAATAAGATATACTAAAAGACACACGCTATTCTGACATTGTTGCGGCTGGGTGGGCGGTCTGCGTGGTGGGCTGTGCCATTTGCGGAAACCCCCACGTGGGATGGTCACACAGGCGCCCACCTGCTTGTCCCTTACCCTCTGACCCCAGATTAACAGAAGATCACTGGGTCCCTGTTCTGTCACCATCACCCCTGACAAGACCCAACAGGCACCAATATCAATGATCCTTCCCCAGGATTGGGGGGGTCAACCTGGAACCAATTACACCCCTCCTAGCTATATTTCAGGTAACAGGGACTTACCCATGAGGGTAGCTTGGAAATGCTAATGGAATCGCAATTAAAATATCTCCATGGATCCCTCTTGATTCTTTTTTCCTACAGTAAATAACACTGCCTGGTTTTATTTACCTTAAATCAGTATGGTTTTCTTAAGTATCCACCATTATGTTGGTGGTGATTATTACTTAGTGATGGTTTTTAGCTGCAATTGTTAATGGTAACTATATGTTTAGTCATATTCATTGTAAAACACTTTAGCTGGCTGCATGTTGGGACACAGGTCCTTGTGTCTGGTTATACTGCTGACATGCTGGAGCCCAAGGCAATGTTGCAATGAGACCCATCTCCTCTGCTGCCAGAAGATGTCTTATCCAGTCGCAATGCAGATAACATCTCCCCAGCCTCCATGTTAAAATGGGCCCAATGTGTAAATATGCAGCTTATCCTTACGACGATAAATACATGGACTGCAACCAAAAATCCTGGTGCAGACACTAAATGGACTCCTAAAATACACATTGGAGTAAATGCATGACGTACATACGGGCGGGGGGGGGGGCAGGGGGGCGAGTGGAGCTGAATCCAGGCAGCAAAAAGAATGGAGGCAGGATTTAAACGGCCTAACCTGTATGTATGACGCCCCAGAGCCACCCATTGAGGCGCTATGGCACCCAGAATTTAATTTTTATTGGAAAGCAGGACCAGTCCTCTGGCACTGCATTGGTCAGTATTCCTCGAGTCAGCCCTGGACCTGTCATGGCTGAAATTCTAAAGTACAGATGACTAATAATTTCAATTTTAGAATACCACTTACTGCCTCCGGGTACCCATTTATAAAAACTACTCTGCTAAATAGTTTAAGCTGGAAAACAGGATTTTCTTCTCTTTTTTTTACAATTCCATGTGAATTCATATCTTTCAAATACGTATTGGGCACTGTGACAGTCAGGAAAGGAACAAACTTTAACATCTCCAGGAAAAGATGGCAAAATTTCAGAGGAGTACACTAAAATTGCCCGTCCACCCACCTAACAATCCATTAATCATCAAATCACTAATCCTGAGGAGACTCACTGGGGAACCTGAAGCCATCTCAGACAGCAGAGGCCACAAGGCGGGACTCCACCCTGGACAGGATGCCAACACAGGACACGTAACCTGCCACAGCACACTCAGTCACACACTAAGGGCAATGCAGAGATGCTAGTTAGCCACACTGGATGTCTTTGGACGATGGGAGAAAACCAAATTACTTGGAGTAAACCAGGAGAGAACATGCAAATTCCCTGTGTGCTAAGCAATGAGTACTATTCTCTACAACTCTTTTGCCTGTGACACTTAAGGATGCTTGGTCAGAACTGTTGAACAATACTGACGTAAATAGCAAGTCTATTCCTAGAAGTGCGAAGGCGTGCCATTCCAAGTGTCCCATAATCAGCTCAGCCAGAGGAATACAAGAAGTGCCCACTGTTACTCTCACAAGGTAGATGGCTTTGAGCGAAACCCAGGGCCGGGAGGAAGCAGGTCCGGTGAACGGGCCGCATGATTAACGATGGAGAAAATCAGGCAGCTGTGACAATGTGACCAGAGCATATGAGCATTTCTCCAGCAAGAAATCTGTGTCTCCAGAAAGGAGAGGACATTTTACCACAGCACCCTCCGGGGCGATGACCGGATCGAGGTAAGGCAGAACGACGGCAGCATGAAGGACCACATCAATCTGTCTATCGGTGAAAACAAGCGGAGGAGAACGGGTCAGTTAAAGGTCAATTAAAACAACCTGTCCATCTTCATACTGATGTCCATAAATTCCACATGATGGAGGGGCATGAGAAGTTGATAATGGCATTTTAACAGGGCTCTTACTTGGAAAAAAAAATAATAATAATCTAACAATGATGACAAAAAGTGCACAGAAAGTTTTATTGTTCAACAGTTCGCCCTGAAAAGGGTGCCTAACCAAAAACAGATGTTTAAACTGAAGTCATAGCACAGAAAATATAAAAAACACAGCTTTATCCTAAAAATAAATTAAAAAATAGGCTTGGATATAGGCTGCCCTTCTAATAAATACTTCTATAAAACACGTTACGGTTTGCTTTCATTTAGATAATCGGAACTTTCCTGTGTATGATTCTTTACCCTGATAACTGAAATGTGGGAGGTTTTTTTCTGGAATCCTCATGGGCGAACTTTTTGGAAGCGTAGGATAGGAGTGTAGCGGGTACCGGTGGGGGAGCACAGAGAGGACGGGAAGAGTGAGTATATGCCTGAGAGAGAGAGAGAGAGAGAGAGAGAGAGAGAGAGAGAGAGAGAGAGAGAGAGAGAGATATTTGGTATATGTTAAAGCATAGAGGAAGGCCGATGTTTTGTAGTTCCGTGAGTATTACCACTTTGTACGAATAACACTGAAGTTATCGGGAGTGAAGTCTTCAGGCTACTTCAGTGGAAAATAATTTCATATGACTCTCATTATTTATATTATTTGCTTGAGATAATAAAATATCATTTTGAATGTAAAACTACCAATAAATAGACAAATCAAATATTTTCCTTGGACAGTAACCAAGAAAATCATTATGGAAAAATAGCATGAACTTCACGTACTCGAAAGTGGCAGCGTGCGTCACCACGGATTTCCACGTTACGGTTTACGATTCATTTCTGGGATCTGGAAAACTTGGAGTGTTCTTTGGAAGCAGGCGATCTCTTGTTTTTTTACGGGTATTTTTGGAATATAAGTGTGTGTTGGAATCTATAGTGTGAGCTTTTTTTCTAGGGATGGCAGTATCTATTCTATATATTTTCTTAGTTTTTACGTTTTTACTGGGCACAGTCTGGAGCGCATCCTTTTCTAGTCGATATAATTCTTTCGGGGGGCAAAATCAACCCCAGACGCAGAATGGGGCAAGAGCAGCGAGCAGACACAGGTACAGTATTTTTTGTAAGTTTTCCCTTTTCGCAGAACTAATTTAAATCAGAAATGTACATTTGTTTTTCAACATTTGCTTTTATTTAGGTCGCGTACTACGTAGTATAATATGTAAAAGTATACCCATTAGGCTATATAACTTAAAATGTTAATCGAAATACGTTTACTGACATTACAAACAGTCCCGAATTTAGCAACCATAAAATTCTGTCACATAAATTGCCTTATGTAAGAAAACACGGGAACTTGCGCCTTATTAACTATTTAGAATGACTGAGAGTGGAAGAAGTTGATATAAAAGTTGTTTCGTTTTTGATCTTAGTGTTTTTCCCGTCTTCGTGTGATTATGGCGAATATGGCAAAATTAAATTTGGCAAGTGACAATTATGACTTTATAAGAAATTTGAAGACAACACAAGGAATTCAAAGAGCATAAAAGAGACAGATCGCTATCATTAACAGAGTATACGAGGCCCCAGAGGAAATGTTGTAAGTGTTAAGCATTTAAAGCGCTGCCTAATATAACACGACCGAATCCTTCACTGTATTTCCAGGAAAATAAAACAAATAGAAAATCTGAAATCAAAATCAAAACCTGAAAACAAGTCTGCGCTGCAGGTACATAAAAAGCGATAACACTTTACTTAAAGCTGTCATATAAATGCATTATAGATACCTTCATGATGGATTATAATGCATTCATAAAGTATTACAATCACGGCTATAAATATTTAGAAAAATATTTAGAAAAAAGCATAACACATTATAACCATGTTTATTGTGCATTATCAATGCTGTCATGTATACCGCACTATACTTCATTATACTTCATTATGCATCATACTTACCATTATAAAGCATTATGAAGCTATATTTATAGTGCATTATAGATGAAAGCTCCATAGAGCATTCATAATGTGTGTTATAATTCATAAAGTGTTACCAAAAATCTTGTAGTTATTTTGGGGAATATGTGCTGTATTAAAGTGATAAAATATTGAAACATTAATATATTACCATTGCACAAGAAAACGTGGATGTTGTTTAGTTCAAATAAGTGTTTTGGCAACTAGTGACAGAAAGATAACAGGTTCTAACCCAGGAAGGAGATTAAGATTGGGTTAAAAGGGTGGGTTAAAAGACATGAAAATCCTTATTTACGGATTAATAATGGAATATATGCAGGCTAATTCTGAGCCAGATTTAAGCTATTAGCCATTAGCTATTTAGCTTATAGGAGCATTACTGTGCCATTTAATATAATGTGCTGCTGTCCCCAGGCCAACAAATGTCCCTTGAGGAAATGTACTGGTGTCATGTAATTAGCTGGGTGTGATGTGGAAACTTCTCAGACGGTGATGTGATCGGGGCTTCCAGATCTCTGAGCTGATGTAACTCGAGGTTTTCTTAAAGTAATTTCACTATTTTCAAATAACAGGTATGTGGGAGACAACAAGCCATATCAAAGTTTGGCCTAGCTGGCCTTTGGCGGGACTCTGTGGCTGAACGCTGGCCCTGCGGGGCCTGGTTAGTGGGGGTGTACTGCGGTGGCTGTGCTGACTGTATGTGGTGTTAAGTGCAGCTCGTCTGAAAGGCTGAACTTGCGTGCCGTGCCTGTTTGGGGAGCACCTCCGGAGAATTTAAATAGCGCAGACGCCGTGGAACCCCCTCCTGGAATGTCACCCCAACCCCTCTGCTGTCAGCACACGTGTCACGTGGGGCGCCCCTCCAGCCCTGCGACATGGGCACTTGGCACTTGGGGAGACAGCAGCAGATGAATCTCCTCCCCCCCCCCCCCCCCCAGAGCTCACGCTCACACCCCTATCCAGGGCCCAGAGAATGCGGGTCCTGCCGTAGCGGCCTTTGTTTGGACAGATGTACAGGCTGCTCATCTGGAGTCTTGCATTTCTTTTTTTTTTAGTTTGAACACTTCAATTTCAACAGAATTCTCCAATGAAAAAATTGTTTCAGAAATCCCAGTGCATTATAGGAAATGAAAGTCAGTTGTCGGTAATAACGTACAGTACAACCTGTATGCTCAGTAAACTGAAATTCTAGCTATGAGCGATCCAGTCATCTGGAGAGTGAGTTAGAAGCATTATATTATTATAATTAAAGGATGCGACACGTTTGGGAAGAAGTTGCTTCTGAGATCAGCATCTCTAACATATTAACAGACGGATGGATGAATTGTTGGATAGATAGATAGATAGATAGATAGATAGATAGATAGATAGATAGATAGATAGATAGATAGATAGATGATAAAAGCCTAAGAATACTTTAGCCTCTACCTAAATATAACACTGGATAGATGCAGATGTGCCGTTTTGTTCTGTATATGGTGACAGAGCAGAGTAAATGACAAAATCTTAACAGCCAGTATTTCAAACAGAGCAGTGTTTCTGGTTTAGGGGAGATGCGGTTATAAAACTGGAATTGGGGTGGGGGATGTTCCCGGGGGCTCCGTCCGTCAGCTGGCTCTCAGCTGGGGGCCTGTCTGTGCCAAGCGGCACAGTCAGACGGGATGTCACAGTTAACAGCAAAGGCCTGCGGCTCCCTGTGCCCGTCATGGGTGTTTTTGAACCTGGCTCCTTGCCGCGGGACGGTTCCCGAAACCCAGAGACACACCGGATTCCCAGAAGCCCTCTTGGGAAACATGTGACCACAGAGAGTGACGGTGCTCTCCCTGAGTGGCCGGCGCTCATGGCGTCACGCCTGCGTGGGTCCCGCGCTTCATCAGCGCTGACAGCGGTCTGACGCGGCGCCCAGGATCCAGCTGCCCTCCTCTGTGGGCACTTTCTCTGGATGCCAGCTGTGTGATCTTAAGCATTCTTCTTAACGATGAGAGGCAGGAGTCAGATTTAATATTTTATCGTACCTCTGCCAGTCAGTTTCGATTGTCGGTGGCTAACGTTACAGATTACGGTTTTTGCTTTTCTCTGCTGTCGATGCTTGTTTTCGATACCAAAATGACTTTCATGCTTGAGGCTGTTTTCACCCAACACTCTAGTGCAGTGATTATTCCTACCCCCGCAGGCAGCCAGCCGTGTAACCTGGTTTTAGAAGCTACACATTCTTAAGCATTAAGAAGTTAGAAGTTGGAATTATGGGAAATGGAATTATGGGAAGTGTGGGAATGGTAGAGGACTCCTGCTCAGACTTCATGCTGCATTGGCTGCATCCTTAAGAGATGCTTGGGACTCCTGGCAAGGAGAGCTTTGGGCCGTCTCGTCTAAAAATATGCTGTTTAATGAGCGAGCATCCTGAAATAATTTACCAGTGGAGTCGGTCATTAAAAGTGATTGGTGAGGTCTGGGTGAAAAGAAGAAAAAAAGCTCCTCAAGAGTATTATTGTTAGGAAATAATCTCACACTGGATAATTTTTAAAAGTTTTTTTTAATTCAAATTAAAAGAACACATCAGTATAATAAAGTTAATATATGTAGTTAAGTATGTGTGTG
>JAODLC010000043.1:9743223-9761364 GCA_026781145.1 Hippopotamyrus pictus | reverse complement strand
CCACCCCCCCCCCCCCCCCCCCCGAGGACCTCTAAAGAAACAGGAGTGCCCACCACTGTGCCTGCTGGATATCCATGTTGACCTTCCCTCTTCCCCGCAGGAACTGGTGTGCGTATGTGGTGACGCGGACAGTGAGCTGTGTAGTGGAGGATGGCGTGGAGACCTACGTGAAGCCGGACTACCAGCCCTGCTCCTGGGGCCAGGGCCAGTGCGCGCGCGTCGTGTCGTAAGTATCCATCCACCAAACGCTTTCATGTTTGGCTGCAAGTAAATATTAAGTCATAAAGTGTCCTATTTATATAGTCATCCATCAACTTACATCCTATTGAGCAATGTCTGATTGTACTTACGTCTCTTAAGAGCCTTAATGAAATTTACCGACAGGCGTCCGACGCAGACATACGGGATTTTAGCAGACGTCTTTTACCATCTTCACGGCATGCAGCAAGACCCAAAAGGCAGCAACTGCGGTGCCACCATTTGGTCAAATGTGTGTGATGTTGTATCTTAAGCTATACAGTATATTGGATCTCTCCCCTTTAATGGCTGAGATACGTCCAAATTGACTTATGTCATCACTTCCGGAACATAAGTCGATGGATACCTCTTATTGTACGATATTGTATAATTTGAAAGGAATTGTGTGATCAAAGGTTTTAGTCACTGCAGACCTCTTGGTATTCTATAACACTAAATAAATACATGGGCAAAAACAGTTTGCAGAGGTTCTTCAAAATTATTAACAGCTGCAGCCATAAAGCAATAGTTTAAATCTTAGCTGTCCACTTGCTGCGGCTTGAGGAGACAGGAAGTTTATTGCTGAAGCGCGTGTCACATCCTGTCACTGGGAGGGGAGGAAAAGAGAGAGCAGTAAATGAGGAGATCAGCAGCCAGACAGATGGCACCAGATCATTTTATGGGAGAACAGCACTGCTGGGTCAATATGTAGGTGACTTGTGAGAGCTTTGTACTATTGAAATGTTTCATATTCAACACTCACGTACAGTAGCACACTCACGTAGCACAGTCATGCAGCATAAATAACATGGTTGGATGTGAAAAGAAAGAATATTGACTGCAGATGAAATCCACCACTCAGCCAGTCTCCGGCCTGCAGACGCAGATGAAATCCACCACTCAGTCAGTCTCCGGCCTGCAGACGCAGATGAAATCCACCACTCAGCCAGTCTCCGGCTTGCAGACACATAAGCCGAACACAGGGAAATGCAGAAAGGTGTAAATACCCCGTGAGTTTAGCAGTGCTTCTTCTACAGGATCTGTGTTTTCATGGGTAAGTCAGGAGAAGCAGTTTAGTGCTGGAAACCTGTGCAGATGGACAGTTCTTTGTGCGGGTTCTGGGCATGCATAAAGGTCTTTTGTTAACAGCCGCTTGGCTCCGGATCCCCGATGGCAGCCAACACGTACAATCCAGATGTAAGTGCTTAATCCCACATTCCCAGATTGGCTACACAGTGAACGCTATGCTAAGACCGAGGCTACACACAATTCCAAGATTCACAGTCAGACCACTGCAAGAATTACGCAGGTGACTAATAACGCTACCTCTTCCTCTCTAACAGCAGAGAAAAGGAGACGCTTCCTTTATTTTTAAGGGATCTGTAATAAGTGCGTGTCATAGGAATGTAATGGTCGATTACTGCCTTGTTTTGCAATCCTCCTTCTGCTGTTGTAAAGATAAGATGCAGTTCTGGACCGCTTTGTACATGGGCCTTAAGTGTAATCATAAGTCATTCTTTGTGCAAACGGGAAATTCTTCGAAATTAGATCACCACTGTACATTGCAACCAGAAAAAATTAACAGCTGACTTTTTAAAAAAAAAAAAATCAGCCCAGGGACATCTGAATAAGGATGTTGCGCAATGACTTTTTCCATTTTTTTAAAAGTCAGAAATGGAAATCAGAGTACTGATGGTGAGAATTTAGACTAAATAATTATATGTAACCTATTTGTTAACCTTTTAAATTTACATATTTATTTTGAAACCAAGCTAAATTAAAATTAAAGTTAAATTTTAAATGGCAAGATCAGGTATTTTACAAGACAGGTATTTCAGTTGTATTTTTGTTTTTTTTTTTACTGTGTGTCTGAGCTGAAATTAGGTTTGCTTTTGATTTTTCGTATAATTTTCTGTCCGAAAATGACGTACAAAATAAGCGCAACCCTAATGAGCCAGAAAATGCTGGAAGCCATGTTTTGCTTCACCCAATAATGGCTTTTCAGCAGGCAAAGCGAGAAGTTATTAATGGTCTAAAAATGTGAAATATCCTTCATTAACTATGAAATGGATACAGTGCTTTAAATTTCTTTTGGGAATGAAAGAAATCCTGCTGTATAGCAAGTACAACTCAGGAACAAGAAATATGCTTGAGGTTTCTCAGATCTGCAGTTCACTGGGCAGTGCTATTTCTTCCCACCTCCAGATGCTTCACACCTGTATATTCTCAATGCATCATGTCTACACATCGTGTTATACTCTCAACCAATCACATTAACACTTACAGTGCAGTAACCATTCAAAAAACAGAGAAAGGTTGCCTGACTACTCGGTGTCCAGGGCATGTATGAGATTGATGTGACCTTGTTAACCAGTACAAACTGTTAACAGTACAAAGGGGGTTATCAGACTTAGCGACGTCATTCAGTTAATAGCTTAACCAGACCTATGGTCGAGGAGCCATATACTAATGGCACTTTTCCACTAGCATACAGGAACCAGGCTGTACTCAAGCTGTATCATCAAGAGACACTAGTTACTAGTTCCAGGTCACTTCGGTTTTCCAGTGCAGCTGGGTCAGTTTGGTAAAGGAGAGCAACAGTGATGCTTATTTACATTTCACATGGTCTGCATTATGATTTACTACGTGCAATTATTCAGTGGTGGAAAGTTCAGGTTCAAAAAGGATTAATCCAGACCAAGATTTTGTTTCAACTATCCAGTTGAATATAGATAGTCACATTGGCAGAGTACTCAACTGGTTAGTTGAAACAAAATTTTGGTCTGGATTTTTACTTTCTGGGCCTGAACTTTCGACCTCTGCAATTACAGTGGTACCTCAGTTTTCGAACTCATTAGAACTCGAATTTCTTAAAAGTCGAACCAACCAGTTCGAAAAAAAAATTACCTAGAGCTCGATCTGAATCTCAGAAGTCAAACCGTGAACGCCGACCTAAGATAACTTGTACGCGCGGGGAAATGAGTCACGCGGCACGTCTCTCAGCGGAAACAAAGGGTAACGCTTCAGTCTCAGCCTCGCATTCGCTGTGATAGCATCGTGCATGTTTACACTAGCTGAATACATATATTTAGATAGTAAAAATACATTTAGACAATGATAGACAGTAACAGTAATTATTATTATATAATAAAATGCATTTAAAACTAAAGCTGTCTGCAGGGGCGGCATGCTGGTGCAGTGGTTAGCACTGTTGCCTTACACCTCTAGGACCAGGGTTCGAGTCTCCACCTGGGTTCCATGTGTGTGGAGTTTGCGTGTTCTCCCAGTGTCGTCGTGGGGTTTCCTCCGGGTACTCTGGTTTCCCCCCACAGTCCAAAGACATGCTAAGGCTGATTGAAGTTCCTAAATTGCCCATAGGTGTGCATGTGTGAGTGTGCCCTGCCATGAGCTGGCCCCCTGTCCAGGGTTGTTCCCTGCCTCGTGCCCGTTGCTTCCGGGATAGGCTCCAGAGACCCAGTAGGATAAGTGGGTTAGAAAATGGATGGATGGATAAAGATGTCTCATTCATTATTTTAATATTAATAATAAACCATTAATACATTTAATTATAATAATTAAACGGAACGGAGACAAAGGCGTCAGGGTATCGGGGAATACGGGGTTAAATTACAGGTAAGGCAGGCAAAACGCAGACGGACAATACAATGACCGGACTAGGGAAACAAATTTCCACATGGGGTTAACGAGGGGGCGTGGCACACGGATGGAGCGGACGATTGGGGCAGGACACATTGTTTGGATATATTTATTTAGGTTGGAAATTTTCAAGTTCCAAGTTATCAGGAATGCATCAATATTTTGCAATATGTGATATTAATAATGAACGATATATAAAACATGTCCATTTTTCCTTCAGATCATCAATGCAGAACACTGGTATCTCCATGTTTTTCGACTGATCAGATGGTAGTTATGCAACCAGCTTGGTTTGGTCATGCTTTCTGTCTTTTGGTGATAAGCAGGACCATGTTAGCGCGGGTACGGCTTGGGTACGGCTCGGATAATTTACAATGGAAAGCTGTCTTTCCGCGGTACGTCGTGGGTGCGGCCTGGTTTTAGATGCCGGTGGAAATCTGCCGAGCGATACATTGTTTATCAAAAAGGATTGTCATGGTGGCTTATACAGAGGCTTTACACACACCTCTGGGATCTATACCCAAAAGGCTTATGTACAGTATAATGAATAGACTACAGCCTAATTATAATGAATATTTCTTAATTAAGTACATTTCAGATGATTGAATAATAAGTAATCACAATTATTCACAAAATAAGTCTGAGTATTATACAATCCCCAAATCATTACTGAATAATATGAGACATATTGGCATAAGATTCCACATTTGGCCTGTGATGCATTGCTATCCCCCTCAGGGTGTTCCCCAGCTTGGTGCCCATTGCAGTCTGGGATAGGCTCCAGGCTCATCCATTAGCCTTGTGTTTAAGTTGGATGATGAAAGATTTCTGTTGAGTTTACAGTTTGCTGCATATACAAATGAGGTAACATTCCCCTATCTTGCCGACTTCAGGTATCGGACCTACATGAGGCCTCGGTACAAGGTGGCCTACAAGATGGTGACAGAAATGGAGTGGAAATGCTGTAATGGCTATTCTGGGGACGATTGTAATGAGGGACCGAACGAGCCATCCATCACCCAAATCTCCACCGCTGGACCTCGGCCCAAGCCATCCCGTCCAGGACAGGCTGGCTCCAGCACTAATCCAGGTCAAACTGGTCGAGATGGTATGTCAGCTTTTTGCATATGATGCCACTGTGAACTGCAGTATGTTATACTAGTACTCTAAACACAATATTTAATTGGTGACTGGATAGGCAGAGATGCCTATATTTCAAATAAACTTTCTCAAATTATACGATTAAACTGCAGTGAATGTGACCTGCAGGCCTTTTCCTCTCTAGGGAGAGGTGACTATGATAAGATGAAGCAGCTGGAGGACAAGATCCAGAGTTTAACCAAAGATCTCCACGACCTGCAATCTACTCTCCGGAGCATGAACGAGAAGTTCCAGGAGGAGCTGCGAAAGCCTGGTACCACTGGCAAGAACCCAGCAGATGCTGCACAGCCAGAGATAAAAGAGACCATCCACAGCATCCAGGCCAAGCTGGATCAGCTGGACAATATGACCCGAGCCCACGACAAGACGCTGGTCAGCATTAACAACCACCTTGTTAATGGCAAGGGTGGCAGCAATGACCTGAAAATACCAGATGGAAGTCAACTCTCAGTGATGAAGGAGGAGATCTTGAGGGAGCTGGAGCACCGAGTGAGTCTGTCCTGTGCCGCTTGCCAGTCTGGCATTGAGGACTTGCAGTGGCAGCAACAGAAGGACCGTGAGAGGATCCTTGCCTTGGAGAAGCTTGTCAGCTCCCTAAACCAGAAGCATGGACAAATGCTGGACAACATGCGCAGGGATTCGACGCGATCCCAAGCCTGTTGTGACCAGGTGAGTGACCTGACCAGGAGACTCAGCAACATGGAGCGGAAGATGAGCTCAGCTGAGAAGGCCCATGATGTCCTAAGTGACCGTTTAGAAAAGGAACTGACAGGGACCAGTGGGGCTGGAGGCATCTCAAGGGTGACTGAAGAAAGGTTCAACAGCCACTTGCATGACTTGGAGCGACGGCTGAATAGCACAGTGCAGAAGACAGAGGAGAATTGTGCTTACATGGAGAATGACTTGAAGGATTACCTTCATAAGGAACTAAATAACCACCAGAGTTTATTTATGCATCACTTCAATGAGCATCGCAGCAAAATTACAAATTTAGAGGTCGACGTGGGGACTCTAAAAAACAAAGTTTATGACTTTGAGAAGTGTGAAGTTGAACTGGAGAACATAACATCTTACATGGACAAAAAATTAAACTCAGCAGTAAGCCTCTGTAAGGAATCCTGTGTATCCAAGGACAGCACTGGCAGAGAAGATGATATTGAAGATGCTGTGAAGTCACTGGAGTGGAGGATAATTACTAATGAGGACGAAATTCAGAAGTTTGATACCAGGCTGAAGGATCTCAGTATAACAGGTGACTCAATGAATGACAGAATTGTGAACCTCAGTCACGATGTTCGCAAGATTAAGTCTCTCACAGGGGAAAATGGGGAACATTTCAACAGAATCGTCACAAGGATTCACAATCTCAGTAAAACATGTGAAGATGACGTGAATTCTTTGAGAAATAGCACAAACAGGGCTTTTAACAATTGGCAGACACAAATAGATAACATGTGGAATAGAATAGACAATGATGAAAGCACTTGTTCTCATGTGTGCTCATCCCTTCAAGAAGAAGTGGGGAGTCTGAAGGAAGATGTGGAGAAGTGTAGTCGTCAGTGCAAAATTACCTTGGAGCAACCAACTGAGGAGGGAGATCTGGGTCCAGAAAAGCCATTGGATGGACACAGTGTCATTGGCAGTACATCACATGGGAATTTGAAGGCCATCCAAGGAGAGCTGTCCGAGGTTATTCTGACATTTAGCTCCATCAACGACACACTGAAGGGGCTTGAACACAGTGTTCAAAAGCATGACAGCGTAATCACAGATCTGAGCAACACCAAGGACAAGATCATCTCTGAGATCGACAAAATCCAGCAGGAGATGAGCGAGCATGTTGAGGAAAGCAAGAACCGCTTTGACCGGGTGGGTCAGGAGATCCATCGGTTCGGTAGCAACTTCATGGTTGAGATGGGTGACTGCAAACGATGTGGCGAAGGACTAGAGAAGAGATTGTCTAAGATGGAGAATGTCTGTAGTCGCTTGGATTCCGTCTCTGACAACCTGCAAAAGATCAAAGAGGGCCTGAACAAGCATGTCACCAGTCTTTGGAGCTGTGTCAGTGATATCAACACCACCGTCATCTCCCACAGTGGATTCATTGACGAAATCCAGAAAACTCAATTGGATGGAATCCATCGGAACATCAGGCACCTTAATTCTTCCATGTTACACATCCTTCAGGAGTTCCTGAATTTCTCAAACCAAGACTTTGCTGGTAGGAAACACTTTTATGTATGTCTACATCAGGGGTGGCCAATCTTATCCGCGAAGGGCCGGTGGGTATGCAGGTTTTCGCTGCAACTCCCTAATTAGGTCACTAATTAGAGGACTGATTGGCTGATGAGTCCTCACACCTGGGTTTGAACAGCTGACCTAAAGGTTACCCCAAAAACCTGCATACACACCGGCCCTTTGCGGATAAGATTGCCCACCCCTGGTCTACATGGACATTTATCTTATATTTATCTCGACCTTCTTACAACATGCCATTTAAATATTTTGTTGAAAACTCCATGTAACCTATTGATGCAGCTTAACATGACTTTAAAGCCAAAGGACATAATTGAAACAAACAAGTTTATTGTAACATTACTTGAGAGGGCACATGTAACATCGTAACTCAGTTACTACTCAAGTACAAACCATGAACAAATATAGTAACTGCATGAATACATGAACTGTTACGATTGATTAATGATGAATGAACATGGGATGAGTACATAACTTAGTTTGCGGTTAATTAATACATTAAGTAAGAGTGTACTACTATGTTTGTGCTCTATCAAGTAAAGTGGTGTATTCTGAACTGAACGGAACCCTTCTTTGTTCCTGACAGGTCTGCCTGGACCTCCTGGGCCTCAGGGAGAAACCGGACCTGTAGGGCCACCAGGACCAATGGGTCCACCAGGCAACGATGGGCCAATGGGAATGCCAGGTTTACCAGGTCATATGGGACCACCAGGTATAGTTGGCCTGTAACCTTCCACTCTACATTAATGTTGATAAACGTACCAGAAACAGTAGCCCGGCTGGATAACCTTGGACAAGCTGAAGTTAATACTGACAGTATTCATGTTGAATTTTGACCTTTATCTCCTAAATTTTATCATTGTCTCGTCATCATTTTACAAAGGTTTCATGCAAAAAAATATGACAGGTGAATGAAAAATATGGAGATTTGTCCAGCTGTGCACAAATCAGACCACTAATCTTTGTTTATTTTTTATGCTATTTCAGGCCTCAAAGGTGAACAAGGTATGCCATTTAATGATTCTTATTATCCTCATGGATGCTAATGTTTGCTGTCATATGCAGTGACATAGAAAAAAATGGTTTCTCTTTCCTGATGTTAACCCAACACAATAACATGCACAAATCCTTTGTTTTCCCAATACCACTATCCTGTCTCCAGGATCTCCAGGAAGTGATGCAGATGTCCCTCGACTGTCCTTCTCGGCTGCCCTCACCCACCCCCAGCTCAGCTCAGGAACCATCATTTTTGACAAGGTCTTAGTTAATGAGGGAAGTCACTATGATGCAAGCACAGGTAAAATACCCGTAGTATCACATCAAAAGAGGTTCAACCTTGAGCTAGAGGGAAGACTGTCTAATGTAGTGCTTTTACTACATTTACATTACATGTACATTTTGCTGTCATTTCAGAACCTTCTGTTGTTGATATAAGACCTGAAGTCCTTCAAGTTGTGCCTGCTCATGGGGTATTAACATCGTTTCTGTGTACTCCTTCCTTTTCCCTCAGGGATCTTCACAGCACCAGTGGAGGGAAGGTACTTCTTCAGCGCCATCTTGACAGGTCATAAAAACAAGAAGATCGAGGCGGTGCTGTCCAAGTCAAACTATGGTGTAGCACGCGTGGACTCTGCTGGGTATCAACCGGAGGGCCTGGAGAATAAGCCCACAGCGGAGGTCAAACCTACACCCGGGTCCCTTGCTGTCTTTAATATAATCTTAGCCCTGAAGGAGGGAGATACTGTCTGTATTGACCTAGTCATGGGCAAGCTGGCCTACTCTGTGGAACCTCTCACCATCTTCAGTGGGATGCTGTTATATAAGGATGCATAATACACCCCGACGTGCAGGAACAGCATTGACATGCAGAGACTGTGAATCCCTCCAAAATGATGCAGCCAGACCATAAAGCACGGTTTCTGGCCCGATCACAGAAGAGGAGAGGATAGTTCTCAGTCACAATGATGGTTTAATACTAGTGTCGCTGTATGAAGCGAATATTACGAGAAACATCTGAAGAAGATGTGCATACTTCCGGAAATACTGCTTATCTGAATGGAAACTTAGACAACTGACACTGCAGGTCTTTATCGTCAATTTTTTCATGCACTATAGATACAAGTGTTATGAGTTATCTGCCAAAGTCAGCCTTATGATCTTGCAATCTCCCAACACGCCTTGCCAAAGATGTTCAGAAAGCAATGAAGACTGTGTCAGTATTTTTTTCAAGATATTGTGAACAAAAATGTATATTTTTAATAAGTTTTTACTTCTGTGTGCTCTGATTCTTTTCCCTATCTGTTTACCGTAAAAAAAAAAAAAAAGAATTAAACAAACCCTGTGCTCTGGCAGAAGAGGGGAAAGTTTCAGAACTGGCTGACTAAAGTATTTTCCTACCGTTCAAACCTTAGATTCATAGCCAAGCTCTTTTTTATGCTGGGGTGAAGATTATCATTGTTCTAACAATGATTTACTATTTATTCAAACACTATGCAATATTTTTCCAGCTGAAAACTTACTTTTAAGAAACTGAAGTAATTCATGTGAAGGTATGGTTGTGTGTTTATAATCATAATCAAAAATAAAGAATATTTTATATGTGACATCTTTTCGTAAAAGCTGTAGCAGGGCCTTAGTCACACAGCTTTTCGACCAACAGCCGACGATTGTGCGCTTACTATAAACAAAGCCTTTTAAACAACCGTATAAGGATCCATTAATGCGTTCGACCTCCCTTGGTGGAAACGACTGAGGTTTGTCGCCTTTTGTAGGATCTCAAATACCTCAGTGATGAAGAGAGTCGAATGTGGCAGCCTCTTGAGCACAGACATTCTCCCTGGTGCCTCGAGGATCTACAGTGAGATGATCCCAATCTGACATCCTCATAATAAACTAACTTAAGTGAAAAGCATGAATCAATCCAAAACCGAATACAAGTTTCCACACTGATTTGCTTTATATAAGGTAGCAGAAATATCTTGCACCAGTAAACAGAACTGTCGTTAAACGCATTTTTCGGATAAAACATGGTGAAAGTGAAGTGTTTCTGTGCACTGTGCAATCTCAAAATTGGCTGTAAATTTTTCGTAAAATTTGTTTTATATGACTTTTCAGTTATCTGAAATGTGTTTGTTGGCGCTATGTGTGATTCAAATAAAGATATTTAATTTTACTCAGCTCCTTCTAACTAATTTTCTGATTTTTCCTGATAGGCTGCATGGCCTCAACAAGATCCTATCTAACCAACATTAACAATCAAATGCAAACAGATGTTTAGTTGTAGGTCTGACACAAGGAGCCATTTTAAAAAAACATGGCTCACAAAAGCAGAGTTAAATAAAGAAAATATGTTGTGTGTTTGTGAGCTCAGTAACTGTACTGAATGTGTTGACTTGCTGCCGTACATGGACTAGACATACACAAGACCTGGGTATTTTGGCACAGAATGTTAAGTTGGCTGTTATCCAGGTGCATATGTTTTCAAGGAAAAGTCAATCATGTTACAAAACAAATAAGATTTTACTCAGGGCTCCTCTGAAACCTGCCATCTTGAGGTGACAATGCTGGGTCCTTAGCAGCCATGTTACTTGCAATATATGCACAATACACACTGGATAGAGCCTAGTGGAGAGAATAGGCTAAAAACTGCAAAACTGCTCTGCTTTTCCAAAGCCTCATCCAAGAATGTGTTTGGAAACTAGCCCATAAGTTCATGGAGCCCTGATTTTTTTTTCTGGGTATGTGTCAACAGGAAGACGGACCAACAAGATGGAGGATTCTCTCTTTGTCTTTTTTTCACACCTGCAGGAGCTGGTCTATAGCCTGTATTCTGGTAGTGGAACTGAGGGGAGCTCTACAGGAATATTAGAAAAACACTGTCTGTGAAGAAGCCATTTGTGAGCAGCGCTGATTTCCTCTCACAGCTGAAAGATGTGGAAAATCTACAGCAGCTGGACCAGGACAGACTTCTCATTTAACAAAATTCATTCTATAGCAGAAATTGAGATCTTGGTAGCTTTTGTGTTTCTGTAATTGCTAAACTGGAACTCTGAAGTACACCGAAGGGCATTTTTAGAGTCACGGAGATTGCATGAAAAGGCAAATAATAAATAAGCAAATACAAAACACATGACAAACATTAATATTATGAATGAAAGAAAAATGACAGTGACCTTGGAGAAGTGGTGTATTTTTAGTGTGTCTGTCATTGTTTTATTAATAATAAGTTTTTCGATAAATCATTGTATCAGTTCTGAGTATGATGAGGAGATGTTCTCCATGCCAGGTCTACTGAGGCAGCACAGCAGAACATCAGATTTCCTGTTTATCTTTGCACAGAACCAGCACGATATTCCCCAGTAGGTCTGTGAGCGGTGCTCCAAAGCCAGAACAGTGAGAGCAGTAAAACAATGGAAACCACAGCTTTCTTTATGGGTCAGGATTTGGTTCTGGTCTTGCAGTTATGTTTTTCCCCACTTTCATAGAAACTGACAAGCTGTCATGTGTGAATCGAAGCAGAGAACATCCAACAAAAGTGATACGGTTCTCAAGCTGCCATGTCGTTTGTTGATTGGATGGAGGGTCACTGACGTTGGTACAGCTGAAAGTTATTTTACAGCCTAACCATCATGTCGCCCTTTGCTGCTGCTCCTCTGTGGTAACATTATTTCAAGATACTGAAATATATTATCATCCATCCTTCTCTTTTCTGTTACTGCTTATCCAGTTAGCTTAGAAGCAAAATGTGGATCAATCATTGATGTCAACATGACATTTTATAGAGGAGTCAGTATAGTGTTCCTTATATTACTACCACTACCAGGATTCACGAATTCAAGGATTCAAAGTTTTATTGTCATATGTAGAAAGAACAGTTTACAGAGTACAATGAAATTCTTTCTTCTTACTTTATTTACTAATTGCTACTACTACAACTACTACTACTACTACTACTACTACTATTATTATTAGTAGTAGTATTTCCGTTCATTTTGGGTGTTACACTACTGACATCTTGTGGCTATATTGTCAATTTTATAAGCCTAACAGCAGGCCCTCTTATTCTTTAACCAATTTTAATTGAATAAGTTGCACCCTTTGCCATTTTCATAGACATTAAAAAATGGGCATGCTATCATTTTGATACTCAGTGATATAATTATGCGTAGTAATATAATAATAATGTTTAACATACATTTCATGACATTGAAGGAGCGCGAAAACGGACCGGAGAATATTTCTCGTGTTTGCATACGCCGGCTTAAAAGTATAGCCGTCGAGCTACGTAACAGTGCTGCAGTTAAAGTAATTCAAGCCGCGCCGAGCGAATAAATAAGACTAAGCCTGAAACACAATGCGGCGAGATCCTCCCGCAGACCGGCGCCGCCCCCGCTCCCACGGCGTTCTGTTGCCAAGGAGACGAAGCGCGCAGCCCGCCGGCCGCGCGCAGACGGTCCGGAGCTGTGCTTGGAAATCATGCTCTGCGAGATCTTTAATCACTCTGATTCCGCTTGCTTATAGTATAGTTAGCAACTTAGCGATTAAGTTACAGTTAGCGACTTTCCCATGTTTTGATGCCAAAAAAAAGGTTGTTTTTTTTAACAGTGTAACCATCGCATATATCAATCAGGGTAAGTAGTAGGTTCTTCAGAAATCTATCGGGGCTGTAATTACATACAAATATGGATACTATAATATTAATATTAGACACGAAAAGTTAATGTAATTAAACCGAGACTATCTGACGTCCGTTTTGACTAAAACGAATTAGACCAGAATTACACCAGGAAATGAGTTATCGCAGTGTTCTTTACACTGCACCGTTGTTATTGCATAACCTTAACACATTTTATTTGTATTACTCTCTAGCTATTCTAATTGTATGAGATTCTTTGTATTAGTCATTATAAATATGTGCTGCTCTGGTAATAGGGTCGTCATATATCAATATCTGCTTCTGTTTTTACTGCCTCTGCTAAAATCTCTAGTGTTGCCCTACGTTTTAGGTCAGACCCCTAGCCATGGCTAGAGAATAGGGCAGTAATGGTAGATTGAGAATGTGCTTTCCATCCTAGGGGAGGTCCCTGCTGTTCCAGGATGTGCCAGTCTCTGGCTGAGGAGCGCCTGGAGGTCCTTCAGTTGTACAGACTGCTTCAATACGTGCATGAGGGCAACATGCCTCAGATGGAGAGGCTGGTCCACAGGGGCGTTCCCGGGCTGATCAACCTCACAGAACCACAGGAAGGAAACTGTGCTCTACATCTGGCCTCGGTGGCAAACTGCCTGGACATGGTGAACTTCCTGCTGTCCCAGGGGGCCTGCCCCGACGTGCAGGACAAGAAGGGGCGAACGGCCGTGATGCGGGCAGCCGAACTCGGCCACGATGTCATCGTCGCCCTGCTGGCCAACAGCGACGCCAACATGAAGGCGGTGGACTCAGAGGGGAGAGGTATCCGTCTGCGAGTCACCGTCCACAGATTGCATGTTCTGGTTGGCCAAGTTGCCCATCTGTTATAGGATGAATCTCTCCCATGAGCAGCCAATCACGCGTATCAGGCTCAGGGGAATTCTCCGTGGCACCAGCGAATGCCTCACCTGATTGACTCATCACAATGCGTGCCGTCCGTCATTAAGTATTGATGGTTTTGGCCGAATGCTTTGAGTGGCCCTAAAGCGTATCACATGACAGTTATCATAGTCAGCAGGTTGCAGTGCAGTCCACAGGCATGGTGAAAGTACTGCACGGAATAAGCATGAACATGCATTAAAGCATTACGTCATCCAGAATAAAGGATGCCTGACTTTACTGACAAAGCAACACTCCCTTGAAGGTCTGTCTTTAAGTTATTGTGCACGTGACGTGACTGTTTTTTTCCAGGCGTGCTGTTCTATTGCCTGTCTCCTACTAAGCGCCACAGGCGCTGTCTGGACCTGGCTCTCGACCACATGGCAGACGTGAACAACGTGTCATTCGTGGGGAAGCCTGTGCTCCTGCTGGCCTGTGAACAAGCCCGGGACTGTGAGAGCATGTGCATCGCTTTACTGCAGAGAGGGGCGGACCCAAATGCAACCAATCAGGTCGCTTCCTTTCTAGTGCCATGTGCTGAGGAACGGCCTTATGGGTTATGTGCATGCATGTATACTGGGACCATACCGTGAATTGTTTTTAGCACTGTTTCTTAGGGGTGAAAGTCTAGCTTAAATTTATTTTATTGATTTATGTGCCACATGTTGGTTTTATGTTCATTATGACTTTTGTAGCATATTTATAGTACAGTCCAATTAAAATCAATGTATCTGCATTCTAGTGAGGTTCATTAAAGTTGCAGATACGTTTGCAGTGCTTTGCGTGCAGTGCCACTGCGTTATCACGTGACTCGGCCGTGATTGGTCAGCTGAACTGCTTGTCTCCTCCCAGACGACGGGCCGTACACCTCTGATGGAGGCAGCCAGGGCTGGAGCCCTGGAGCTGGTGCGGGCCATTCTCCAGAGTGGGGGGAACCCCAACGCACTGGACAAGAAAAGAATGCATGCAGCTCATTTTGCGGCTATGGGGGGCTTCTTTGAGGTAGCAAACTTTGGGCTTTAAATTAGTATGTATTATCTATAACATAAGAACATAGTTAATACCGCAAATGAGAGCACACCAAACAGTGCAGCTTTCCCATGGATTCATATATATATATATATATATATATATATATATATATAAACAATCTAAATTGCTCCCCACCTAGTTCAGCCCCATGTCCCAGAAACATCGATAACTGTCTATCAGTCATTAGGGTTTCCTACGAGGTATCTGATCTGGGGTTTTGTGCATTTGGATCATAACCCCCAGTCATCTTTGCTCAGCCCTCACATGCCACCCCATTAACAGCTAGCGTTTGAAAAATGAGACTTAGGTTAGGTGAGGATCATTTTCTCTTCTGAATTTTTCAAAAACTTTCAAAGTCCTTTTTGTGAAAATAGAATATGCATAATAAACCTCAGTAGATAAACAGCTTTGAAGCTCTAATTAGGATTTCAGTCAAATAAATTCATTTCTACTGTACATGCTTTGTAATTTCAGTCATCCTTCTGCTTTTGATCCCCAGAGTTAATTTAGACAAGGTTTGAAAAGTTTGTTTGGTTAATGTTGAATATTGATTATTGGCTCCTGTAGGTGATTCGGGTGCTGTCTGCGTATTCGGCAGACCTTGGTGTAATGGCTGCCGATGGGAACACACCACTCCACTATGCAGCACAGGGGGGTTTCTCTGAGTGCTGCAGGTTCCTAGCCCAGAGAGGTAGGCCACCATCAGCATGCCTTCTTCTGCACCCCCTCTTTAGGGATGGACTGTGCCAAATGCCTAGACCATGTTCTGTCTGTGTTGTGATTTTATCCATCCATCCATCCACTGTCTACAAACTCATCCTGGTCAAGGTTGTGGATATATTCAACAATGTTATTTAGTACTGTTAAATATGATTCATTTTCTGCTCTCTGTTGTATATTTAATAAGGGGATGAACAAAAATCAATCTTTTATCTAATGTTTTATTACTGTTTGAAGGATTTTTTAATTAAATATTAATTTGCCATAATAACAAGTCTGGTTTTATATTTGGGATTCCAGGTTGCAATCCTAAATTGAAGAACTATGAGGGTTTGTTGCCCCGTCAGATTGCTAAAGACAACGGCCACAAGCAAGCGTTGAATGAGCTGAAGAAGGCGGAAAGGCTCCACAGCAAGTTCTCCAAGCCTGGAGCAGTAAACCCCAACGAGCAGTGGACTGTCACTCTTCACGACTGGTCCTGTGAGCACGAAGCCGCGCTGATGGCTCTTTTTGCGGAGGCAGAGGACTCGGCCATCTCTGCTGAGACTGTCTCCAAGGAGACCTTTATCTCCATCCTGCAGAAGAGGGGGGCGCCCGTAGACATTGACCAACTGCATGCAGTCGTTTCCTCCCATGATAAGAAGCGAGATGGTCAGATCAACCTCAGTGAGTTTTTCAAGGGACTGAAGTATCTGCATAAGACATATGTCATCTCGTCCTACAGCCCTAAGAGGAAGAAATCCAGCACAGGCAGCAAGGGCAAGAAGAAGGGCAAGCTGGTCCTCCCCATGCCTATCTGCACTTTGCCCCCTGAGCTCATCCAAAGGCGTGAGGATGGCGGTCCCCCCCACTTCATGATAGAGAGCTACCAGCAGTTCACTGACACAAGCCGCTTCGGCAGAGACCACCCACCAGCGCATGCCATTGAAGATGACTCTGCCTGGTACGTCGACGAACCCGAGAAGATCTACGTGAACATTAACTACTGTGTCAAGACGGGGGACATGGAGTCTCTGCTGCTGGCCTTCAGGCAGGGCGTGCCGCTGGACGTCAAAGATCGTTACTACAAGACGCCGCTCATAACTGCCTGCGCTTGTGGGAGCTACGAAGTTGCCAAGTTCTTGATTAGTTTGGGGTTAGCTCATGTGATTATTATTATTGTTATTATTATTATTATTTTTAAATTTATTTATTTTTTTTTTTTTATTAAGCCTTCAACATCAGTGTTTTGGTGAAAGTCATCTTAACTTTAGTTGTAGTTGCTGTGTAATATGACTTTTGTTTAACGATAAAATGTGTGAGAATATGCTAATTAGCTGGGGAATTATTATGCATGGCTATAAAATAGTAATAATTGCGGCTCCGTCTTATTAATATTGCATTCATTGCCTGCTGTGTTGCAGGGCTGATGTCAACGCATGTGACCAGTTCAACTGGACACCCCTGCACCATGCCTGCCACGCGGGGCAGCTAGACGTGATCGAGCTGTTGGTGCAGGCGGGGGCGACGGTGGACGCGGCAGCCTGGAACGGAGCCACGCCGCTGATGAGGGCCATCGAGAGCTGTCGACTGAGCTGTGTGGACTACCTGCTCAAGGCTGGTGCCAAGGTACAGGCACAGAACAAGAAAGGTACCTTAACAGACCTTTTAGCATTTACCATTTACTGTTAGGCACCTGACAGTGGATGAGCTTGTGTTTAGCTATGGTTTGGAATTTTCAGTGTCAAAGATGTTAATATGTCTTTAAATTGTTTTTCTGCAATTATGTTTTAAAATCTTTTCATTAAATTTAATTACATTTATGTATTACATATTGCCTAAAGACTGATTGAGTATAATCAAAAGGGCATTCCAAAAATAGGGGACAAACTAAATTTGCAGAGTGCAGGTTCTCTGGAAGTATTTTTAATTCATTTTTGAAAGTCGCTGAAAACCAAAAAAAAATCTGAAAAGTTCCCTAAAGCTGAGGCCTTATTCACTGTTTTGAAAAAAAAAAACGCTTTATTTTATTTTGTATTTTTCACAATTTCGTATGATGCAGAGGGGAAGGCTGAGAGGCAGGTGGAAAGGAAGGCTGAGAGGTAGATGGGGGGAGGCTGAGAGGCAGGCGAAGGGGGGAGGCTGTGAGGCAGGTGGGGGGGGAAGCTGAGGGGCAGGTGGGGGAAGGTTGAAAGGCAGCTGGGGGGGAGGCTGAGAGGCAGAGGTTAGACTCCATTCAAAGCATAGAATAAAGTCAGAAGCCTGAAGAGAAAACTGGCCTATCATAATGATTCAGATCCTTCACTGTCACACAAGGCTGTACATGGTTGCTTTGCAGACTATAAAAATGTAACCCACTTTTTAAATTTCCAGGCGCATGTATTATATTGAGGCGGCATGGTGGTGCAGTGGTTAGCACTGTCACCTCACACCTCTGGGACCCAGGTTCGAGTCTCTGTCTGGGTTACATGTGTGTGGAGTTTGCATGTTCTCCCCGTGTCGTCGTGGGGTTTCCTCCGGGTACTCCGGTTTCC
>JAODLC010000043.1:9712927-9724978 GCA_026781145.1 Hippopotamyrus pictus | reverse complement strand
GCGTCCAGTTATTGCAGTGACATACCTGCAGCGGCGCATGAATCTCCCGCTGATCGCATCTGATTCTTTTACAAGGGATCCGGCTTTAATGCACGAGTTCAAAAGGGTCACGTATTGTTTTAGCTTATTGCCAAGTTGGGCTCTTGATCTGCATGGAAGGAGAAAGACAAAAGGCGGGGGTCAGTGACGCACGGCACAGCCATTCCCTGCTCTCCGAGTGCCACTTTCCTCTCACGTCGTCGGCCTCCGTTCTCATTGTGATGCAACAATGGATAATGTGCAGTGCCGGGTGCAGGCCTTCAGAGTGCCGTCACTGTAATCATGTGTTGGGGTGCATTTCGTAAATGACACTGCATTCTCAGAGGGGTGCAGTGTGACCGTGGCTGTCCCATTCGCACCATCTGAGGGCTGATTCAGAGCGGTTGGTCTCTGACATCGCCTTCTATGCTACATCACATAGCATGGCTAATGCTTTTAACCCAGCTCACAAAGGACCTTTACTCTTATGTGTTTGACTTTGTAGCAAGTGAATGGTTATTAATTTGCTCGTTGTTGTTTGTTGTATAACTAATAAAAATGGATATATAGCTGCAAGATCTACAAGATCACATTCCGGCTGATATTGAAAAGGTTTTCTCAGTTATGTAATTATGTACAACAATGCTCTGCATGATATTGTATGGTAGAACTATGATAATTGAAGTGAACAAACACCTTTCAGTCACTAAAGCAGGTCCAATTGCATCAAAATGCTGAGTTTGATTCACTAAGTAGTTATTGGGTTTTGAACACAGAGGTAAGTAAAATGCATGCAATTGATTGCAATATATACTCCTGTACGGCATAAATTTATTCAGTTGCGGGGGTGGTCTTATTATGACATGAGATTTCTGCAGCATAATAAGCTTTAGAAACAGTTTGCAAACGGCAAACAGAACAAATAATGTGTGATTGTAAAATGTGAGTGAAACTAAATGATGGCTCAAGTCTACTATGTCAGGCAATTTAGTTAATTAGTTAGAAATTGTTGACACACCATAATACACAACCACAACAACATGTGTCCTCTGCAGTTAAACCATATGTCACACAGTGACATAACAGGGAACAGCTAATTCAGAACCAGGGAAGCAGTACTGTATCTTTCTCAGGGTACCTCAGAGGTATTTTGCTGGTCAGGGATTCAAACCAGCAACCTTTCAATTACAAGGGGGACATCCCTAACCATACCGCACCTCTGCCCCCATCACTGTTAGTGGTGTTTGGCAAACAACTGACAGCTGCATTATGTTGATGAAGGTCCAGCCTCATGCCTCGCCATTATGTTAATGGTTCTGGCAGAAATAGGAAGCTTTGTTGACATAACATGGTAAGATGAGGCACGGAGCTAAACACATCATCATGGACGTCTAGTGGAAGTAATATACTCAGGAATAAAGGAATATATGGGTAAGAGAGAAACAAAAAACCAGTGGGACTGGCTTATTCAAAACAACAGTAACGTTGCAGTGTTATCCTGCAGCATTTAGCCTGAAATTTGGGTGGAGACAAAAAAAGATACAGAAATCCCACAAGTCAGAAGGTCAGAACCGACAGCAGGGTCAGCCTACTGATAACACTCTGATACCAAGGACACTCGATAAGACCAAACAATCCACAGCCTATTTCACTTCAGCTTACATGCACATCACTTCCATCCAGACTTGATGCTGGGATGTATATACTGTGTTTACCGGAATGGCCGGGGTAAAGTGGGGAGGGAGACACAGTCACCACTGACTGTAGGGATCGTGTGCCAATCGACACACACACACAAACACACTCCGCATTTAATGCCTGTCGTATCAGGTAATGTGCAAAAAACGTCAATGTCATGATGCATTAACAATAAAGAACTTCATGCACAACCACTAGTTTCAATGCATTTTTAAAACTGATTTTACCACGGGGGGCAGTATGGTGGTGCCGTGGTTAGCAGGTCTGCCTCACACTTCTAGAGACTCGGGTTTCGTGTCTCCGCCCTGGCCCTGCATGTCTACCTTTTGACAGGCTGATGTCCCATCCTGGGTTGTTCCATGCTTTTCACCTATAACTCCTCCAGTAGGCTGTGGGCCCCCTGTAACCCTCATTGGACATATGGGTATGGAAAATGGGTGGATAGGATGCTTGTAGATGCTGTGTGTGGAGTCAGGTGGCACCTCTCGGGGCAGAGTGATAGCAGCATCCTGCCTTCAGCATCTCAGCATGGGGAAGAGCGGCCTGGTCGCCCCCATTGCAGCACTGTGGGGCCCCTCCCCTCCCTGCCTCTGCTAAACTGCACAACAGGCCACATGAATTATGTGGGGCAGAGGAGGCACATAGCCAGCTGTATCACTTCAGCTGCATTCCCATCACCGCCACGAGGCTGGACGCCCCCCCCCATACCCCATAACTCTGCTTCCCAGCCAAAGAAATCAGCTGGGAATTGAGAAGCTGGATGCTCATTTTGTGAGACTGGGATTTTTCATGACCGACTGGGAGTTCTGACTGCGAGTGCAGACTGGTGGGAGTTAAACTGGGAGAGCTGACGAAGGACACAGACTGAGTGTGTGATTGGGAAGTCTGATAGAGAGCACGGTCTGGGAGTAATATTGGGAGTGCGGTCTGGGACTGGGAGCACTGGCAGAGAGTGCTGAGTGGGAGGTAGACTTGGAGAGATGATGGAGGGTTTAGTCTGAGAGTCTGACTGAGAAGTCTGATAGAGAATACAGTCTAGAGCTACATTAGAGTACAGTCTGCAACTGGGAGTACTAGCAGAGAATGCAGCCTAGAGCAACAACACTTGGTCATGGGTGTTGCAGTAATATGGAAGAATCTATGGCAAATTAATAATGCATGTTCTAGGATCATAGAGGACACTTATGGTGTTTAAAGACATATAAACTGTAGCTCCTGGCTCCCTCCCAGTACATACTGAACACAGTATAATGAACCAATAAATCAGGCAGCATAATAATTTGACTGGTTTTTCAGCACCATGTGATTGAGCGGAGGAAGGCAAACAGAGAAGTCTGCTTGTCGTTCTCCTGCGCAGACACAGGGGCTGCGGACAGCTACTGTCTGGGGGAGCTCACAAGCTGATATTGTGAGAGAAGGCCTTAAAATGGACGCATACTTAAAAGGAAACTTATAATACTGCCGGTTATAAATAGTCCTTCATCTCCTACAGGAAACAATAGCGACAAAATCCAGGAGAGAAAGACGAAGGGAGAGAGTATGTACCCATTGAAAGTATCACAGATGCAAAATAATCTTCATTAAGCACTCGCTTTTGTTTATTTTTATGAGTGCTTGTCTTTCTGGGCATAAAAGCAAATGTTATAAACAAGGTGTGATATGGTAAGATAAATTGATATCCTGGAATGAGGTAGCCTTTGAGAGTTCACAGGAAATTAAATGAAATGGTTCTTTTCTTTTCTTTTTTTTTAATTTTGTGAATTCGGTATTTTCATCATAAGTAAAAGTACTGTTGTAGAGGCCCTGTCAGCATGTGATCTGTATCAGAAATTTATTTCTGAGGGCTCATCAATACCATCTGCCAATCTGCCACAATGGCATCTTGGAAATATACTTTCTGAGATAATATCATTTCAGCTTTATCTCCATAATGGGAGGAAAATACATTTTATATAGCGCATTCCATTTAGCACATTCCGATATTGGTTAAAAGGTTAAATTTACAATTCCCCACAAAATGTCATTTTTATATAATGGTAACTGCTAATACTAACCTAAAGGTTAGTTGTTTGGTACATAAATTCACACTCTTATATCTCCTGCACACTGTTCAGCAGAGGTGGTAACTATGCTTGCTCATTTTAATATTTTAATTCCTTTTAAGTAGATTATTATCAGCCATGTACTATGAAATGCCGGTCAGGGCTGCGTTTTATTTTGCAAACCGGAATCGTAAACAGGCCTACTGCGTACCTGCACATCATACCAAGTGGTCTGCAGGGATACCCCCCCTGCAGGCAGTACACAAAATCAACCGTAATGCAGCATTTCCGAATAAATCCAGCAAAGCAAGCACATCTATAACTAAATCTCAGCTGCCACTTACAATTATTACAATTTTATTTATTATTTTTTGCAACGATCTCTACGAAGTAGAAACAGCCCCTACGTTTGCAGCGGATTATGATGATTCAAGCCCTCGCTGGCGCCCCTCCTTGGAATGACTATTAAAAGGTGCTGACGTCAAAAGCGGTGGCCATCTTTGACGATGGCAGAGCTGCTCTCCATTCAGGAAGAACTGATGAGGCATCAGCAACGCGCAGTTCCTTTGCAGTCTTGAAAAAAGGGGGGTAACATTAGTTCGTGGTTGAAATACGCAGACATTTCCTCCTCGGGACTGACTGCAAACCACCCAGCACCAGCTCAGGTAGGACAATGGGCTTTTTTTTGTTTAATATCTTTTTTTTATTATTAGATACAGGTACAAAATAAATATTGTTTGCTACCTTAACCTATAGATTAATGCAACATTATTGATAAGAGGTTTTAAAAGGTTATTTTTTCAGGGTCACGGACGAAGAATTACTATGGAATACAGTTAATTTTATCAGGTTTTATCGTGGTTTATTGAGCATTTTTTAATATTTTGTAAATTTTTTTTGTAAGTTTAGATTGTTTAATCGGACCGGGTTCTTTGCAATCATGACGCTTCAGTAAATGTGCAGAAGCGGCTCTCGGATCGCATGGCCGTAATGCGGCGTGGGCGGATTCTGCTTCTCAGAACCCTGGACAGCGACCCATCGACGATCGCCGTTTGCGCAGTGGGAAAACATCCACGATGGGAAAAAAGATCCAAAAAAGACAACAAGGGCCAGACATTTGTATATGTTTACAGTTGCTCGTTGTAAAACATGGGGATTCACGTTTAGATAAGCTGCCGTTTTACGTGTCGCTTTGGGATTTGGTTGAGCATTTTGGGGATTTTGCGCAGGGGCAGTTATTCTCCTCCGAGATTAAATCAGGTGGTGCCATTAGATTCGTCCGCCAGTCCCTCGCTCTTATGTCGGGATTAAACCACTATCACAGACACAGAAATGCGGAATACAAAAGCGACGCTGCAGTAGAAGGAGCGATTTCAGATGAAGGAGAAGTTAGAGAGGAAGCGATATGCGGGGTCTGCGATGATACGTGCGACATGCAAACTGCGACACAGCGCAGCAGCGATAAGAGGAGGAGGAGGTTTAGGCGGAGTGTCTAACTTAATACATGTGCATTTATTGTGTGCGTCGGTGTTTATGTGCTAATCCAGCAGATGCGTCAATATAACCCCATCCTTGTCGCGTTTTAACGTGAGATCACCGGTAATTACATCTTTCCTGCCCAGTAAATGATGGGTGGGGGTTGTTTGGGAGGGGTCCGGTGGGTTATTGTACCTGCAGAGTAAATCAATATGGTGTCAGACCGTTTTAATGGGCTTAGTTCTTTGAAGAAGGTAGTCTGCATGCTGCATTGTTATGAATTAATGGACCATTTAAAGCAATATGGTAAAATTGTGAACGAATATCTTAGAGTTGTTGGTGATTTTGTGTAAAATACGATTTTTTGTGTTAATCGATTTATATTTGTTTCATGGTCGTCGGTGGAATCGAATCAGTGGCGTTTGATAAAATTTGAATGAAAAGAAGGGGAAGACACACGGGAAGACTGACAATGCGGACTTTTTGATCGGGGTGTTTGTGTGTATCATCAGGTATTTTGGCTGCGACAGAAGCCTGATATTTAGGTCACGAGCTCATTGTTCATTAAGTCTCCGAAACTGATACATAAGTAACAGATTAAAAATAATTTAAATAATACATCTGCATTGTGGCATGTAATTTAGCATTTTTGAAAGTTGACTTTCTTATACATTCCAATTTGAATACCTATCTCTTAGCTTACCATGATATAGGTTTACTAAACTATCAGATTAGTTAATACCGGTAAACACAGATTCCTGATTCCTAACCAAGCAGTGAAACCCCATGTATGCGTAATTGCTCCTGTGATTGTGAGGCTCTAAGGGAAACCCCGCGCTGCCTGCTGGCTCTGAGTGGGAGAGGCGGGCAGGGTCTTGGCAGTCTCTTCTGCGAGCTTAATGCAGCTCAGATTGGTTTAGTACAGATGATCATTAGTAGGATTTACACCATGATTGCTGCCACGCATGTTACTGGTATCCCGGTCAAAGCACGCCGTTCTCTAGGAGAGACTGCAGACGCTAAGAACGGTTTGGCATCGCTGAGGCAGAACGATTGTAAGTTTTATTCAAAGGGTCATTAATAGTAATCAAAAGCATATATTTTTAAGATGCAAACCATGAAATTTTCTCTCTACCTGGATTCAGTTTCTGAACCATGTTGGAGAAGTCAGGAGCCATTTAAGGAGGCAGGAGGTTAGCGAGACGTCCTCATTACCTTATCAGTTCTCTTCTTTAGATTAAGTGGTATGCAGTGATGTGATCAATGCTGTATGGAATTTCCGAGACTTTAATAAAGGAGTGATAGTGGTTCTGCCTTCTCTCCAGTGCCCCCTATAGCTGAGGCAATGTATTGAAAAAGAAATTTCAGTTTTTGTGATGGCTTAGGCATATCGACTTGTTTTGTGTGTCATAGGTAATGTTTTTAAGCACTTTTTACAAAGCATCTTTGACTTATAAGAATTCAGAATATTTTAAAATATAAATATAAGAATGTGGTTTGATTATTCTTTTTATGGTTTTACTAAACAGTGGATCTTTGATAAATGTGAAGTAACACAAGAAAGACATTCTTTCAGCCTTCCTGGATATATGCATTTTCTCCAAATATCCTATTTGCTGAGGAATCTATATAACAGTGCACTGGATTTAGCACACTGAGTTCTCAATTTAGAAAGAAATGGTAAAATTACAGTCACAATTAGCTGTTACATTACATAACTAGTTACTAACTTAGGATTTATTAGCAGTAATACCATATTGTGTTTCAGGGAAGCTGGTGAAATACACGATTATCTTTTGTGTTACCGACTGGCATGCTGTACGTTTGGCAGGCAGTGTTGCCACAAAACAGGATATCAAATTAAACGCTTTAAATGATTAATCTGCCATTTCGAGAGCTGTAGGGGTTTCACTCCTGTTTCAGGACTAGGAATTGTGCTGATTACTAGGGATTCTCTATCTGTCATTACTGACCTCTGCACAGGTGAATAACTTGGTTCATCGATATATGTGTGATACATGTATGAGAAAGAGGCAGAGCGACATAGCAGCCACACACCTCCGTCGTTTCTCTGCATCTCGCATTTAAACCAGGTGAAATGCAGCAGCACTGCAGCTAGGGGCTGAGCTTCGGAGGGAACAGGCACGGCGGACACACACGCTACAGGCCTGCCTCAAAATGGCCGCTCATTCAGAGTTAATCATCATTAAAAAGCGCTCGCCCACTGTGACAGAGCGCTTCATAGACTTTGTGCGCTCAGATCACTAGTTTAGCATTTGAAAAAGCGTACAGATCCTCACAGCTTCGATTCTAACCATGAAGGGCACATCACAGGGCAGTTCCGCCTGACTTATCGCCATCTTGTTACTGAGCCTAGTTACACAACATAGGGGATCTCATCATCATCATCATCATTATTATTATTATTATCATTTTAATAACAGAGGATGTTTCTGTGACACTAACGGGAACAGCCAGTCCTGAATCACCAACTTAAGGTTCATCGTTTCCTCGTATTTTAAGATGAATAATCGTATAAGAAGACTGTCTGACATACGTTGAGTAGGCTCGTCACGACGTGTGGCACGTCCATCTGAATTATCACACAGAGCCAGTTTGGTTTGAGTATGTTTCTCTCGTTCAGCTTCATTACCAAGCGCTCCCTGAAATCCTGTTGTCCTGAATTGCGGAGCGATTACTACGACACCATTGGAGGTGAGGCTTTCGCATATCGCCAGGAGGACAGACCATAGCCCCGTTTTCAGGATGGCATCTTAAGGGATTTCCTTGGTTTGTTTGTTTGCTTTACTAACACATTGTCCTGGATTAAGAAAGAGCCCTCAAACAGATACCCACTACAGCAAAGTGAGGGATTCATGTAGATTAATCCACAAGATCTGACACAACGCTGATAAAAATTGCAAGTTAATTAAATTAGTCACTTTGTTCATACAAGAGGAATAATTTGGTCATACAATATTTATTTTAATATTTAATAGTAATTTAATATTTAATAATATATTAACATTAATATTTCAAGCAACTCAAAAGAGCTTTCTGGCTGGATTATTTTTATAGTTTGATATAAGACAAAAATATCCTCATGGATGTACAAGGTATTGATTATGGAATATAATTAGCTGTCCTCTGGATAGGTAATAGTCTTCTGACCATCACAGATGTTAATGATGCTTTGATAATGAAGTAAACTTTTACATGTAGCAGTCATGGTATTTTTGGAGCTATTTTGCTTCTAACCTGTCAAACGCAAACTTTCTTCTAGCTTGAGGTCATATCAGCTGTTCTGACAGCAGTTCTGCCCCGTAAAGAATCAAGCTTGTGACCAAGTAAGCTGTCTAACCCATTCAGCCAGAATGCTAATGAAACCGCTGGTGACAGAATTTCCTGCAGATCTGCACACAATGGCACCTACAGTATGTCTGTCTCGATGCATCAACTGTAAAGTCAAACCTACTATTTACTAAGGTCTGTTCTCAGAATATAATGACAAAGACTTTAGTCCATTAACATGATTATTATAAGCCAACAAATTACACAGAACTTGTCATTGGCAAGTCCTTCCAGAATACAACTGAATAAAGATTGAACTAATCTAAGTAATTGTTCACCAGCAGTACGACACAGATCTTGTTATATTCTTCTGCTAACCTATTATTTATGTAGAAGACATTAACTCTGAAATAAATTTTTTAATTCAACATTGATCGAAATGTTGACAGACATTAAAACCTACATATTTTGGGGTAAAAGAAACCTCCACTGGAATTTACTAAATTAAGCTTTGGGCTCCTAGTGGTGCAAATTGTTTTTATTTTTGTTGTTCTAACAGTGTTGGCGAATTCTGTCTGAATACACGATGATGCAGAGGAGGTAAGTTAGTAACGAAGCAGACTCTGATCACAAGGTTATGTAGACTAACCAAGTAGAACGTATAAGTTTCATTCTTTTGTTTACTAAATGATTATAGAATTAATGTCAACAAGAACAAATCTGGACACGTGAATCAGTATGAAACCATATAATGTTCATATGAAAACATTCAACAGTCAAGTTCCTGAGCAGATGAATTGTTTCCTTTCATTTAGAAAAAATCTCTCAAGACTGGCCTTATAAAATTTTATAAAGGATGCCAGCTATTTTTGGTTGCACCACAATAATCAGATTTTTTTTCTCTGTAATTTGTGCTTCTTTTTGCATTTTTTATTAAACAAGCAAATCATACCTGTAAGAAATCGGTTAAATCAGGAGCGGTTCGTAATACCACCATTGTTACATTGAAATGTATGTTTAAGCAGTGAAAATTTGGTAAATGCACCTGGTTGCTATGTGATTGTAACGCAATGAGAGTGTCGAACATCTTATTTCTGCTGCATGTGTTCCCTCCAGTTATCTGTACAGCTCCTTTTACCAGTAAGTGCTGATATGTTCTCATGCGTTTGCTTTCACCTCATGCTGAATTATTTATTGATACACTACAGCTGTCATTAACTAAGAGAGGGGATCCATTTCATACTTCTTCTCTATTCAGAAATGAAGTGCTAATATAAAACAAAAAAATGCAAACATACCCGTAATTTATGAATAAGAAGTTTTGTTTTATAATACTGTATTACATTTTAATTACAAAGCAGATGCCTAACTAAATAATTACAAGGACTTTGATAGTTAAGGTTAAAATGGACTTTATTTTTCATGGGGGGTCACACACAGGGGTGCCTCTAGAGATTTTGGGCCCCATGAAAGCATATCATTTTGGGCCCTCAACTCAGACCAATCTAATTATGTTCCTAATGCTTTAGGGCCACAGCTATTCAGTGCCTCTTGGAATCCTCATAACCCCCTTTGTGGTGTGCATGGTCACACATACAGTACAAACAATTGGATATTTTTCCTGAAGCAGCTCTGCTCAGAGACTCCATAAAATTGGACAGCCTGTGTTTTTGTGTAGAAGTGAAAGGGCCCCATTTTCAAGCGAGGCTCCGGCTCAGCTTTTTATTCAGCTGCTGCCATTAAATGAAAAGTTATTCATAATGTAACCCGCGCTGCGGCCGTGTGGCTGACATCCCGTACTCCACGATCGTCGGGGGCACAAGGCCCCGGAGGAGTGGGGGTCGAATGGGTGGGGTGCAGTTGGAGGTGCTTGTGTTTGACGATCCCGTGAATGAAGTGGCTGCACTAGCGCATGTGAGAACGGTAGGGGCTGGGTGTCGGCCCGCAGGTCCTGCCCCTCCGCTGCCCTCCCTAATCAGGGGAACAGGGTGAGCGGTGATGCCAGATAGCGCAAAATGGTGAATCGGAGCCTGGTGAGAGCAGCATGCTGCAGGGATCACTGGGTGACCAAGGACCTTCTCCAGTGTCGTTACCTGCCAGCCAGGTGTCGCTCATAGTGAGAAGAAGATTCGCCCAGACACTAGGAGTACTAAATTTATTACGGTGTATGTATAATTTCACTCCTAATGTGTCATTTCTGGTTTGCTTCAGTAACTTTAAGTAGGCGCAGCCGAGTAAAGGTGGGATATAAGATTGAAAACAGGACGTATTGAGCCATTTGGGACTAAAGCTTCAGGGATGTCTTGCCGCAGAGTTGTGTCCGGGTGACTGATTTATTGCATTTGGAGAAGGCCAGAGGTTTCAGGAAGGAGCCTGAGAGCTCAAGCGGGCTGCCACTGAGGCCGAGGAGGGATTCAGGATTGATCTGCAGGCGGGCCGCCCGGGAGGATGAGCCCTGATCACAGGCAGAAGTGCTTAGAGTGGCTCGACTGTGAAACGTCCCTTGATTCCTGATGTCAGAAGTGCGGATAGATAAACCTGAAAACGCCGGATGCTGGGTCTTAAACACTAAGTAGGAGTCATCTGTGGCTTCAACACCATAATTCTCTAGTGGCGGTAGGGCAACATTTTAGGTTGATTTTTAGGACACAGAAGACAATTTAACACAATGAAAACAACTTCTAAGATTTATTTATAGAAAATAAATCATTAAAAAGGCCCATATGTTAAGTGCTTCTTTAAATAAACAAACAAGCATATAAATGGATGCATATTGATGAAAATATGCATAAAATGTATGAGAAATCTGCCTTTTAGGCCTTATACGATATGCACTTGTGAACTATTGAATGATAAAAACAAAAGAGCCATTATGTAAGAGTACATACTTCAGACATATTATTAATAATCCATCCCCCTAGTATGCAAAAGATGACTTTCTGTCCAGATATAGTCATTGTGATTGTAACGCTCTGCAACTCTGAACAAGCAGTTGGAGGATGCTTTAATAAACTGTAACAGTGCTTTTGAGGCAGTGTTTAATTATAGCTACTGTGCAAGTCCAGTTTTTAGGTCAGTGGATGAATAATATTGCACTGTTGAATAAGAATGTTTGAAAAACCATCTTTTCTTTGGCAAGGGCGAATATCTTAATTTCCTTGGGGAATCAAGCTTCACACCACTGATTTGAACATACCATTTGCAGAATATCCTGAATGTCGCTTCAACAACGGAGCAACAAATGAATGGGGGACATTGCACGATTCATTCTAAATATAGTTCATGCAATAATGTCTGTGGAACCAAGCAGACCTTTATAACATATGCTGGCAGTCAGGCACTCCTCAGAAATACCTGTAATGTTGGGTGTCACCGGGAGGTGATGAGGCATGACAACAGTCTTCGTGTTTATCGTGTCTCACATGAAGACAGAAAGTTTTATAGTCTGGTAGTTTGCTTATAAGCCCCTTGTAATGTAATCTGAATTGGCAGCGAAACCGCCCCCCCCCCCCCCCCCCCCCCCCCT
>JAODLC010000043.1:9675235-9702547 GCA_026781145.1 Hippopotamyrus pictus | reverse complement strand
TTCCGGGATAGGCTCCGGACCCCCCGCGACCCAGTAGGATAAGCGGCTTGGAAAATGGATGGATGGATGGATGTTCCTAAGGCACAGTTTTATGGCGGAGCGCGGTGTTGTTTCCGTGCTGAATCCTTAACCTTTCTCTGCACTTATTTACCTGCATATTTGCTGATGTCATTTCTCTCCTTTCGTTACTTTCCCTGTCGCTGTGCACCTTTCTTTGCCGTGATTCTCCGGGGACAGAGTAAAGATGCTGGTATCAGGACATTGGTTATGCTGGATGAGCAAGGAGGTACGTGTGGACGCCGGTGACGCGCTCGAGTCCTCTGTCAGTAATGGCACTGCAGCCTCTTCCCGTATATTTAAGACTTACCAAAAACGATCGTACCTGTACTTGGAGAGAAATCATACAGATAGTAGGACAACCACGAGGTTTCGGCAATTAACACTTTTGCATAATGACATGGGATGACTTTCTTCTCGTAACTCCTTAATGAGGAAGTAAAAAAAAACACGAGAAACTGAGAGTGAAATCGTCCCACATTTTGCATAATATATATGTATGTATTTGAGACTCTTACAAGACTCATTTTCTATGGGAGTGTGTAGAAACATTAAGAATTGATATATATTGTCATTTCCACGTACTTAAATCAGTGTGTTTGAAGCACATAAACTGATTAAATTCGATATATTGTGAAGCATATGTGATTTGAAGCAGAAATGGTTTCATTTGTAAATAATACTTTGGAGTTAACGATCAAAAGCTATAAGGCTTCTTCTGCCACAGGTGTGACATTCAATCATGACAAATGCCTGTGTTAAGAAATGTTATTGTGTGACTGAGCGACATGTACCCAGTCTTTGCTAAAAGGTGTCCATTTTCTGCACAATGGAAAGGTTTACCAGTTTTGCTTGTTTATTCCTGTGCGTCACCCGCAGGGAGTCAGTTCAGGGCCACGTGTCGAAGGTGAAACTTAAACGATCAGTTCTGCTGGTAAAGACAAAACTCACTTTCCTCCCCAAGCTCCATATGAATCCCCCACTGTCTTACCCCAGTCTGGACGCTGGCCTCAAAGGCACGGGAATTCCCACCCCAGCGAATCCAGCCCATGCTGAAAAGGCAGCAGGCAGGATTCTCTGTGAGATTTAACTGCCTTTGTTAATCTGGTGAATACTCACATGCAGGCTTCTCGCCTGTACGGTAGACGACCCATCTGCCCACGCAAGGTATACCTGTCCATATGCTGTCTGGACCGCAGAGGTTACAGTCCCATTAAGGGACCGCAGGAGTGATTCAGCTGAATTCTCCTGCCCAAACGCCTCTTTAGATGCTCCAAAGCAGCAGGACCGTGTCCACGTGACCTTCATTCAGCAGAGACTAATACCCAAACAGGACCTAAACGTGACTGAATCGAATACATCAGTAGTATGAGCAGCTTACTAAGTTGTAACATCAGTACTTGTCATATATAACTGTATCTGGGTGCTCATATTTTTCCATTACTATAGAGGCCACTCCCCATATGGATCTTTTGGTTCAAGTTCTGGAAGGAAAAAAAATGTTTGATTAACATAGAACTAGAATGAAGTGTAGACTGCAGCTTCACGCCGGACGTCTCCATGCCTGCTGTCCTGGGGGCTTAGCAGCCCCTCCCTGGAATAAAGGGGATTACGGGGATGTCAGCTGCATCTCTCTGTTTCTGTGCCAGTCTAAGTCTGGCCCATAGGTGGGAACCTGCAGTAGGGCCAAGATGTCGAGTGTGGTGAAAATGTGTGAACAGCGAGGGGGGGGGGATCCGTGTGTACAGCGAGGGAGGGGAGGGGAGGGTAGGCTGGCAAAAGTTTGTTCAGAATGAACAAACTTGTTTTTAAGTGAGCAGGCTTATGAAACTAAATCGTGAACATTCTCATTACATTAAACACGAATTTATTCATATAAAATGTTTTATCATCTTTAAAGATAAGAGAAATACATAAAAAGAACATGTTTCCAAACATCACATTACATACTGTACAGGAACATGTTCTAGAAATACTTTTGTACGTTAATTATATTAATCGGCTGATAATAGTTTCTTTTGATGGAACTGGACCAAAATGCTTAAACAACGACACCATATGGGTCAGTAAATGGGGAGCACAGTTGCGATTAAAACCCGCAGCACACTTTCCCAGCAGGAGCTGGGTGCAGAAACGCTGCTGTGAAGCAGGAGTTTGTCCTGGGTATAAGCTGAGCGACAGGCCTGAGACAGTGCGGCGTGAAACTGCAGAGCCCCGAAAGTACGAGAGAAGCGCCGTAATGAGAGTCCGGATCCAGGGTAGTTACCCCCAGTGCAGAGGGACGGCTTCTCTCCTCGACTTCCTGCTCCTTCTGTTTCTCTGCATCTCAAAGTCACATTTATCTTCTGAAGGACAGCATCTCCACATATTTGAGTGCTGCATCGCTGTGCTGCATACTACAGCTTCCAGTCCTCAACCTCAACCTCAACCTCAACCTCAACCTCACCCCCACAGCTTCTACAGCCATAAATCAGGATCTCTCAAAGCTTCCATTAATCGACTAGCCTGGTAGAATTCCCAGACCTGCTCCCCCCCCCCACCGATCCCCCCCACTAAAGATGCCCATGTAGCAAACAGAAGCACTAGGGGATTGACAAAGACTCGTGGCTGACAGTCGATGACGGCCACGATCCCCACAAGACGTCAGGCTCACCGTCCATCTCCTGGCTTCCCTTTCTTCCATTCTTGAAGCATCCTTACAATGCCATGACATCAAGGCTAACACATTTATTTTTATTATTATTCTTATTATTAACCGATGGATGGTTTATTTTATTTACTTATTTTGTTACTACCATATAGTAAGGCTCTGCTTCCACGACGCCATACTCGCACATCAGCCTTCTTTAATGCATCGTAGATGTCCTGCCTAGTGCTCATTTACTGTGTTTTCTGAGATAGAACCAGTAAGATTCATTCCGCTGCTGTCATCCCTTTGTCCTGACCAGAACAACTCGATCGTGTTGAAGATGGCATGAACCATATCAACCAAGACATGAAGGAGGCCGAGAAAAATTTAAAAGATTTAGAGAAATGCTGTGGTCTTTTCGTATGTCCTTGTAACAAGTAGGTACTGACCAAGTGCCAGAGGCCCTTGCTTATGTGGTCGCGTCCAAACCTTTATTTTTCTTTCTGTCACAGTGAATGTCTGAAGTTTTTTGTCTTCTCTTCTTTGTCTTCTCTTTTCTCCTTTCTTTCTTGTTTTCTTTCTTTCTCACGCGCATCGTTCTGTGGGGGATTGAATGCTTGTGTTTAATCAGAGCAACTGGAGCGCATCGAGGAAGGAATGGACCAAATCAATAAGGACATGAAGGAAGCAGAAAAGAATTTGACCAATCTAGGAAATTTTTGTGGTCTCTGTTCCTGTCCGTGTAACAAGTAGGTGCTGCCTGCCTGCCTCCTTGCCTGCCACAGAGATAGCGGTCATAGTCGTACTGGGAAGTCGTAGCAAAGGACACCTTAGCCCCCTACCCTGTTCTCCTCCATCCATCCCTCTATTTCCTCGAGTTGGGTCGACCCTCTACATCAGCTTTTCCCAATCCGGTCCTTCGGCACCCACAGTCAGTCCGTGTTTTTGCTCCCTGTGATCTCCCTGCCAGACAGTCCACATTTTTGCTTCCTACCGGGAGTTGGGAGGGAGCAAAAACGTGGACTGTCTGTGGAACCCCAAGGACCGGATCGGGAAACACTGCACTATGTTCTTGGGGGTGGGGGTTGAGGCACGTCCAGCATGAGGCATGAGAATCCCTTAGCTACGGCTGTAGATTTTAGCACGGCCCCCGTGGGGGAGTACGCGTCTGAATGAGGCATGCTGCAGTGTGACCATCCACGCGGTGTTCCTGCCCCCTCACTCGATCCGGCTCTGCCAGGTCAGTGCTCACAGCCTTATGCTTCATAGTCTGTTTTGAATACAAAGTTTAAAGAATAAATAAAGAATAAATAAAACGCAAGCATCACCTGCATGATGTAAAAATCACTGAAGCAGGATGACGCCCGGCTGCTGTTTGTGTCTGGGGAATACTTTAAAAAGCCCACTCTTTGGCACTTCCTGTTAAAAGTACCCATCTGAATTATGTGCTCTGCCCTTACAGTGGCCCATACCAACTGGGGGGGCCGGGACACTGGGATCACATGGCATAGGGCACCTTGGGAAGCTCCAGTGCATCTAGCATGGCCGACCAAGCACATGCCCCATCTCCCAACCACTGCACCTGGGCGGACAGTTCTGGTCCACCTGACTGGGCTGGGCCGCAGGCCCTTCCTAACTACAGAACCTGGCCATGTTTCCGCGCCAGTCAACACGTGTGCAAATTTGATTCAGTCAAACATAGAGTTTTGCCCGTATCGTCAAGGTCAATGTGCTCTTATTGCAGCAGTTATTTTTAGACCATTAGATCATTACTCTCCTGAAAGACTATTGAGTGTTATTTCATATCCCTACTTGTTCCAGACAGTTAATCTGTTTCTGTTATAGCTTGAGGTAAAAAGGACATATTACATTACAAAGACATATCTCCACATCTCTCCATTTAGCCTTTCTTGGTTTTAATTATACCTTTGATTCTAGGTATGTAGGTAATTATTCTATCCTTAAATAATAATCAAGGATGATTATAATGTAAAAATACAATGTTTTACTTTTTCCCAAAAATATGCAAAAAAACACACACACACAACTGTTTTTCATTTATAATAATTGTACTTTGGTTGGTTTGCAGATTGAGATCTGTTAGCTAAGCTAATTCCCCAAGACAACATGGTTGACCTTGACTGTACCTCATATTAATACCAGCCAAATTTAGAACATGACATTTCGGTTTGTGGGAAGCTTTCATTTTGCATAAACACAACCACACGTATTGCAGGTATCGATCAACTGATAATGAAATAATGATCAAAATCATGAACTTTTGCAGTGCATTGAATCTGCTTAGTGGTAGACATCAAAAATAAATGGAATGTGATAATCTTTTATTCCTATTTTTCCATTAAAAAAAAAAAAAAAACATAATTTACTAAGATTACTTTGTGGAATGTGGTATAAATGAGCTCTGATTATGTGTACCTGATGATCTTGATAAATAAGTGGTCAGCCTGCTGAATGCCAGGTTGCATGTACCTCACTGACATGTTAGACTGATAGATGTGCCCTTGAATGCGATGCATGCTGTCGGATACGACGACAATGTGGATGATGAAGGTGATATTGTAAGATGACAATGATGTAAAGGCTGAATACTTCTCATTTTCCCCACACATATCCCCAGGGTAAACAATTTAACGGACAATATGATGTAACCTCCTTGTGGTTCTTACGTTTATTTATTTGTTGGGTGATTTAATATGTAACCCGGAGGTTATATATCTCATGCCAAAATGGCAGGAAAGGAGTTAGTAAACAGCTAGCTATCAGGTCACCTCCAACGGAAATCTTTGTTACTTCACACAGGTATTCCTGGTTCTCCTTCCCTGTTAGTCCGGTTATCTTAAACTCTAGTTCACTCAGTTATTCATGAATATACCATGAAAATAAAAAGACCTCAGACCACTTTTCCCCTGTTCTTTGAATTTACTATAGTGCTGTAAGTCTTGCTCTTGAGAAATTTATATTAATCGCTGACCAAATTCCAGAGAATCTAAAGGATGGCTGATTTTATTTATGTGATTAACGTATTCATTCAAGCAGCACTATTATTATACTACAATTAAATTCCCAGTAGGGAAACAAAGAAACTTATTTTAAAAAAAATAAATTCCAACCCTGTTTCATACAACAGCAATCAAGCTTTAGAAGGCAAAGTTGAATAAAATGTGCCTATATTATAAATATATATATATCACCTGATATGTTTTCTGCTGTACTTAAGAGATATTCTCCCTGCTGTCATGTAAATTATAGATGCTGTACTTTGGAAAAAATACAGTAGGAAAGCAAATGACACTCTGTTTCTGAAATTAGACTACAGCAAGGAGGCTTCTTCATTTTTAGGTCAAGCAAGAAGATTCACAATTCATAGTTTAGGATGCTACTGTACATAGAGGAAAAGAGAACAGAGGGGATAAAATGGCCCTATGTTAGCCTGAAGCATCTTCATAACTGCCACACAGCTCAATTAGAAAGAAAAATGCAAGCGGGGGATGCTTGTTACTGTACCTCAGGGTGAGCAGATCCTTTGTTTCCTGTGCTGTGTTTGAGAAAGATATGACTTATGACTGTGGTCTGCTTTTTCTGTTCGTTTTAGCTTTTGGAAGCGCCGATTTCATTATGCGCTGACATGGTGCGGCTCTTAGCCTAGCTGCTAACTAGCCTTAAGGAAGCTCCAAATTAACAAAACGTGCATTATGAGTATGAAGCAGGTATATTGACGCTCACAAGAGCTCACTGAGAATCCTGACAGAATATTGAGCAAAGGTCTACAGCTGAACCCTCAATAAGTGTTATCACCGAGATCAGGTAGTGGGTGAAAGTTTCTCCCGGAAGGTATAGCAGGACAAAGAGATCAAAGAGGCAGCGCAGAGAGTCCCTCAGTCAGTACATCTATAGACCTAAACATTTTATTGATTAACATTTCTCCATAATTTTTAACCACCAAGATGTTACATTTTAAAATTAATATAGCCTAGTAGATAGCAGCAGAGTAAATCGCTCATTGAATGTATGTAGGATAGCTGCCATCGTGGCCTCCTGTGGATTAGCAAAAATAGCAGCGTTCCCCTTTCATGCTTCCAAAGACAGATTGCTTACTTTTTGTGCATCCTTGCAACTATGCTCATGTTACATCGCAGTGCTATTTGGGGCATTTTGAAGACCCGCAGATGTTGAAAGTGCTGATGTAATATTACTGTAACATACAGAAGCATTGTTAGCAGCCGGCATTGCCATGGTTCGGACCTGGCAGACTTAATCAAGCTACAGTATGAGCTCGATTACTGCCGTAATACATTAGAAATGCTTCTTGTACAGAGAGCTGCAGTTCTGATCCTGTTTGTTTTGCCCTCTGTTTTTTGCTAATGTCATGCAATGTACCCACTGTGTGACAGTCCCGTCACTCTATGTTGTCTGTCTGCCATAGCCTGTCCTCTATGTTTTTATGTCACAGTCTAATGGAGAGGAAATTTAGTAGACCTTTGATATTAAATACTTCAGTTTACTTAGATCTGCAAGGTCATCTTTGAAGTGTAGAGGGCCGTGTACTAAATTAGCTTGCATAAGTTTCTTCTTTGACACAGTTGTTACAAGATAATTTAAAAAAAAAACATGAAAAGAGTATAAATTAGACCTTAGGTCTGTGAGGTCAGATGCTTATTTTTTCTTCATCTTCACTCAGATTGAAGGGTGGTGGAGGCAAGGCTTGGGGGAATAACCAGGATGGCGTGGTGGCCAGCCAGCCTGCCCGCGTTGTGGACGAGCGCGAACAGATGGCCATCAGCGGAGGCTTTATCCGCAGGTGAGAGGGGTCTTCCTCTCATCTTCTGCAGGAATGGCCAAACTGAATATTTAGTTTCAAAATGTAAATACACTGGCAAAGAAACCTACTTGTGAATTTTTCCTGGAGCAAAGTATTCTGCTGTAAATGTGTCGGGGACCTCTGAGCCCATATCCTTGACCTAGCTGTATCTCCAGAGACACTGTTACAGTGCACGAAGCTACTGCAGAGGATTAACTGAGTCTCCGTTGGAGCTCACAGTCGCGGCGTGTCTGTGCTGTTGTTGGCAGGGTAACGGACGATGCCCGAGAATCAGAGATGGATGAGAACTTGGAGCAGGTGGGAGGAATCATCGGTAACCTGCGTCATATGGCCCTGGACATGGGCAATGAGATCGACACTCAGAACCGCCAGATCGACCGGATCATGGAGAAGGTGCTGACCTCGGGTTGTTGCTGCTCAGTTACAGGGCATCGCCTGCTCTGCTCCTGGGACTCTTGGGTTGTGTGGTCAAAACTCTAGTTTTTTTCCCCAGAACATGTTAGGATGTCTCAAGCTTCTTTAACTTATAATACACGTGGTCCACTTTCTTAGAAATTCTTTGCCTTCAAAATACTTGGAAAACGGCATTTCTCTTTAGACACTGCAGAAATATAGACAGCATAATGGATAGCCTGACCCTTCTAGGGCTATGGGTACATTTTCAGTCCTGGTTCTGTTTCGTGGGGTTTGGATGTTCTCGTCATTTTTAAGAGGTTTTCCTCCCATCTTCCAAAAGTGGGCAGTTTTAGTAAATTGATGTTTCTCGTAATGTATGGTAAAGTTTTTCGTAATGTATGGTCTGGCATCCAATCCAGGGTGAATCTTCTGCATCCTGGGATAGGTTCAGCCCGCTTGTAGGAGTTTTACACAGAAATGTTCTGAAGGCATAATGAAAAATGATTGGTTCAGAGAGTTAATCAATCAGATTGTAGAGGAGATGGCTCTAAGCTACTAGAGAAGGCGGGACCAACCAATCAGATGTCTTGGTCCCACCTCATCTAGTTGCTTAGAGCCATCTCGTCTACAGTCTGATTGGTTATCTCTCTGAAACAGCCATTTTTCGTTCCACCCTCAGAACATTTTTGTGTAAGTACTGTAAAACTCCCCAAAGCATTCAGCCCTCCGTTGAACAAGTGATTATGGAAAATGGGTGGTATGCATATAACTGGTAGCCATATACAGTATCCTTTAATGCATTCTGTCTTTTCCTCCCCCCCAGGCTGATTCCAACAAAACCAGGATTGATGAAGCCAACCAGCGGGCCACAAAGATGCTGGGCAGTGGCTAGACTGCAGCATCGCACGCTTCCCCCCCCCCCCCCCCCCCCGCTGCTCCCCGAGCGGCGTCGATATGCTTTTATCATGGTATTTACCTAATAGGTTTGCACACATGCACATATCAATCCCCTCCCCCATTGTAAATGTCGTTCTGTGTCGTCTGTCTGCTTTTTAAATGATGGTCCTTGTAAACGATTTCTTTCGCTCCTTCTTTCTTTCCAAAGGTTGTATATAGTGCTGATTTGATGGCTCCTGCTCACTTGTGATGTTTTTGTTCTCTTTTTTATATATATATTATAAATATATATATATACAGTATACCTTTGCTGGATGACAACTATTGTAGGAATGCTATACAAACTATTTTTCCTTCTCAGTATTTCAGTATCGTCTTAGTACTACTGTGTCAGTCCATTAAGCTACTGCCATGCTCCTTATTTTGATGTTGTAACGATAAATGAAGAAGAGGAAGAAAAATATTGAAAATTATCCTAATTGAAAAAGCACCTACAGAACAACAGCCGGCCTCAATTTCTCTCCTCCATTCACCATTCTGAGTTCATGCTTAGACAATGTGCAACTAGGCGAAACATAGCTGTAATAGACATTGCACTTCGAGTGATGTGATTTGTCCGTCATGCATGACCAATGATAGATAATAGAATCTTATAAATAAAACCCGTTGAAAAAGAAGGTCCAACATGGCAGCAGCAAACTGACAGCATGCTTAGATATAGGAACAGAGTCCGGATGAGTCATATTCCTTAAGGTTTGCAATAGTGCCACTATTTCTGTCAATATACATTTACAGACTGTGACCATCATTGTAAAATAATACTCAAATGATCTATGGTGAATAAATATATGAAAAAGACAAGGCTGTAGCACAAAAATCTGTTTTTTAAATGAATGTGCAGTTCATTTAACATGTTGAATAAATGCTGAAAGGCGGGACTGGTTTTCTGCTGTATTATAAGGTTTGAATGCTCTTTATGATGAAAAAAAAAATGCAATATAAGTCAAAAGGCGCATATTTCTGAGAGACAACACTTTTTTAAAAGACTGTATCTTGTTAGTTTATTCTCCCCATGTCGTTTGTTACTTGGTTAAACGAAAAAAAAAAAAAAAAGATCCTGAACAAAAAACTGCTAACTCAAGTTTTCTGTTGCTTCTGTACTGAGAGCTATGCACACCAAAATCGCTGAAATGTTGAGTAGTTAGAATTCAGAAGATGAATACCTACCATAATGGAATGATTACCTAGATTCAACTATGAGATCAATGTCCTTGACGCATGGAATAGTAATTCTCCTTCTGTTTCCTGTCAATTTGTGAAGTGGTTGACATTTTGTAGCTAGTTGAGATGATTAAAATTAATAAACCTGCTCGGCGTGCGGCATCCTTGTTTTCCTTGACGTTGCGTGAGAATTCTCCGCCAGAAAAAAATCCCCTCTACCTGATTCCCGAAAGGGAAGTGGCTAGTAAGCTTAACGCCTCTCTGGTAAACAAACATAATCACGTAATCGAACCGCTAACTTGGAATTAAGGATGGATTCAACAATTTAGCCATGGGTAGGCCATAAGCTGTTTTTTTCCATTTGGGTCCAGCTGTTTATGACAACATTGAAACAGCTTTATATAACCAAGGATATACAGCGAATTCCAGAATTATTGGCCTCCCTCATGAAGATGGGTTAAACATTAATGTCTATGTGTAAGATGAACCACGAATGCAACAAGTGATATTTTGAGCGTAAACAATAATGCAGGCCTCATGTTTTATTTAAGTTTTCTCAAAGGCCATTTTTTAATGGTACCATTTTAATGGAAAATGTAAGTTCTGTAACTTGATCTTGGACCATACAGTATAAATATTAGGTCCTTAATATTCTTGGGTTTACACTGATGGGCGGCCCTCTTCAACTCACCCCAAAGGGTCTCAATGGGGAAATTCAAATCTGGAGACTAAGATGACCATTGCAAAACCTTGATTTTGTGTTTTGCAACCATTTCTATGTTGATTTAGATGTATACTTGGCATCATTTGGGATCACTTGTTGAAGGACCCATCGACAGCCATGGTTCAGCCTTCTGTCGGTGGCAGGTAGGTTTTTGGCTAAAATGTCCTGATATTTCCTGGAGATCATGCTGTTGATCCTCACAAGGGGCCCTGGGCCACTTGCTACACAATAGCCCCTAAGTATCAATGATCCACCAGCATATCTGATGGTGGGAACCAGGCGCTTTTCCTTGTATGCAGTCCCCTTTGTTACATGTCAATGGTGTGCATAACCAAAAAGTTCAATTCCTGTCTCATCTGACCACAACATACGATTCCAGTTGTATTTCCACTTCTCCACTGAGAAATGGCTTCCTTTGAGAAACTCTTCCTAAAAACATCTGATAATGCAGGTGATGTCTGATAGATGATTCTGAAATATTAAAGCCCCTAGATTCAAGCAAAAGAATCATAGTTTGCACAGTGATTTTTGGGTTATTTTTTTTTCTTACTTGTCACACCATAAATCCCACTGTGTGAGGGGGCAGTATGCTGATGCGTCCTCTTTCAGGGAAATTTTCAACCGTTCCATTCCTGTGATGTTTTTAATAATTGCACTGATAGTGCTCAATAGTATTTTCAATTTCTCAACCTTTTTATGCCTGTTACCCAAGTTGTAATGGTTAACAACTTTTAATCTCATTTTAAGGTAAATACTCTTTGGATGTACCCATGTTGATTAATGACAAAGGGATTTTGCATGTGTGTGATGTCATACATGAACCCCAGAGAAACAGAAAATGGTCGTTGACAATACGTAACATCCTGGGCGAGAGGGGAATACAATGACATGTATGTGGTAGAATGTTTCCTCATATCTGCAGGGTAAAGCATTCCAGTCTTGGTCCCACATTTGCTCCCAGTATGTACCTCAGGTTCTCTGTCTTCCTTCCTCTTCAAAAGCATGCCGCTGAGTTGACTTGGTCTCTCTAATTGCCCAAAGTTCTGGGGGTTCCCTGTGATGCCATCCAAGGTATTCCCCTGCCTTCTGCCCTCTGCTTTCTGCAATGTATGCCAGCCATCTCCCCATGACCTCGTAATGAGTAACTGGTGAGCGGATGGATGGATTCCTATTCTTACGGGAATGCATATCCTGAATTAACAAGGATATGCAGCAGTCTAAAATGAAATTTTATGATGCAATGTACTATAAATCTAGACCGCTAAACTTTGCAAGTAGCAGCTAATTTGAAGTCCAAGGCAGCAATGTAATCAAAATAACACTCCATAACAATCCACAAAGGTCTTACATGTCACTGTTAAATGATAAATTAGTCACTTCTTCCAGAGGCTCATCAAGTTATGAATCTCCAAATTTTTTTATAGAACATCAGAGATTTTTTTGGATGAAAGTTATACAGTATTTTCCTAGTTATCCACTTAACACCTGCAGAAAAGATTTTATATGGCTGATTTTGATAATCAAAAATCCCGTACAAGCTCAGGTAGAAACCATATGTCTGTTACAAGCAATACTGTGTCATATGGGCAGGGACAATTAAGGTCATGAGTCCATTAGGCACGTCTGCGTCCTTCGTTCACGCTCCTGTCTGATGACTCATACCCCGCTTGCGACTGTTGTCACAGAAAGCTCCACATGTCACCCTCGAGCCTGCAGTGCAGTACTAATGACGATGATCCTGTGATGCCCATGTAAGAAAATGATTTGTTTGTGAAATGTTTGCACCAAAATACTTGGCCTACACTTCTGACCTCCAAACCGTGAACTGAAAGAAACTCAATGCTGCAAGGATTTAAAAAAGACGAAGGTTTTCTTGAATACAGAGTTTATATTTGTTTGTGATTGTATGTCTGAGTGTTGTATTTATCTGTATCTGTGCCTATCGCAATTTTTATCCCAATGCTTTTCTGGTGGTGAGCATGAGGAAAGCTAACTTCATTAATTAATTTTCTTCTTTCTATCTGCTTTCCAAAATTAACAAAAGCTCCACTCCCTCTGTGCCTTGTCCTGATGCCGTTGGTAATTAATTCTCCATGAGTTTTGTTGCACTGAAACAGAAATGTAACTGCTTCCCAGACACAAGTCGTTAATTCCAGAAGCACCATTTTTTTTCCTGCCACAGGGATCTTCAATTGATAATCACCATGCTTGGGAACTCAGATAATAATGAATGTAAATCTGAATGCAACCTTTTTATTATTTTCACAAATGCTTATCCAATCCACAACCTTGGGAAGCTTGGAGCCTATATCCCAGGAGGCAGAAGACGTTTCCTGGATGGTGCCCATCACTCTGCCAATTTAAATGTTAATTATTATGTTTGTGATAGAAAAGGGGTGGTGTGGTACAGTGGTACAGTGGTTAGTACTATCAGCCAAAAACTCTAAGACAGGGGTTTGAGTCCCTGTCCCCACTCTGTGTGTGTGGGGTTTGCATGGTCTCCTTGTGTCACCATGCAGTTTCCCCTCACAGTCCAATAACATGCTACAGTTAAGTGGAAATTCCAAATTGCCCGTAAGTGCAAATGGTGGACAGCGCTCACAATAGTGTTATCCATTACTATTAATCTTGTTTTTCTTCAGCTTGATTTTTGCCGTGCTCCTCCTCCTTCCTATTCCCGTCACGTGTGCTTACGTGTGGCTTTTGGATACGTGCAGTTGTTCACCATTTTCTCATCGTTCGGTCATTTTTCAGCCCCATCGACTAACATCGAATTTTGGAATCAAAGGCCTGACGCTGCCAGGTCAAGCAAAAGCCAGATTAAGTGAAATTGACTCTCACTCATTTTCCCCCACATTTTTCCCTTCCTTCCATCCTCCCATTTACTTTCATTCATTATTCAGTGGCTTCTCACTTGGTCACTGTCCATTTAACAACCTTGACAGCCTGACTCAGACCATGCTTCCCAACATGAACTGAAAGCTGAATTGGCCTGCACTCATTCTTGTGTCATTTTTTAAAATTTGTTCCTCTCTTTGACTTCCATTCATTTCTTCAGAGGATTCCCACTCAGTCACTGTAAATGCCACAGCCAGTGTACCGCATAAGCTACCATGGCAACACTCTAGCAACCGCTTTAACTGCCTTAGCAACACCTTAGGAAACACCTAGCAACACCTTAGCAACCACCTTGAGTAGCATAGCGACACAACAGCATCCATCACAGATATCTTAGCAACCACCTGGCAGCCACACAGCAACCCCCTAGCAACTCCATGGCAACATCCTAGCAACCACCTTTACTACCTTAGCAACAACATAGCAACCAGCTTGCAACACCTAAGCAACCACCTTAGTGTTTTGGTTTGTATTTTCCGTGGATTGAATGAAGTAGAAAACAGGCATCCCCTGCTTTGCAAACGTTCACTTATTTTATGTTTGCGTTATGTTAGGTTGCATGTGTGTTGCATGTATGACGCAATTTTTTCAGTCTGGAAATGCTCTGATATTATGCTCATATATATAAAAGGTAATTGCTTCTTTGCTTTATGCCATTGCATAGGCAGGAATGTTCTGCTTTCAGATAGTGGGAGAAACCTGTAGTTACAGTAGTTGTGGGACACCCTATCAAATTATTTTTTAATATACATATAATAAATACCTCGATATGAAGCAACCACACTCATATTTTCTTCAGGAAATGCACTTCTTTTAGAAATATTTAGGGTTTTAAAATGTTTAAAATTGTTGCAAAGCAAAAATATGTCAACAGGTGAAGGCCACAAAGAAATACATTTTAATATTCTCCCTACATTTTAACGGAGGTTGTGTCTGTGGCTCAGCAGGCTAGCCTGTGGTCAGAAGGTCGCCAGTTCAAATCCCCTGGTTGACAGAGTGATTTCACCATTTGGCCTATAAGCAAAGTCCTTAACCCTCAATTGCTACAGAGACTGTCTGTCCCCTGCTTTCCCAAAAAAATATGTTGCTTTGGAGAAAGACATCTTATAAATACAAAAAAAAAATCTAACAAAGCCAAATGCTAAACAGAATATGAGAAAAGATATGTGTCACGCCCGGCTTGTACGATCCTCGTGTGTGCCCCGCCCCCTCATTACCTACGCATGCTACCCCGATTGTAATCACCTGTTTCCTGTTATTTCGGCTTGTCTTGTGTATTTCAGTCTGCGTTCAAGTCTGTTTTCCCAGGTCTGTCATTAATGTGGTTTTGCTGTGTGCTTCCCCCGTCTATCTGTCAGACCTAAATAAACCCCGGTTTGTCCTATTCACAGCTCTCTCGCTTGCTTCCCCGCTCACCTGCACGCAGTCATCACAATATGTAATGTATATTTACACTTTTATTCAGGTATGCATTTTGTTGAATTCCTTTTCCCGTTGCCACCCATCTGATTCACTCAGATTAATATCGGATTAAAATCAGGTGTTAATCCTTAAAAAAATGCACAGCTTTACTTTCCGTCGTCTTTTCGTAACAGTACTGTTGCGAAAGATATTACGGATGTGGTGTGCTCCACAAGAGCCGTGCGAATTTAATGAAACAGCAGAGAGGGCAGCCTCTCCATTGCCCTTCAGTCTGATTAGCAGAAGGCTTCCTCTAGCCCTGCTGCAGCCTCACTTGACCACCCCCACAGAATATCTGCTGTCCACCTCCAGGAACCAAAATGCAAATTGGAAATCAGCATTTTTCTCAGATGTGGAAGCTGAGAAATACCAGATAACCCATGTAAACTAGGCCGGTTTTGCCTGTAACAGTTATTTGTTCTAGCACCACTGCAGAGACCAACTGTACTCAGATAAGATAAGATAAGATAAGATAAGATAAGATAAGATAAGATAAGATAAGATAAGATAAGATGACAAAACGACTTCATAGTCACTGAATTACTGAGAACATTAAAAAACACAATTATGATTTAACAAGCCCAAGACAGGCAAAGAACAGTATAGTGTACTAGTCACAAACAACAACAAATAACATAAACAATCACAGACGAATAAGGCACAACAGCAACATATTAAGCAGTAATGTGAATTAAAATAACAACGATCGGAGGAAGGGTTAGACAGCATTCAGCAGTTTAACAGCACTGGGGGAGGCAAATAACTTATGACACCTTCTCAGGCCGGTATCTTGAAGAGATGGTGCACGGGGTGCGAAAGATCTGTAGCGGCGCTGAGTACAGAGATCGAGCTCCCTCACTACAGGCGGCTGCGTGCTGATGATGTTTCGGGCCACCTGTCAGTGTCAGTGCCCTTTCGAATGTACACCGGTGAAAGCTTAGAAGAAGGCCCTGCGGCAGCCTCGCTCTCTGTAGCCTCCGCGGCTAATAGCGGCATCGGTGTGTCCGCCCAGTGGCAGAGGAGGAGTGTGCGGCACAAGAGTGCTCCACATACTTACTGGTACCTATGACGCTTTCATCCATCTATCCATTTTCCAACCCGCTTTATCCGTAGTGGGTCACGGGGGGTCCGGAGCCTATCCCGGAAGCCCTATGATGCTTTCATTTGCTAGAAATTTCCCAAACGGGTTGGTATTAGTGTATGAATATATGCTTCAAATCCTTTAACCTAACCTTTAACCATCAATCCACACACCCTGGCAAATTCCCCTTTGGGCAAATTCCTTTTAAAGCCTAATTCAGTCATTTGATTATATTTCTCCTGTGTCTCCTCCCCAGCTTCCCACTTCATGCAGCTGAGATCACTTGCACTCCCCCCTCCACTCACCCTGATTTTTTACCAGCCGCCCAGCCCCCCCATTTCATTATCGCTGATATATCGGCCTTCTCGCCAGTTTCCATCCCCCTGCCTGCTGACTGAGGTTGTGCCCAATTCGATGGAGTCAGCAGGCGGCAGCTTGAAAAAAAAAAAATACATAAATAAAAGTAAAGTGGGGAAAAAGAACCGCTGTTCCTAATCGATGTTTTTCAGTACTCCACATGTACACGACTTGCCTCCGCCATGTATTCCTGCTTCATGCAGTGAGAAGCCCCCGGGTATTAAGCGAGTTCACATAAAGCCGTTTGACAGGACACGGTGTGCGGGACTGGACTGGGAGTAGGTTATGTAAGGCTCGCAGAGCCGTCTGAATGAGACGGTGTGTGGACTCATCGGTTGCAGGAATCGGCGATCGGGGAAGGTTCGCGACATGGCAAAATGAGCAGCGATGCCACAACCGAGGGAGGAAAAGCCTCGGCGATTGACCGGACTGTGGTGGAAATACAGGAAGCCAGCGTGAAAGTCAGCCATGCTATAACTGGGCTCGCTGTGGCGCGGAGGGTGACTGATCTCCTTCCCTTACTGCCAGCAAAATATAAAATACATGGCAATTTATTATAGTGTTGGTCTTAATTTACAGGTTGGCATTTGCCACGGGGGGTCACAGGCATCTGTCATTGGGATGATAACTTAATTCCCCCTTTTACGCTCCCATAGAACACAGAGCAGAGCAGTTATACAGTCTGGATTGCTAAGGTCATATGACAATGAATTACCGGCTGAGTCACATCTGTACCGTGACCTAAAGCAGCAATTCTCGACCTGTAGGTCGCGACCCAAATTTGGGTCTCGGGGAGTTCTGAAAGGGTCGCGAGGGAGAGTTGGAAATGTAAGCATTTTAAAGCCAGCAAGCTCCTATGTTTACCCACGATCAGATTTCACAGCCCCAGATCAGATTTAACCTATATAAATCGGTCTTGGGTCTGCAACCGCTTAGTGCAAAACTAGTGAACTCAGCCAATCCAAGAAGATAAACCACAAATGTTTAATTTAAAATTCACTGGCACATCCAATCAGGTTTTTGCGATAGGCATTGATTGACGCACATTTCAGAGTGCACTGAGCGCTTGATCAGTAACTAATTAAATTCCATCCATCCATTTTCCAACCCGCTTTATCCGCAGTGGGTCGCGGGGGGTCCGGAGCCTATACCGGAAGCAACGGGCACGAGGCAGGGAACAACCCTGGATGGGGGGCCAGCCCATCGCAGGGCACACTCACATACCAGTCACTCACACATGCACACCTACGGGCAATTTAGCAACTCCAATCAGCCTCAGCATGTTTTCGGACTGCGGAGTACCCGGAGGAAACTAATTAAATTAATTCATTTAATTAATTTAGACCTATACTTGATATAGAGCTTGATAATGAGCTGGCATGGTAAAAATTGGGTCGCACTGACCTAAAGTTTCCTCATGACCTTAACCTTGCATTTTATCTTAAACCGGATATTGCCATATACTTATCATTCTGAATGAACCCCTATGAAATCATGTCCAGACAGTACAGGAAAATAATGACATCTAGTGGTCATTATAATATAAGACTGGAATATGTTAGCATGTACCATATCTACCATCTGACAAACAATTAATCTGACAGTTTGATGTCACCCACTGACATTTTTTACATTGAAAGCATAATATGTAAATAATAATAGTACTAGATTACAACACATCAAAGGTACCGTGTTTTAAAAAGTACGGTAAGCTTAAAGGTATTATTTTACTTTTAAACTACCGCTTACTGTTCAGCTGTAGACGTACTACAGTATGTACACAATTGTAATACACAAATCTAATTTACTCTTTGTTAAAAAATAATTTCGTGTATCTGCTTTTTATCGCTGTGCCATAAAAAAAAACACCCTCTGGCGTTAATCTATTAAGCGAAAATGGTACGTACTGTTTTCTCTATTGTAGCCTATGTTTTGAGTTAATATTTCTTGATCATTATTGCAATAAAATAACATGGGTGACAACATTGCTGTTTGGGATAAGTGTTCACGTAATTGACAAGTCTTCTCAACGTTGAAATAAAAATAAAACAAAATTTTACAACACAAATATGTGCACATCACGTATGTGACTTTATAACATGCTTGACTATACGGTATCCATCTACGTAAGCATGATGGGGACTGCAGCTGTAACTTTTTTTATTTTTAATTATCTTCAATATATTGCATTTGACGGGTTGGTATTAGTGTAATATATATATATATATATATATATATATATATATATATATATATGTTTCAAATCCTGAAATCCGCGACCACAGATGGGATTAAGCGGTTTCAGAAAATGGATGGATCGATGGATGGATATTGCATTAATTGTGACATAACATATATTACCCACCTAAAGCAAATACATTAAAACTACTGTTTGTTTTAAAAGCAGCTGTAGCCCTGGCGCTGTAGTTATAAAGACTGCAAGTATTTCATAAAAACGATTAACGCTTCCAGCTCAGATTGAGCAGTTTTTCAAATACGGTTCCGACATTCACGTTACAAACGTATGTGGTGGTCACGTGATGCATGATGGTTTAAGTTAGCGATGTAGGGTATAGCTTCTTAATGCTACATTTTGGTCGATTTTGGCACGTTGATTCACAATATAGTGAATGCTGAGAATTCATTACAGATGACAATTTGAACAGTACTACAAAATGGCACACTCACTGTATAGTGACTATATAGTTGGCGATGTGTATACCCTTCTCCACTGGAACCCCAGACTGTTGTTTAGCATTGATTTTCTCCAGTTTCATTGATCTGAAACTGAATATGGGAATTTATTATGGACAATCTAAGCAAAATATGAAGACAGTTAATGGAGCAATGACCTGTGTGCAGTGGCAGATTAACGCACAGGCTAGATATGGCTTAAGCCTAGGGGCCCCACGTGTGCCAGCCTGCAAGGGGGGCCCCTTTGGCCAGTAAAAAATATACTTTTATTAAAATTTGCATACGAGAAAATATCTAAACTGTATTGGCCCACAAATCGTAAGCGACGCTGATTGGGTAAACATGGCAACGCTCATAATACACGACATAATAGGCCATACACTTGACAGGAGTGAGAACAAGAAAATGGCAGAAAGAAGAAAATATGATTGTTTTTCGTTTCTGAACGCCACTGAGAGAATTAAAGAACAACGACACCAAAATCTTCTACGGCAAATCCCAAAATTGACAGGATATTTCAAACCTGGTGCTGGATCCAACAATCCCCATATCGAACATAGTACAATGGTGGTAATAGTGGCAATAGTACAACTGCTGTGTACAGTTGCCCTTTTGTATTTTTTCTTAAGGGCTGCAAGTGTAATGCTGTCTAATGTGTGTGGTCTGTGGGCATATAGCTACAACAGTTGTTGCTGTTTTTATTTTCAATAAAAGGCATTATTATTATTATTATTATTATTATTATTATTATTATTATTATTAGATAAGACCAGACAAGCTGGTCGGGAGGAGGGGGCGCGGAGAGGGGCGGGGTTGGGGGGCCTCTGTACACCTTAATCTGCCCCTGCCTGTGTAACATTTGGGCTGAATTCTTTGCATAGAGTCCTTTTGGAAAATGTCAGTTCAGAGAGCTTAAAATGGGAAGGGTGATGTCACCTTAAATCCTATACATCTATACATCACACTTGATGGAAGCAAATGTCAGGATCTAAATACATTTTTCTTCAGAAATTAAATTGGTACAGGAACTTGAAATGTAGACTGAGAAGGAGCAGGGATTTTATTTGGGTCAGGGCTGACATTGGGGTAACAGAAATGCACGGAAAATGAAGACAATGCAAAGTCATTTCTGTGTGAATTTAGAAAGTAAATAGCATGGATATCACACAGCAGCATTGGGTGAAAGTACTGGGGCAGGAATCAAGTTCTGAGCAGTATAAGATGGGAATGAGAGAAAAAAACTATATATAGGGTATGTAAGAGGTAAACTGAATGTGCACAATCATCCTGGTCACCTGACTTTTCCCCTACCTAGGATAGCCATGCTTCTCCATCTCACAGTATAATGCATTTCTGCCATTGGTATACAAGAGTAATATGAACTTAACAGCCTATATGCAGAGAAAAAAAAACAGTCCAAGTGATATAAAGAATATCTTAGATAAAATGCATGTAAGAAATTTAAAATGAGATGTTATTTTTATTTTTAACAGAACAGTCTGGACACCTGTTTTTGGTTATTTGGCTGCATGATTTAAAAATTCTTTTTATTTAAGTAGATCCTGCTTTACTCCTTTCCAAATAAGAGCAGAGTGATAAAAGTTGCCAAAACCCTTGAAAGAACTGCAAAGGTATCTTTAGACTTAACAAAATAGGGCAAAAGTAACATTTTGGGAAATTTACCTAGAAGTAATGAATGAGCGGCTATCCACCGTACCTCTAAGAAGGCAGTAGCGGAAGCTGAGTCACGGTGATGTCAGGAGGGGAATGCAGATGTCATGGGATGAATTCAGACTTGCTGATTTTGGCTGCAGAGAAAACAAATGGGAAAAAAAACAAAGATCTTTTTGCTGGAATAGATGGGACTTTCCTCATTCTCTACTCAGTTTCCAAAGTTTTGGCTCTGCAATGTGGTTTTCTGTCAAAACACACACACAGCCATACACAGATGCTGAAACAAGGAACTGCATGGTCTGAATCAGACCGTGTGCACTGCCTCCTTCACATATGTGCAGGTATGTGACTTGGTTTTTCTGAGTAGGCGGACAGTAGTAATGTTTGGAATATCCATGTTTTAGTATTGAGATCTTCAGAAAAGTCACAGATATTTGCATCATGAAAAATCAGGTTTTTTTTTCCCCCTTTGCCTCTTCAAATACTTCAGGTATCAGTCCCAGCCAGAGGGTGGATGGGCTCTTTCACATCTTCCACCTGCCAGGACCAGTGAGATTTCTTTTTCTTGCTAGCTGCACACTTTTATATGTAAGACTTGACGTGTAGCACTCTGTGTTTTGTTATTGCAAATCGATAATTATCACCTTCTCTAGTTGCCGTGCAAAGGAGTGAAGTGACACAGTATGACGGCTCCCCATCGGGCTGCCCCTCAGAGAGGACAGTTGGCTCATTCTCCACATGCTGTAGTCAGCTTTCTGGGACAGGGAGCATTCTTGGCCTCGGGAAGAGTACTGTATGAGGTAATCGAGTCCTGGCATCTGCTACGATCTGTTCAATTCCCCTGACGCTGGAAGGCTAAAATGCATCCCTGTTGTTGAAGACTGGAGCTTGCACTGAAAGGTTACGTACCCTGACCCTGCTGGGCCTGGAGTCCCTTGAGGGGCCAATGCGTTCATTACCTGTGCTGCGTACTTACACAAGCAGCTTATCCCTTAAATGGAAATTCATCTTGTGTAAGCCTCTAAACAGGACTTATACCCACCTTGCTACATGTTTAGGGGGACTGAAACCTAAGGGGAATGCTAAACCTCCTTTCTTGTGCAAAAAGGGAACGCAAATCCATTTTTATGACGATCTACCTATCTATCTAACACTGACCCCGTTCTATTTAATTCAGATCTGATACTAACCCTAGCTCTATTCTAACTGAAGATACTGAATACCTCTTCTTTCACACAGTTTAACACAACTGAATGCGTTCTAACCCAACTACATTTATTAACCTAGTTCTTTGGGATACTGTTGGTACTTGCAAAAACTTTTCTGCAAAAGAAATTTACGTCACAGGCATAATCAGGGCCCCCCAACAACAAACCAGCCTGCAGGCAGATCTCTGAAACTGGGATGCTTTTATGAAAAAGGTGTTCCTTAAATTTCTTGTAGCACTGATTCAACTTGCTGTCAGGAATCTCCAGAGATGGTCCAATTCACGAGTAGCCAACAGGCTAATGATAGCATAGTGAGATGCTCAAAAGACAGCATAACAAAGTACACTCAGTGATGGAAAAAGGTTAAGCACCCAAACGGTGTGGTGGAGATGAAATGAATATGCACGTGGTGAAAGGTCATGTGACTGTATCACAATGATTATAATATCAGATCAAATGGTTAACAGAGCTGGCAGTATGGGCACACTGCTGGTCCCATGTCAGCAGGGTGTGGCACCCCCCCAGGCCTGGATACATGCAGCGATACGGTGCATAAGGGAGTCGTACAGTCGTTGCATACCCTCCTGCAGCAAGTCGGCCCACAGCTGTTGTAACTGGCCCTCGAGATCCTGCAGACTGGCACTGGGTCTGAGTTGACGTCCAAGCTGATCCCACATGTGTTTGATTGGGGAAAGACTGGGGGACCTGGCTGACCACAGGAGGACCTCAACATGACGCAGGCAGTCCATAGACAATGTGGGACGGGCATTGTCTTGTTGAAAGACTGTACCAGGGTGCTGTCTCAGGAGGGGTAAGACATGCGGACGCAGGATGTCACTGACGTAGCGCTGTGCTAGCAGGGTCCCCGAATCACTACCAGAGATGACCTGAAGTCATACCCTATGGCTCCCCACACCCTGATGCCAGGAGGAATAATGCGAGTGTGTCTCTCCACAACATTGGCAGGATTGGTCCTCTCCCTTCTGCGCCGCCATACACGCACATGACAGTCATCCATGGTAATGCAGAACCGAGATTCATCGCTGAATATGTCATTAGTTCACTCATCATTAGTTCACTCATCATTAGTTCACTCATCATTAGTCCATGGCTCCTGGTTATGACACCATTCCAAACGCAGTCGTCTCTGCGCTGGTGTCAATGGCAGCCTATGGGGGACGGCGAACCTGTAGTCTGGCTGATGCCAGTCGTCGAGACACAGTGTGGGATGACATGAGGTGTTGTAGAGAGTCCAATGCCAATGTCCAGATGGCAGGCGCAGAGGTCATGGGGTTTTGTAATGCTCGGCACAGAATGCGATGATCCTCCTTAGTGCGGTCTGTCTTGGGTGACCAGGAAATTCACAATGTGTGTGGGTGCCCTCACGTGCCCATTGCTTCCAACACTGGGCGACTGTGACATCTGCATGCCCCACATGCCGGGCAATTGTACAATACGACCACCCAGCCTAATGCAAACTCACAATGTGACTCCTATCAAACTCTGTCAAGTGCTGGTAATGCCATCTAATGCGTCTACGAGGCATCCTCTGTGTCTGCTGACTAGACGTGCCAGCTCCTTGCAAATCGAATCCATATCCAAACGCTGGTCTACATGTGTACCAAATTACATCCAAATCAGACCATTACTTCTGGGTGTTTAACTTTTTTCTGTTACTGAGTGTAAAAGTAAAGAGGCAAAGAGAAGAGACACAGAGTCCTGCAGGGTAAACTCCAATGCCCAACTCCAAAGGTGTACCATGCACTCGTACACCAATCAGCCATAACATTAAAACCACTGACGGGTTAAGCAAATAACATTATTATCTCATATAATGGCATCCTGGATAGGTGCTATTGTAATATTAGGCAAGGGAACGGTCAGTTCTTGAAGTTGATTTAAAAGGAGGAGGAAAAACGGGCAAGTGTAAGGATCTTAGGGCCAAAATGAAGCTGAAAGTGCTTACAATGGGCATGTGGGCATTATAACCATCATGGAGCAATGGATGTAGGTGGCCTGGTCTGATGAGTCACATTGTCTGTTACATCATGTGGACAGTTGGGTGCATTTGCGTCATTTACCTGGGGACGAGGTGACACCAGGATGCACTATGGGAAGCTGGAGGAGGCAGTGTGATGCTTTGGGCGATGTTCTGCTGGGAAACCGTGGGTCCTGGCATTCATGTGGATGTTGTCTTGATACAATTGACGCATATAAACACCTTTCATGGCAATGGTATTCACCAATGGCTGTGGCCTCTTTCAGCAGGATAATGCACCCTGCCACGCTGCAAAAATTGTTCAAGAATGGTTTGAAGAACATGCAAAAGAGTTCAGTGTGTTGACTTGGCCTCCAAATTCCCCAGATTTCAATCTGATCGAGCATCTGTGGGACTTGCTGGACAAACTAGTCCGTTCCATAGAGGCCTTAATTTACAACTTACAGGACTTAAAGGGTCTGCTGTAAATGTCTTGGTGCCAGATACCACAGGACACCTTCTGAGGTCTTATGGAGTCCATGCCTCGACGGGTCAGAGCTGGTCTGGCAGAGCCTTTTCTTCAACTGCCTTGCAACTCACATCACAGTGAAGCTGCTGCAGAGACAGTCAGTCAAATGCAAAATGCTTAAAACCATAAAAATACACAGATACCGCAGACATCCGCAACAATACAAATGAGAATATTTCAGATCCACCTATTTTAATTCCAGCTCAGAAGAGACAAACTCCAAACAAGCATTTACCATTGCCATGCTAACCAGGGAAGCCCAAACATGACTTTCAAATTCCAGAAATGAGAGCATATTTATTTTCAAAACCACCGATGTACTTAAAATAAAAGGTCTACACTATTTTAGTCACCTATAGCCAAAATAATCCCATAAACCTGAAAGTATTTTAAGAGCATTAGAACAACTATATATTGAAATAGAAAGTTAAAATGAATATCTCCTATGTGTCCTTCCTGGTATATGAGGCTTGTTAAAACAAGAATTTAAAGGTACACAGGCTCTGGCCCTGTGCTGTGAGACAGATCGCCCCCACAGTGACATACATGCTAAGGACTCTTTGCGTCAGTCAATTGAAAATCATAACCCATTATGTTATGCACTAGTACTATGTATTTTCCTCATCTTGTTCACACCGTCCGCTCCACAATCATTCAGGAATCCCACTTTTTAATGGTATATTCTGTCCACTATTTACGTTTATTTCCTTGTTTGCTTGGTTCTCAAATTCCTTATTTGGCCAATGAAAACTGGGTATGATTCCAGTAATGGCTGCATTCACTCTTCAAAATAGCACCTGCATGGCTATAGCTCGCTCTTCTCTCTTCCTTCCCTGGGCTTCTTCCTTGCATGGGATTTCGTACTATTGGCCGCCAGCCATGTCCCGTCGGCTCCCCTTGTGGCCAACGCTGTGTGGTGCTGATCACTCCCTGGTGCTGCCTAGCAGGGTCCCCGCAAGCCATCACATCACAGTTGATGATGTTATTAATTTTGCTCACTTCATCGCTCCTTGCCAGCACTCCTTTTGTAAGAGGATGCAGGCCTTTCGTTAGATCATTGTTGATCTAATAGGGGCACATCAGCATGCTCTGAGAGGGGAAAGACTGATGGGTTTGCAATCTGATTCTGTGAACATAAATAACACACTGCCATCAAGGTGAAAGGAGGTGATACACAAAGGATAGAAAGAAAGGAGAGAGGTGGAGCTGCCTGGATTTTGTATTCTTTTCTGGAGGCTGGAGTCTCCACAAAGCTGAGGGAGGAAATGACACAAAGAAAACTCTTTCGCAGCCTGTTCACTTTTCAGGTACGCAAATGGAAAAGAAAGTGAAGCAACCAAGCCAGGATACAGTAAAGCTTCGTGAACAGTGAGCAGCCACAAACCCAGCCCCGGCCTCACCATCCAAAGACGATGCTGAAGACTGTGGGCACCGACTCCACCGAGGCCCCAGTGAGGTGCAGAACACAGGCTATCCGGTGAGGTGCAGAACACGGGATATCCGGTGAGGTGCAGAACACGGGATATCCGGTGAGGTGCAGAACACGGGATATCAGGTGAGGTGCAGAACACGGGATATCCGGTGAGGTGCAGAACACAGGCTATCCGGCACCAGTCATGCTATAATTGGGTGAAGACAAATATTCAGCCAGTTTACAGCATTTCAGCATCACTGAGCCCAGACTAGAAACCTTCCAGCTGAGCAGGTGAGGTTTGCTCACAGGCCCATAGGGGGTGGCATTGAGGTTCCTCAGCCGCTGCTTTAGGCTGAGGAGCCTCATGAAGCTTGAAGTTATCCACAAGAGTGCTGGCAGGAGGAAGTGGATGAGAACACGTGTCTGCATGCAAAGATGCATTTGCTTTGCAGCACTTCTCATAACACATGTGTCTTGTGTGATACATAAATGATTGGCATGGACAGGTGACACATTTCAGAAAATGATTTAACTGAGGTTTGGTTCCAAAGAAAATTGACACTGCTGCTACTTCATCTCTCTCTGTGTCATACTGTAGGCAACTGAAGATAATGAATTCTCATTTTGACTTCAAGTTCTTCTTTTAAACATTGTAATTTGCGTTCATGGAACTCTATGGCAAGTGTCCCACAAAAGGTCAGCCTTTTCCCCATTAGCCTGCTGCCTGGATTAGAGACTGCTGGATGCTGACTAATGCCAATGCTACTGCTGTTGCTGGGTCAAGATCAGGCCATCTTTGTCTGAAAAAAATCTAGTATTAGATTTGACTTCAAGAGTTAAAGTCATTACATTATTTTTAATTACAAGAGCAAGACATGACTTGCGTTTAAGTTTGTTGGGTGGGATAGCACATGCTCAATGAGATGTGTCCTATCAAACGAGTCTTGGAAAGTTTCCTCACCTGAACTGTCCAAATGGTCATCATCTGGAATACCTTCCATAGTCCTCTGGTGGACCTGCATCCCTCACCTGTCTTGAAACACTCTTAAGGAGCAGCAGCAGTTGTTTTTTTCCAGGTTTATTTTTATATTTTTTCCACAGGACCTTTGAAAGATAATATACACATTGAATTAGGAGTTATATGTAGGGTGACCACCTAATCCATGTCAGGAGGGATGCTATGAGCTACTTCAGCTTTTACGAATTACTTTAAAGTTGAAAGGGTTCTGTGCTCGGCTAAAATGTTTGGTTAGT
>JAODLC010000043.1:9641438-9663845 GCA_026781145.1 Hippopotamyrus pictus | reverse complement strand
ACGTTACTGTATGAAGAATACTCATTCACACCTACCTCTCTCTCCTCCCCCAACCCTCAACTCCTATCAAAAACAAGAAGCAGGTTTCGGAACTAACTTACACACTGTCGTAAAATGTGAAATTCTGGCACAATTTTTAATTTTGCAATTATTTAAATAATTTTTAATTTATTGGACATGCACATTCATATCTTGAAGGTTCCTTTGTAGAGGACTTTCTGTACCAGTGTTTCTCAACACACTTGTGCCAGGTACTCAGTGTTCTTGATTTCTGGGTGCAAGTGTGCTGTGATACCCTGACTGTTTATGGTGAAAGTGAACAAACGAATGGGAGAAACAAAAGAAAACATCCACATAATGTCCCACAATATTTTTTCCAGATTACAATAGAAACAAAACTACATATTTTGACATTTGGGTAATTATAAAAAAAAATTTCCAGAGCTAAAATAAGAAACAACCATAAATAATACTTTAAGACAAACACTTTCAGACAATTTCATTTGAGAATGTATGTTTAAACGTATTTGTAGCCAAATACAAACCCATAACTTCTGATTGCTGTACTATATTTTCAATCATTTTCATTGCATTCACCACATTTTCCACAAAAGTGGACAAGGACATTATAATTCAAGAGTCTAAACTGAGCAATAAGACATGGATATGTATTTGGATACATCGTCGTCTTCGGGGACAATGGATAACTCCCCTAAAGACCTCGTTATTGTGATTCTATGTTAAAATGATCTATTAAAATGATTTGATCATAATGAAACCATAAAAATTTCCCATAAAGAACTTGAGAAGCACATGGTACATACACAATGGGTTAAATTTAAGACCCGTGCTGATCGGTCTCTGCATACCCAACAAATAACAAAGCATTTACATTCTCCTATTCAGTTCCCTGGATAGTATATGAATAGTACATGAAATAAATACTTTGACACACACACACACACAAACACACACACACACACACACACACACACACACACACACACAAACAATGAAGGGCACCTTCTGATCCAGCCAGAAGACTTATAATAGCAATGAGACACACATATACATTATCTTCCTGTGGCATCCAGGTTTGCAACAAGTTTGGTTTCAGACTCAATCCTAGGTTATGTGCAACATGCAACATCAATACATCTTGATCACATTTACAGTGGTGGAAAATGGACCCTGAATCAGAACAAAAAAAAAAATGAATATAACTGGAAACAAAAAAATTAAAACACGCCAAAAATAACCTCAAAATCTGACTCAAATGAATTGGCTAGGAACGGGGTGATAGCCAAAAATAATAAAAGGCCAGTAAATAAATTAAATAAAATAGGTAATAACCCTAAAGCAGATCTGTAATGAGTCCATTAAGTGCAGAATGTGTCTGCAGCTCTGCAGCAAAGGTGCTTTGTACCACAGCAGGATTCACATATTGCTTTCCTGTCCCTACAGTGTGATCCTCACCACACACGTTTCTCGTAAAATACAAAAAAAAACAGGGAAGCACAACTTCCAGGCTACATTTAACCCTACCTTTGTCTTTTTTTGATTGCTTATTTTTTTTAAAACGCCCCTTTAGCTTTCATTCCAGACATAGTGATTATGAAGTTCGGACATCTTTAGATTTCAGCATCTTAAAGTACAAAATGTCCTGTGGGGTTTTCTTGTAGTTCTGTGAGACAAGGGCAGCTAAAAAACGGCAATGCTACAGTCACTCTCCGGGCCGGCGGCCGGGGTCAGCAGTGGGCCTTTGCTTTTGGATCCATCTCTTGGAGGATTGCTGTCCTTCATTAGTGGTTCAGGTTGAAAAACAGGATTTACCAGCCACTCTGGTCCAAAGCCCTGGGGAGATCCTTTGGAGATTATGGATGCAGATCCTATCTGCCCCTTGACAAAAATGTAGAGTTAGGAGAGTCCGTATTCTTCAGGCACGGTGTGGGCTTCAGTTGGTCCATGTTTACTGCTGTGGTGCACTGTTCTTTATCAGCCACACACACACACACACACACACACACAGAAGGAACAGTAGATCTTTCTGCTGTCTTACTAGGAGCTGGGGGACAGCCAGTGTTTTATGAGCTCCAAGCCTCGCTGCATGTGCCCTATGTAGAAGTCCACATTGTGGGAGAAGTCCGTGCACACGCTGGATGTCACGTCGGCAACAGTGCAGTAGAGTGCTGTTCCACCTATGCTGACTACCACGGTGGCCAGGCACAGGACAAGGAGGACCAGGAAAGAGGCTCCGCTCACCTCATCTGCAAATGGAGTCAAACCCATGAGGAGAGAGAGATGTTACACTTCAGATTTGCACTCCTGCCCCCCTGTGTCTGTTGGTTTTTGGACCAACTGACTTCTATTTTGACTGTATTCTTCATTAAATGTATTATGCTGTTGCTTGAAAAAAACCTATAAAATCTATACATTCAATACAGTTCAAAAGTTTGGAATCGCTTAGAAAATTTCACATTGTCCATGAGACCTCAATTTTTATTCATCAAATAATTAGCAAAATGAGTTGAAACTATAGGCAAGACAACGACAAGGTTAGACATAGTCATTCTACTTGAAATGACTTTGTAACACTTTGTAAATTATTAAGAGACAATTGTAAACATGATATAACACAGTTTTCTTTTTATTAATGACCATTTACAAGTGGCAAAAGGGAGCCTCATTGTAAAGTGGTACCTCTGATTATTTGCCAGTGTCAGATACGGCTTTTTCTTTGAAACTCTGCCTAAAAGTTCACCATCCCAGAGTCACCCTTTCACTGGTGAAGATGTGACTGGTGTTCTGCTGAAATTATTTAGTAAAGCTGCCTGCTTTGGACCTGTGCTGAGTTTCCTTCTCTGTTTTTATCTTTCTGCACAGTTGTGCACTGGGGCCTCCCACTTCTCTGTCTGTCCTCATTAGTGCCTGTCTGCAATTGCACAAGGGTTCTGAAATGATGAATTAAACTATTAATATGATAACTTAGGAATAACTAACTTGATCTGACATAGGAGGACAAGAGAGACGGTTGCCGAAAATGTCCCTTTTGTACACCTATGTAGAAATTTCATTATAAATCAACAGTTTCTAGCTATAATATTCATTAACAATATCTAAACTATATTGCTGATCAAGTCAATGTCATTTAAATGAGAAAAAACTGATTCTCTTTCAAAAGCAAGGAAAATTCTCAGTGACTCCAAACTTTTGAACTGTACTCACATCAAGTCTTAGAATGTTTGTGTAAATGTTCTGTAAAAATGTTGCAGATTTATTGGTTTCATAACAAAAAACGATTGACAAGTACTGTTTAACATATTTGCACATATCTTCCACACAGATATTTTCTTTTACAGTGTCATAATTTTGACTGACTCATTCGGTTCTGTTCTTGCTGTTAATTACAATTGTATTCACTAGCTCCCAATGGGATGGTAAACACAAATGTTTGTTAATTGACTTTCTAACTCAGAACAGGTCTCTTACAACTATAGAGTGTCAATTTATTACTACTTGAAATGAATCTTTTACTTGAACTTTTTTTGTAAACAAATGAGTAAAGTAACAATCTTTGGGATATAAAACCAGTAAATTTGCAATATTTTTACTGAATCAATGAGCAAGTGTCCCAAGACTATCTATGAGCAGTATCTGCCCATCTGGTTTATTGATTCCAAATGGGAAATTCTGATATGAATGCTGAGCAATGACCTTTAAAATGTTACTGTTTTTGTTTGGTTTAACATTTAAAAAGTCTGAACAAATAACATTTCATGTCATCTGAATGCATAAAACTTTGGCATTACTCAAGCATAAATAAAACTGAAAATCAGTATTCACAGCAAGACACCTGACACCCCAAATATGGCCAGCACATACAAAGATCATGCACCACGAAATCCATCTTCCTCCTCCAAACCACAGACCTAACTCCTACCTTGATCGAGTTCATCATCGGGCTCCCTGAAGCGGACTCTGCGTTTGGATGTCTGTTTGGTGTCTGCAGCTTCCTGGCTCATTCCTCCATCCTGGGAAGGGCTCCTCTTCAGTATGGACACCAGACCATCCACAGGGGCCATCTATGGACCCAGAGAGACAAAGTGGAGAACAGGAAATAACAGGATAACCTGTAGGTCAGCTGTTCAAACCCAGGTGTGAGGACTCTTCAGCCAATCAGTCCTCTAATTAGTAATCTAATTAGGGAGTTGCGGCGAAACCCCGCATACACACCGGCCCTTTGTGGATAAGACTGGCCACCCCTGCACTAGAGAATGAACTTGATGCATACATGCATAAAATATCCGCAATGACAGACTATGACCACTTGATGTCAATGTAGAGCACAGTATTTTGTTGAACACAGGCAGTCACCAGGTGAAGAACAGCTCATATGTATGAACGGACTACCGTAAAGCTTATTATATTAAATATCAAAGTTAAATACAATGTTTTGTGAAAACGAACGCAGGCTGCTTCAGTGGTTCCTCGGTTAAACAGACAGTGCTATTTTGTGCCTCATGGATTTTCAAGAAAAAAAAGAAACACACAGAATTCAGATGCAGAGCAGATGCAGAATTACAGAACACTGGCATGGCTGCTCACTCCTCCCAAGCCAGTAGAAATCAGAGTCTCCATCTCTGTCTCTTTACATAAGTGAATAACATGCCTACAGCTGTCATGACTCCCACAAACTCAATCTACCCTGGCAGCTGCACGTCATGTCCAATCCTGGAGCAAGTCGAGTCCCTTTGCTAGGAGGGAACATACTGGTGCCTCACTGAGGTAGCACCATTCAGCACCTAGCTTCAAGTAAACCCCTGCATGGTCTTTTGGTTTGTTTTAAACAAGGCTGATTCTTCCCTACAGGTGCTTCTCTAACCATTCCCCCAGAGCAAGATTCCTCTTCAAACCTTTTAAGGCTTTTAGGTTTTGTTACTTATTATTATAAATGGTGCAAAGGTGACATTAAAACAATATCTGAAGATGGTTGACACAAGCCCACTACCAGTACAGTATGCTTGAAATAGCGGTAAACACCGGCTCCTCGCTTATTGTCCGATTCTCTTAATGACTTAACGACTAAGTTCCATTCCTAGTGCTAAGTAAGGAATGTCTGTATTAAATAAATTCACACCAACTAGAAGACTGTTTTTGATCTTTAATATACAGTATAGTGCCCTCCTGCTGCACAGTGGTCAATGCGTGCACAAACGAATGGCAGTTGATTAATTGCCCCTGCCTATTTGTGCCACAGAAAGCTCAACTGTACCCTGCACTAGACTAGGTTAGAGTCAAAGTATGCAGTGCAGATGGGATGCACAGAGAGAACCACCTTAGCTTGGGAGAAAGAACAAAACAGTGCAGCGTAGAGTGTTCAATTAGTTAAACATAACCCAAGTTGAAGTTAAGAACAAGACGGTCATGGGTAATTTTAACCTAGACTTAGTAAATAATGCATAAAAACCTTCCAACCCGTCACAATGAAAAACACAGTCTTATAGGCTACAGAATGTCAATGTAATCAGAGACGCAAACGATACATGAATGTTCTCTGCGGTGACAGCGGTACCATAAAGTCACGCTAAAAGCTTCAGCCTGTGCTATGATAAAGGCGGAGAACACGAATGAGGCAGTAGGCCTCCTCACCTCCTCCACCTGTATGCGCTTCGCCAGGTCGTCCAGGGAGTCCTGTCCAGCTTCTGCCTGCTCCATGTCGTCTTCGAGTCCGTTGTCCTCCTGGCCGTCTTCCCCGGCCTCCTCTAAAGCCTCGCCATCTGTTACTTTTTCTTCCTCCTGCTCTTCACTATCCTCTACCTCAGCTTGTTCCTCTGCAGCCTCCGCCCCCTCTTCCTGTTCCTTTGGCACAGGCTGGTCCGTCTTTATGACCACAGGGGAAGCTGTCTCACTAGCCAACTTGTCACCGTTCCCATTAATCACCATAGCGTCCTCTCCCACTTCCAAGGGCCCGTCGTGACCCTGTGAGGTCCGCTGTTCTCCCGTTCCGTCCACCTGGCTGCCTGCCTCGGGGGCGTGATTTGCGGTTGCCAGATTCGCCGAGAGCGCTCCACCTCGGAGGGGCGCCTGTCTCTTCACCTCATGCTGCTGCGAGTGGTCGCCCGCGAGTAGGTCACCAAGGAAACCCTCCTGCTCCGCCACCCCGTGCAGGATCTCCTCGTTACCGGTCACTCCAGCTGGCGTTTCAGTTACCGCTGTAGTGGGCGTGTCAGTTCTCTGAACATGGGTGTGGCTGGATGAACAAGGCCCCTCCTCCTCATGCCTGGATGTGATGGCATCCCGTCCCTCAGCCTGTACAGGGGAAACCTCTGCTTCCACTCTTAGCTGTCCTGGTATCTCAACGGTGCCGCCTACAAGACAAAGGAGTGCTGTTACCCAAGGCGTTTCCTCCGCCTTCGGCCCGAGGCTCCACCCAGCATCTCTACGCTCTCCATCTGCTGGTTTCAGATTACTCACCTCAACTTTATTCACAGCTTCACACCGGACAGTAAGTCTCACGTGTGACAAGTCATCTTCTCCAAAAACTCTGAGCTACTTGCCACTACATTAATTCAGGACTTCAACTTGCAAGCCCTAAGGCTTTTGCCTAGCAATGAAACAAAGTAACCCTCAGACATTTTAAACTACGTTTGCTACGTGCTTTTAAAAAATGGACACTGGGAACTGGTAGTTTTCAACTGGCCTCGTTTGGCTGAGCTCTCTGTTGGCAGATTTTTATCTCAGATTCTATATTAACATACTTTGGAAAGACACCAACACCAGGTAGCGGGGGGTGATATTTTGGTTATAGACAGATCTTACAGTTTCAACATACAATGTGTCTGCTACAGTATATCCATTGAGTGGAGAAGCTACAAGCTTTCACAATATGACAATACAGTACAGCAAAATGGCTTAATTTTACTCACCGACAGGCTGTATTAAAACCCACTCATCTGAAGCTAACATAAACATACGACAGGAAAAAAAACCTACGGTGATGCTGTTGTGATGTGATGTCACAGCTTCAGGCCAGTAAGTCATAAGTTACCAGACTGTAGTCTGGGAGAGCCCAGAGGCCTTTCAAAATTAAAGCAGTGGTTCAAAGTTCCAACTGAATCTTATACAAAACTGCCAGCACTTACACTTCCACGGTGGAAAATTCCACAAGTTGTGTGGTTCTGTAGCTTCCACAGCACTGGGTTAGCCAACACTGTGTAGGACACTGGGCGCCCCTCCGCCAAAACTATGACCCTCAATGGCACATTGAGCACAATGGTCGCTTTCCTACGTCTTCACCTCAGAAAACACAAAATGCCTGCCTGTGGCAAAGCTGGGAGAGGAGCAGCAGAATGGACATCAACAGCAGATGGTCATTTCACTGGGAGGTATGATCAGGGGTGGGGGCAACTTATGGCTGTACCAGTAAAAGCAGGTGTTAAATCCTCAGGCCTGCTTATTGGTGGCATGGCAATGGGGGATGGGTGGGGGGGGGCACTGTATCCCGAGTAATGCATATCATACACAGCAAGATGGGGCAGCAGAGACACGGAAAAATAACACAGTGAAAAAAAAGAATAACGTGCAGTGGAGACCCACAAGGATGCAAAGATGCATTTGGGGCTGTTTGGAAGGACATCCTAACACTCCTGGGCTTAACAGAACCTGAATCCATCCATTATCGTAACCGCTTAATCCCCACTGGGGTTGCAGGGGGCCTGGAGCCTATCGCGGGAACAACGGGCGCAACTGGGAACCAACCCTGGATGGGCGCCAACACACCGCAGGGCGCACACACTAACCCTAGCTGGGCGAAAACCCAGGCGAACACGAGGAGAGCGTGCAAACTCCACACGGAAAGGACCCGGGATCGAACCCAGGATCTTCTTGCTGGGAGGCAGCAGTGCTAACCACTGCTCCACCCTGAGTCCGCTGTGAACAAAAATTTCCCATAAATTGTAATTCAGACCAAGCATCATGGCCAGTAAAGACTGGATGACTATAATTAAATTTATCAGGATCAATGGTTCAGTAATTTCAGGAACTTCTCACAATTAAGAGCTTTGAAAATGGCAACGAGCTAAGCAATCAGGCGGAAAAAAAAACAAGGAACGACGAAATCAAGTGTGAAATCACTTAATGTGTTTTTGAATTTTTGTGGCATATTTGGTACCAGGCTGATTTATAAATTTCCCCTGCTGAATATATCCTTATCAAGCATGAACATTTTCAGTACAACTATATATTTACATATTAACCATAAAATTTCTTTGGTGTTTGTGAATGAACAGCCTCAGAGCCTCTGGATGAGGAAAACGAGAAAACTACATTTGTTTTAAAGCCAATAACATTTGTTTTTACATTTATTATTACTTTTTGAAGCTAGCCTGGTATTCAATGGGCATTTATCAGTTTTGCTGCTGCATAATATTCCATCTAAAAATCCCAGACAGTGGCTCAAACACAACAGAAGCACTAAGACAGACTATAAATCAAAAATTTGCCACTTAATAGGTTTCCATAAGAATATATTACTAATACGATGCTATAAGTGAAAGGTTTGGCAACACTGGATTCCAGTGACCGCCCCGCAGTAACGGCTGTGCTCACTTGCGCTGTGTGCCTTGGCATCTGGCTCATCCCCTTCGAGGACTTCACCAGTGACAAGCTGTGGAGGCAAGTGGGAGGCCAGTCTCAGCAAAATAAGACAAGAAAAAACGCAGCACAGAATAGAATCTCTCCGTTGTCACTGCACATGCACCACAAAACTCTGTAGAGATGGTCACAGATTTCCTACCTTTGGTGTTTTGAGGACAGGTCTGTGAACAAACAAACAAACAGTGATTCACAAAGTTGCACTGCAATGCCCAGAAGAGAAGTAGAAATACAGAAGGCTACTTACTGCAGTAAGAAAACAATTTAAAATCTTAATGTGGATACTCTGTAATCCATCTGTACAGGGGAACCATTTGGGTTTACAGGTAGGACCCCTCTAAAGGCATCCACTAATTTTTTCAAAAATCGGCAGTTTATCCGGATTTAACACTGCAACCCGTATAACCCAGTGCTGCAAGTCACAGTGAAGTAACACTTGTTACTTCAAGTGCTAGTTAAGGAAAAGGCACCAATTTTCAATATACGGCAGCACTCAGTATCATCACACAGCGTTTGCAAGGCTCGTGCACGTTTACTAATTGTTTATTGAACGATATGCAAATCCCTATGTTTCACGCTGCTCAAGAGTGAGATCAACTTCTGGAAACCATTGGCACTTGGACACTATTTATAATCTCGTTGTTTGCCAACTATAGCCTAGTGTTTTGTAACTTGCATATTGTGCAAATTGTGTGTAGATTGTAAAACAAGAGTTAACTGTAAGGTTCTCTCATCCAATCAGGTAACCCTATTTGCAAGCAAAACTCAAGAACGAAACCCCAGATCGTACACCTGGGCAGAGTCTCACCTCAGGTGTGTCCTGCAGATGCGGATCAGCATGTCCAGGTTCTCTGAGTATGAAGCCTCCAGTGACCCAGTGCCTCTGAGCCGGCTCTCTGAAAGCCAGTGGGAGAAGTATAAGAAAAAAAATCTCACGTCTCGTGTCTCATATAGCCCTACCACCAGCCCCAATGTGACCCTTCCAAATGTGGACCATGATTGGTTAATGCATTTATTCTTGAAATGATAAGCCCAAAAGGCCACTACAAGGTCTATCTGCGATGGGTATATTAAATCATCCTCAAGAGTAGTATTTTTCTGAAATACAACAAAAAAAAAAAAAAAAATTGGCTCAGAGAGCCAATCACATCTTGATCAGATGTCAGACCAACCAATCAGATGCATGTTCCAGCCTCCTCTAGTTGCCTGGACCCACCACCTCTACAATCTGATTGGTTATCTCTTTGAACCAATCTTTTTTTGTTCTGCCCTCAGAACATTGTTGTGCAAGTCCCAGGAGTGTTTTTTTAGTTAGTGCAGCACAGTGCAGAACAGCAAGAAAATTAGTAGATGACAAGAATAAATCAATCAAGTTACCCCATTGCTCTTGCAGGGCGGCGAGGTTAGAGAGTAGCCGCTCGTGGTACAGCCTCTCCAGCTGTATGAAGCGGATTGCCCATTCATCTGTGGGACGGTCTGGTCAAGGAAATGGGTGTAGAGGAGGCGTTTCAAATGAAGAAAGAGTGTGACAGACTAAAACAAATGAGTCACACTCCAATCCCATGTTTAAACCTAAGGAAACGTGCATTTTCTAACCCTCGAGAACCTGATCAGGACACGCTGTTGAAAAATGAACAGATGGACATTTTACATACTCCACAATCCTGACCAGAATATGCAGCTGTTGCATGGATGGATGCATGGATTTTATATATCATACAAATATAATCATCTCTAGCTTCATAGCAGAAGGACAGAAATTGCTCTGAAAATGCACATTTGTCAGTAACTATCAAATCATCTGACCAGGACATTAATAGTATTTTTCTTTCCAACCTGAGGAGCAGTAAAAAGTAACCTTGTCAGAATATAATGAGTAACATCTCACAAAAAAAAAACAAGGAAACTTTTTTTATTATATTGGGGTTTAGCAAAAAATGGCAAAACATTGTTGAGCTCTGACACGACGCTGCCATAAATCGAGAAGGCGTTTCTCGAGTTCCTCCCGGAGGGGGCTGGGTTACTGAGCTCTTAGGCGTGAGCCGACTGGCTGGCCACCAAAAACAGCCACACGTTCCGAGTTGCTACAGAAAGAAAACGCGGGAAACGCCCTGAAAAGAGGAACTGGGCCAGAACTGGGCCAGGCGCAGCACTGCTGAGGCATTCGGCGAATGTCCCAGAACGGCGAAGCGTGAGGCCTTCAAAAGCAGCAGAACCGGTATCCCAGGCTGTACGAGGAAAAACCAACAAACAAACAGCAGCAACAAGTACATTTACATACATACATACAGTCATACATGAATAAAAAGCCGTGCGTTAGAAGGGCCTGTAGCCACAACACTGTGAGTGACTGTTTCCATGACACCCAAGTAAACAAGGAACACATGCTGGAGGGGTGGTCGGGGGGCTGGAAAGAGGACATTACATACGAAAGCAGATAAAGAGTGAAAGCCAGGGCCAAGGCGAGCACTCAGCTCTTAAAACCTCAGGAACCCTCAAGGCTGGCAGATTCTGCAGTGTCGCTGATCTGTTGGTCTTCCCTACATTTCATCAAGACCATCATCTGGTCTTTGTTGCTTTAAGTAAGATTGCAGATTTATGCATCACACGAGACAGAACAGCGCTCATTTTTGACAAAGACGCTGCACCTGATGAAATCATATACAGGACTGGATGGTTATCTTCGTATGCAGGTTAAAGACCTGCCCGCACCCTCTATAAGCCCACATTTGGGATCAGTTTGGCCTTCTTCCAAGACCCCCAGGCCCTGAGCTGCTAACGGATTCTTCTAGCAGAAATTCTCCAAGCCAACAGCCCAGGTGGTTACACAGCAAGACAGAGTCTAATGCACCCCGAAGACTCAAACACTGAACATTACAGTGGACATTAAGGTCGAAAACTTAAAAATAAATTTAATATTGTGACCTAATGGCTGTACAGTAGGCTAAGTCTGTGTGCCTGTAATCACAAGGTCGCCGGTTCAAACCTAGCCTCAGCATGTCTGTGGGTCCTTGAGCAAGGCCCTTAACCTCAAGCTCCCTGGGAGCCCCAACAGGTGGCTGCCCTTCACGGACAGCTTACTCTACAAAGAACAAGTTGAGGGAGGCGTAAAGACAATTTCCCCACGGGGACAATAAAGTATCGGTTATTATTATTATTATGTCTATTGAACAGAACCTCCCTTTGTTTTCTTTATGTCAATCTGCTGTAAATGAACCAAGAGACACATACAGCACAACAACTGGACAGATGTTTTTTCAGCTTTACTTTAGTGTACTGTTTAACCTGTAGAAGACCTCATTCTGGAAATTTAGAGGAGTTCTCTCTGCTCCTGCATTTTTCCCCATACTTTTTCATCTTTTACTTATTTACTGTTTGTCACATAATTTTCTCAGGGATCAAAAAAGTAATCTGAATCTGAATCTCGACAAGATCTTTTGAATGACCTGGCATTGATATACATGGCAAGAGATCGGATACAAAAGTCAGTATTAACTAAACAGTGAATGACGGCCAATTGTACAATGAGAAAATAGTTTTAGGTAAAAACAGCGGAATTAAAACCACTAAGGATAACTGTGACTATCTTCTTAGCGCAGGAATGAATGGATGTGGTCAAAAAGAAAAAGGGCCACTTTAGCAGTGAATGTGAAGGATACAATCTCTCTCGAGGAAGAAGGCCTCAGCCACCTGAAAGAGCAAGAGGCATCGTTAGAAATGCACCAAACGCTCCTTACTGTCAACAGCCCGGCACTGCATACAGCAGGATTCCAGTGGCCAAAACACTGCAGTGCTCCTGTCCTCCTCCCAAACACATACAGGTAAATGATATGGAGAACGTCGCGAGTGCCTGTCTCCCAGGAGGAGCAGAGGACCTTCTGGCCCCCAGCACAGTGCCTAACGCTGCAGCTATGGGACAGTTTCTTACACCAGACCGCAGAATGCGGAACTCTGTTCAATAAACCCATTCGCTGCCCATTACCGTATTACTGTCCATTATATTTACTGTAATTAGCGTTTCAAAGCTGCAAACTACTTATTGTTGTATATTTACCATCTTTTACCCCTCCAATTGCACTGTTCGTTTTTGCTGCTGCTGTGACACTTGCACACAACCGTTTCAATCACCTGCACATTGCTAAGTGTCGAGTGGAGTAATAATAATGTGATCTGATGTAATTTGCATGATCTTGAAGCTGATTAAGAAGCCTAACCAGCAGAAAAGGAAAAACTTTTACCTACCCAGATTTCAATATAGGTGAAAGTCTTATATATATTTATATATATATTTGCACATATTTGCTTATAAGACTTCCAGACAGTTTAAACATTTGGATATTTATGAGTCACTGTGGGCATCCCATAAGGGGTCCCCAGCCCAGTTCTGGATTTTCATAACTGTTATTGTATTATAGCAACTGTCAGTATCAAGGTCATTCATCACACAAAAGGGGAAAGTAACCTGAAAAGGAGAAAAATAAGCAAAATATGAGCTGGATAGATTCGGTAACAGGTTTCCTTCCACCCCTGGGTGTGACTGTCTTCTGCAGGCTTTTGAACAGCTCAGCAACATGGTAGCTTGGAAGACAGCAGGTCAAGTTACATCCAGATCTCCAAGGTTTCACATTAAAGCACAACCTCGATGAGGACAGACGGAAAGTGTGACGCGGCACAGAGGACAGAGAGGGAGACCATTAACGTCACAGGAGAGAGTGTATGTGAGCCTGGGACTCCTCCATCGTGTGTGTGTGAAGCAGCTAATCCAAGCAGATTCTCTGGTTTAACTTCTTCAAACCAGTTCCACCGTTTAAAATCGACACACAGCTGCTAGCGCAAACAGGCCCTTTTATACTCAAATCAGAGTATGATCTCCTAACCTAAGGTGTTTCCAGGTGTCCAGTTCCAACTGCACCTCTATAACAGAGGATGTAGTGCATATTGACGGACTCAAGCTTTCTGAGCTGGTGACAGTCATCATCAGAGTCCTCAAAACAGAGGGAAGGGATTTCAGTATCTGCAAAATTGAAGATTCATTTCAAACCATTTGCACACCATGATTCTTTGCCGGTTAGATTTGATCATCTGTGACCTCATGCCAGTAGCCAAAGACTCGAAACGCTGCTGGTAAGGACCAGCTAAAGAAAACATTTAACTGTCACACATTTATCAGTCTTCCGGCAATTTGAGGGCAGGGTTTATTTCCTGAAACGATCTGAAAATGTCAAGCCAAATATGCACTGTTTTGAGCTTCTGATTTGCTGTGCCAAAACAGAGCTTGGTGTCAGACACATTACTAGACACCCAGACAAACAAGAATTCTGCTTTTAGAAACATCGCCATACAGAGCAGTCCGATTCCTCCATGACGACATGCTGATGGCTAGGCTGACCAATCAGGGCAATGAGCAGGAGCTTTCTCAGAAAACAGAGCACATGTTCAATGGATACCACAGCCAATGCTCTGCCTGGGATGGCTCAGCTAGGCATGAGCAATATCTTTCAGCCAATAACTGATGATAGGCACAAATTATACAGTAAAGACATTCTACACTATGTTTCTACACAATTAAATATTGTACCAAATCTTACAATAAAGTATATTTTGACTTAAAAGCTTTGTTAATAAAGCCAAAATCTTGTTAGTATTACTGTCGATCCTTTCTGGGGATCTATTATTTCTATAAATTATATATAATTTTATTAATTTTATCATGAATTATTCACATACTAAGTACATCCTCTGGTAATCTAAGATGCCGATATTATCTATGCCAATTATAAACCACCTTTTCCTACATAATGTATTACTATTTTAATAATTAATCACAAGCATCGCAGAACACCGTCAAAAAAAAAAAAAAAAAAGAAACACACCCTTCCAATCTAAACTCAGAGCAATCATAAATCTCAGAAACTGTGAAGATCTCCCAATTTCCATGAAAATAAAAATATAATTTTGTATACATTACGAAAGATTTGCTTCCGTTCCACAACACTGCATTTGTGCCCTGTTAATTTATAACACAAGTCTAAGGGTTATTAGACATAAAGAATAGTCGTCATGGACTGTAACCAGAGTGCATCTCGCATTATGCGCCGCACATACAGACGGCAGCACAGCCACACCTGATGCAGCGACAGAGGCAGCAGACTGTGGTCACTGTGTTCCCCCAACTCCCTCAGCCACGCCAACAAGGCAGGGCTGGGTCCGAGAGGGCCGGGGTCACCAGAAGGGAACAGAGATGGACAGCTCCCGATGGTGCCTGCTGCAGACACACAACACAGAACACAAGGAAGCAAGTCAGTCCAAGAGCAGGCGATGCTGAAGGCAATGACCGGGCAGATGAGGGGGGCTCACTGCGATATGGGAAAGGGTAGGCCGCTAGAAAGAGAGGGAAAAAAAACACAACACTTATTGGCAGACATTTTGGAAGGAGAGGTGGATATTCAAAGCTTAACTGCCTTTGAAACAAAAATGAGAAACAAACAAACAAACAGAAGACAAAGAAAAAAAAAACCCATTTACTACAGTAAGTGTCATGCATGGAGGGGTTCTGTCATGAGACAAGGCTCATTAGATGACATCACCACCTCCTCACTGCTCAAAAACTGCAAGTTTAAGAGCCAGCAGATGGTCAGTGCTAGTTGATTCTGAGTAAACCTGCTTGAAACCTCTGTGTAAGATGCAGAGATGGTACAGTAGGTGGCTCCTATTGACAAGCATGGGCGTGGCAGTGAGATGGCCGAAGGGGCCAATCAGATTTTAAAAAGGCTGGTGCCACCCAGTGCCCTTCCACTGCCTCCATCTCTGGCACTACCCTGTAGAAAAAAGGGAACAGCTCTGGTACCGCTTTGTTCCCCAAAGGTACAAACAGCATTAATGTACCTCCAATGGTACAAAAATGCTCCTCAGAGTCCATTTACGTACCCTAAAAGGTACATGTACTTACAGCTAGGATACAATTGCCAGACTCTTTAGAATATCAGTGACACAATAATGTACCCTTAAAGGTACAAACTGGTACTTTTTTATGACAGTGTACCATTCCGTCAGGATCACTACGGATCAGACGACCCTTCATTCTTGAGGAAGACAACTACCCACAACAGACCTTAAAATTAAATTAAATTAAATTAAATTAAATTAAATTAAATTAAAACATACTAGTGCCCTGGCTTATCCGGTCTCCACACTTCAACCTGACAGAACAGGTCAGACTGGACAGGAGGTTCAGAGCAAAGTGCTCCATAAGAACCCCACCCGTTTAGGAACGGCTGTGTAACGGCTGGGTGATTCCTTTGCTGAAACTCGTTAACCAAATGCCTTGACTTTGTGAAGCCGTTATCAAAAGATGGCCTCCGGGAGACAAATGGTGACATGTCTGAGGAATCCAAGATTTGGAGATAATTTTCAGTTCTCTTATACTGCTTGGATACTCCCTACATCTTGTTTGTTTACATTTCTGTTTTTATCTTATACAATTACAGAAAAATATAGACCATTTGTTTCCAGCAAGCTTTTCACTGGTCCTCTAACTTGTTGGCCTGCAGATTAGCTTACATACATTCATATGGAATTCTCCTTCTCATTTTCATTCACTCAAAAAAAGGTCCCCACCAGGTAAAAAGGTATTGTTTTTTATCACATTGTGGGGAAATCTGGTTGCCACAATGTAATAATTAAAACACACACACACACATAGACAATGCCACTCCTTGAAGATCCTTCTGCACTGCAAAACATGGGGTTCTGTTTACATGCCAAAAGAGGACTTTCTGTGCAGATATTGGGACCATTGAAGGTTTCTTATTACTTAAACTAAAACTGGATACCTCGCCTGTGAGATGAGACAACCTTCCACCCAGCCAGCTCAGGCTGTAGTGAGCACGGTTCCCTGTGAGAGTTACCTAGTTGTTCCCGAGGTCCCAAATCTTCGTCCTGATTGTCGGTCATGACATTCTGATCAGGGACTTCCTGCCCCGCCTCATGGCCATGGTGACAGGACACGTGACCTACGGAACGGTGATCGGCCACAGTTTCTCCGACCTCTTCATCAGTATGGAGCTCTTCCTCATCCATGAGCTACTCTGGCAGGTGACCATGAAGCTTTAGCCCCCCCCCCCACTTTTCCAGAGGCGACGCTGTGAAAATAGATGGTGTTTATTTCAATGGTCACTAATGGAGTGAGAAAACAAGATGAAATACAAGATACACGCCTTTCTGGACACTTCTGAGAAGTAAGAATCCCAGCCAAAGTTACAAGCACATTCACAAAATCATCAAATAAAACCCAACTAAACAGGAAGCCCAGGCTCTTAATAAAAATACCACACAAATAATAATGGTATGTTTTCTCATAAGTCTTTTGGGCTACACTGAACCAAACAAAATAAAATTAAATTGCTCTAAAAAAAAGCACATTATGGAGCCATTCATAATGTGTCAGATTGTTAAAGCTGCACTATTTTCCTAACCTGTTTTCAAATCAATGAAATCACCATTTTCAATGAGCCATAAGCTCGTTCATTAAATGAACCAAATCCATTCCTGCACAAATACGGCAAGGCTCTTAATGGCTATACAGACGTGAACCAGTAACTGCACCGTTTCTCAGCCTTGTGAATATTTCAGAGATCACGTCGCTCTCTTTCTGAGAGGAATCCAGCTCATTCAACATTTATCCGGAATACGACTGAACGTTTCACATTTGAGTGCCTTCAGAGATCTATAAACAGAGGGCTCTCCTAATATGCCCAACAGGCAGAGCACTGATCCAGCTATACTATAGCAGACTCATTAGTAATTCCCATCAGTTACTGTGAAACCTTTCCTATAAGCAAAACAAGAGTGACAGGCAGCCCACAAAGCTTCCTGTAGGTCCAACTGATGCACTAAACACCATCCTGTTGGACAATATTGTCCCAGGCTGTTAAAAACAGCTTCAAATCAGGCGTGTTACTCAGCCCACACAGACAGATTAGTCTTACCAGTGAAGAACGATGATGGTAAAACATATCAGCTAATTTTCACACATACAGTCTGCAAGTGATGAGGACATTTCAGTTAAGAAGTGTTGAATTTCAATAACAGATGCGTACATGAAACTGCAAATGTGTCATTGCTTAGATATTTTTTCTACAGATTTTTTTGTGCAAAAAGGTGGGGAAACATTTGAGACAAGTCAAAGATATAGACATTAAAAAAGCAAACATCGATGATCTAGGACTTTATTCTGGCGTATGGCTCAGGGGGTTAGGGTTAGGATACTGGGTCTGTATGGGACTGTCACTGGTTCAAATAACAAGCCTGGAAGTGGGATTTTAGGGTTGGGCCACTGAGCAAGACTCGAAAGATTGTCTGACCTCTCAAAAACATACAATGCTGTGGATAAAAGGGTACGTAAAAATAATTAAAATATACACATAGCCTTGAGCTGGATCTACTGATAATGAAGAAATAAGGAAGCAGATGCAACATGCATCCAGTTTTCTGAGTCAACCTACTCAACGCATCTTCCCTCACAAACTATTCATATGACCAGATAATGATGGAAGGCGTAGACCAGAATTTCAAGCATTTCTAAGGTTTGCAAGGAGTTAACCAACCTGCAGGAAGTCAGAACCCTGAAACACTAGCTGATTATTCAGAGCAGCGTTTCTCCATTTTCAGTGGTTGGCGGAAAGCGCGGTTGAAGAAACGGTACCGCCAGCCACAACCTCAATTTCACCGTGTAGTTCATGATTCATGGTTTCAGTAATTAGCTGAATTTTAGATACCATGTAGAATTGTGAGACGGTAATGCAGTCAATAGGGTTCTGAATACTTTGCTCCCTGTAAGAGCTATGATACCCTTGCTCGACAATAGTTTGAGAATCACTTGCTCTTAAAGACTCACAAAGCACAACTGTGAAAGTTTTACTTGGGATTTCCCCAGCAGGGACCGAAATGACTCATAAAGCACCAGCTCAAAAAGCCAGAGGGCAAAATATTCCCCCCACCAAAGACAGTTGGACAGCAGGTCCCAGAAATAACCTACCTACCCACAAACCTGCAAAACAAACATTTATGCCAGGGTCGCCATTCAAATGCATGTCACGCGAAACAGATACATACACATGTATGAGTCAACATAACAGACATATGACCTCTGCCTCTCAGTGTGAAGAAGACAGCGCCTGCTTTTCCACTACAGACAGGTCCCTTAAAGACTGGGCCCAATACTGACACAGGAAGGGGGCCCTGGAGAGGGTCTGCAAGTGGCAGGAGACATCCTGCAAGTCAGATGGTCACAATAGCCCGCTGAAGAACAGCAGAGAGCGGAAAATGGGTGAGACGCCCTGCTGCTAGGTTCTCCTGCTTCTCCGAGGTTTAACCAGCTGAGCTAGCGGGCAAAAAAGGAGAGTGAAGGGGGACACAGGCAAGGTCACCTCTCTTCAGTAATCAAGCAACAGAATGAACAAGCAGTCAAGCAACAGAATGAACATGCACACAGGGCAACACAACAACAGGATGCATTTCAGTAAGAGCAAGCAGGTCAACAAGAGGGTGATGATATTGATTCCATATGTCGCTGGGGGAACGGGAAAAGAAAAAGCTCATAACCAGGTCTCTTAACAACAGACTCATGTACGTATGGCTGGTGGAATTTGAAAGGCCAGACAGCCAAGCTGCTGGCTGTGTTCTCTTCTTGCTTCAGGTCGACTATTTAAGCATGTGGCGAGTCGGCCATTATGTGCCAATGAACAAAGGAAATCGATTCGACTAAGTTCAGATTCTCAGAAAACACTCGCTTCAAATCAAACAGGTAAAATGGCAAAGAAATCAAACTACACTGGTGATTAGTCACAGAAGTGGAATTAAATGCCATACATATTCAGTAGATTAAGTAAATATTGAGTTTAGGGGCCTGATAGGTGTCCTGTTTGTTTATATATAATCTGTAATGCAGAAGGATACACATTTACGCTATTTGAATGATTGCATATTGTTATTTATATGCAAATTGATCTTAACGTAATTTAACGTCTGTCTGCATACAGGTTAAATATGCTGTCTTAATGTTTTAATGTATATAGGCAACAAAGTCTGTGGCTGAGATTTCTTTTTTTCAGGGACATGTTTCCAATGTTTATGTACTTCATTTTGACAAATGGTGATGGTAAACACCAAGCAGGACAGACGCTACAAACAGAATGAAATATGAGTATTTTTCCCTGCTTGACTGATATTTCGATTATAGCGTGCAACCTTACGGAGCCAATCACATTCAGCTGAGGTGGAAGAAGTACTCAACTAGTTGGTTGAAACAAAATCTTGGTTTGGACTGGAACTTTCTGGACACAAATTTCCACCTCTGTAATTCAGATGCGTATATCCATGTATATGTATTAAAACCAAATCTTTTATATAACAAAAATAATCAACATGACAATAGAAAGTGAAACATAGTATAAAAGTAAAATCTATGGAAATACATGCCCAAAAATATATACAGTAATATAACTAATATCATATTGGCAATACAATAGAATGCTAAAATGTATGGGACATGTTTTAAAGTAACTTCAGATTTAGCTAGACAGGAAAAAATGTCTTCTATATACCCCATTAAAACACTTGGGTGATGTTTTTGGAAAGATGAAAATTATAAATTACAATATATTCATTAACAGAACTGCTTCGCTTAGGTTGTGCTTATCTCTTATCAGTGGTACTAAAACAGTAAGACATTCAATTTTACGGACTAGCAATATTGTGCGTACATGTTTATGTGTGCGACCCAACATGTTTTAAATGTTAGAGGTTTGTAATGCACTTTGTATTGTAACAGACTGTGAAGACAAATATCCTAATAGGACAATGAAGGCTATCTATCTATAATGCCTCAGTGGGATTTCTGTCATGGGTGGTGGGGGCGGTCTGCAATGGGATTCCCGATAACAAGATGTTTAGATAGGAGGAAAACTATACGACGTCACTGGTATTTGCGGTTTAACAATCTCCTGCTATTGATTTCGATGATCTCCATAAAAAGCACAGCAGGGCAACAAACATCGGAATCTGGAGATATGAATTACATTTGCTCTTGATATGTCCGGCTTCCTAAATCGTATTCAATACTTGCACAAAAGTCTTTTTCTAATCCAAAAAAATTAAATACTGCAATAAGCATCCTTGTACGTTGCGGGATATGAGTTATACTCGGCGAGGTCAGCCATAAAGAAATAAAGAATTCGATAGCTATAATTGTTTTCTGCGCGTAGCCATGGAAATTTTGCAAATTTTTGCTTGCCTAAAGTGCATGGACAGCTGGTCAAAACAAAACCCACTCTCCTTTCCTCGCATAAATTTGCTGTGCTGTTTGTTGGTGCAGGATATAATTTCTGCAGGTCAGCCGCACGCACATTGAGCCAGCGGTCACGTGACCACCTGAGGTCACATGATCCGTTCACAGTCCGCGGATCCGCACCACCTTCTAGCTCCGAGAGCAGCTGACAGCTAGATGTCCTCGCCATTTGTTATATAGGAAGAGATCGTTTGCGATTTATTCACATATGAGACGCTGACATAGAGAAACAGCTACGGTTAGTGCCCATCAGCCGACAACCAAGCTGAAACCTGAACCACACAAAATATAAAATGAACTGGAGATATAACACACTAAACAGTATGGTAATTCTGGACGGATATTTTCTTTACCAGCACAAACTATGTTTTTCATATGTTTACGGTTACACCACTCCTCTGATCGAGCTGTAACCTGAATTTTGTTACTTACGATATCGTTGCGTGTGCCGTTGTTTTCCCCAAGAAATGACGATCGAAACGAGTCGGAATTACTTAAAAGGACCTGTGTTCGGCGACTCGTTAAGCCGACTGCTCGTGGATCGCCTTGCCGTCAGTGTTGCTGTTCGTGATTATATCCGGGCATTCCTCAACCATTCACTTAAGACTGCACGTTTTCGCAAGCGTTGGCTGCCATCTTCCGGCGTGACTGACTTACTGGCACACCTCTATACGTCTACGACGGTCTTTAACACCATCGCGAGGCGCTGGCTTTAAGAATGTCACCTTTTTCATTGCTCTTGGCTTTCATCCGGATCAAGCAAGCCATTTATTCTCATTTAGCTGACGCGCGGGTGTGTTACATAAGTACGCCAAATGTTATTATTCAATTTTTAACTCAGTTTTATTAAACCGTGACTTCTACTGCATAAGTGATAGGAAGTTGAATGGATGGATTAATTTGTGCGTTAATAAATCATAAAACATGATTATTGTTATATAATAAAATAATATCTGTCATTATGTATTATTGCATTCATTATGAATTAGGGTAGCTGTCTCAATACATTTAATACAATGTACAGAATTAATATGTATTAGTAAGCAAAAGAAAAATACATAAATACCAATGGAGTTATTTAATTTAAGCATGAGCTGTATTGTAATGTTGTGTGTCAAAGGCACCGAATCACGTGATGTTAGCGGAATGCAAACTCGGCTTCATTATGCTGGACATAACCCAGAAGGCAGAATAGCGCAGTGTGGTTACTAAGCTGCCGTCATTCCTCCAGGATGCCCACCACCAAGCCTCCCTGTCTAGAATTCAAGCACTCTAAGTTTTATAGTGTGGTGTGAATGTGTTAAGCTGCTGAGAATGGTGTTCCTGTGATATCCAGTGCTGCTTTCACTGCTTCCTGCAGTGCCTGTAGCTCCTGAGCTGAGTAGCTGTCGTACCAGAGTATCATGCAG
>JAODLC010000043.1:9626708-9641219 GCA_026781145.1 Hippopotamyrus pictus | reverse complement strand
CACTGATGTAAGGAAACATATTTATTCCTGTTGTACAATAAAGAGGACATGCTGTGAAATTAAAAATAAAAATAAATGTGAAAAAAATCTAAATTGTAAGATGTCTTATTTCCTCCAAAGACAAATAACCTAAAATTGAAGGACACCTTTTTCCTTGGGTCTCAGGAGGATATACCACCTACCTAAACATTGCTGCAGACTTAATACACACATTCATGGTCAGTGGACTCTTTCAGCAGGGAAGCGCACCCTGCCACGCCACAAAAATTATTCAGGAATGGTTTTAGGAACATGAAAAACAGTTCCAAGTGTTTTACTTGGCTTCCAGGTTCCCCAGATCTCAATCCGATCAAATAGAGGCCCCACTTAGCAATTTTCAGGATCTCCTGCTAACATCTTCGTGCCAGATACCACAGGACACCTTCAGAGGTCTTGTGGCGTTCATGCCTCAACACGTCAGAGCTGTTTTCTCATTAGACCCAACCCTTTTCGGGACCCTAAGCAAAATTTGATTAACTTAGTTGTCATTATTATGATTATTACGATTATTATGGTCATCCTTGCCGTTCTCACTGGCTAAACAGATGGTGCGCCCCCTGGTGGAGTCTAAGCAGCCACTTAGCTTGCTTTCACCTTGGGCTGTCCCTGCTCTTGATGTGAAAGCCAGTCATTCATCACCCATGGTTCGGTGTCCGTTTTTGGACACTCTTTTACATTTTTTTCAACCTGTTTGAATACGAAATTATCTTGTTATAACGACATTATAAATCATTGTGTTAATTATCTTGTTAATACGAGAAAGGTTTTGCATTATAACGTAATCCTAATTTATCCGGTTAAATCAAGAACCTTGATGATTTATTTAGAACAACGAACGTTTCTATGGAAGTGTATTGCTACCATGGATGTCGTTTTAACATGAAATTATATTGTTTTAACAAGATATGTCATTATTACAAGATAATTATCTTATTCAAATGAGATAAATATCACGTTAAAACAGCGCAATTATAAATTTCGCTGTGGCTTAAACCTAGGCAGAAATAAAAATAAATTTGTTGAATCAGTTTCGTTATAATGCACACTGTCTTGTAAATAAATGAGGCACAGTTGGGTGAAGATTGTTGGCATGATATGCCTCTGTACACACTGTCCTGTTCCTGTTTGACCAGCAGATGTCACTGCTGGCCATCCTGTCTCCTCTCGTTTGCATTTACCCCAGATGTTTTCCATTAGTCAGTCGTTATGGTCCATACCTGCCCCTCGTGTAATACTCGTTATCTGTGCATACTTGTGGCTGAACATGACAGCCTTCCTAGTTTGGTTATTGATGGTGTTGTTAGCTGTTATAGCTGTAGTACTGTCTCAGTGCTTTACCTGTTGTGTTCCTGGCTGTGTAGATGAGTTCTAGTTCCTTTGGAGTTATCTTCCCCGCCTTCTGTTTTGACCCTTCCTAGTCCTTCGTTTTCTGTAGCAGTCCCAGTTGCACCTAGCTTGTGTTCCCTCACCATTGTGATGTCAGCTGTCACGTGTCACAAACCAGCTCATTTTAACATGACAATTATGTCATTTTAACGTGATATTTATCTCATTTTAACAAGACAATTATGTCATTTTAACGTGATATTTATCTTATTTTAACAAGATAATTATGTCATTTTAGCAAGATAATAATCTCGTAATAATGACATAATATCTTGTAAAAATTTGTTTAAGACAATTTGCATTAATCTGATGTAATCTAATCGACTTGAATGGAATCTAATAATAGTCATTCAAACTCATGTACTATAATAACTAATACATAGAAATGAGAAACTGGGGGAGTATTATTTTGCCATTGTGGCAGCATTTCACCAATGTACTCTTGTAACTACCATCAAAATACTGTTTACCGTGGCATAAAGTACAATTGTTAGCAAGCTGAATATGGGGAGACAACAGCTATTTGTTTCAATGCCACTTGTCACTTCAACTGGAAATTCTCTACACTCTGTAAAAAAAAATATTACAACTGTGAATTTAAAATATCTTCTAGTATTATTTTAAATAAAGCACTTTTCAAGTACTTTTCTTGAAACCCTGTGTTTTGGCCTAAGTAATCAATTAGTTGATCGCCTGATCACATGATTAGGTCTAATCCATAATCAAAATAATTGTTTTTTGCAGCCCTAATAATGTAGTTGTTTAGTTCTTATAATACTCTTTAGCAGTAAAATGCCAGATAAAAATCACATTATGTAAAACATTGCAATAAAACCTGAGGCGCTCCATCCATCCATCCATCCATCCATCCATCCATCCAATGACTTATACAATACAGGGTCTCTAAGAAGTACACAATGTATGAGCTACATTTCAAAAAAACTTTTTGGTATAAATTGCATATCAGTCAACCATGGTTGCACTGTTATTTCTAAATAAAAATCTCTCCGCAACTAATGCATAATATTTTGGCATTTATGTATATCTTACAGTACATTTGTATTTCATTGTATAAAGTGGTGAAATCTGTTTATGGCTCACACTTGCCTTTTTGGCCTGTGCTGTCAGCGATAGGCTCCTGGCTCACCACAGTACTCTGCTAGATAAGCGGCATGTAACACGGGTGGATGATGAAAACGCTGTTGGTTTTTTAAACATTACCACAGACCGCTGTACTGGTCAACATTCCCACTAGACTGCAGTTCATTTTCTCAGCTGCATGTATATATAGAAGTAGTATCAAGGTGGAGGCCAGTAGATAAACATATAACCACTTGGTGGCAGTGTTACACTGGATTTATTTAATTTCCACCGAACAGGGAAAACAAAATGCTAAATAAATGCAGCTGTCTCACCAAAAAGAGTTTATATAATTATTCAGACCCGCTTGATTGTCATAATTAGAATTATTCATTCATCATCACATGCTGGTTAAAATCCAATCCAGTCGTGTTACCCCATCAACAAATTTGCAGATTTCTTTCATAATACTGTCTGTGTTTTGCGGCGCGCATAATGAAAACAAAGTTTAATTTCACTACTGAGGATGCCTTATCTTTGTAGATCTTAACATCTGGCCTAAACAGTCTTTTATGTTTAAGAATCATTCTTTTCATATCATTGTTGCTGCATGAATCAGACCACTCCCATGTTTATTACATTAAATGCTTTATGTCAATGGTCACCTGGAGGACTCTGGTCCACATCTGGACTGAAACACAATTGAATCTTAACTACGATCGAGAGGTTGGTGAATTTTATTGTTGGGGGATGCGGTGGACCTTGGCTTTGTGCTGCTGATCGAATTTGGCCCTCAGAGATAAATAGTTGGAGACCCCTGCTTTATATCCACTCACCCCACCTGTACACAAACAATTCAGTATTTTCTCCTAATAATTAGGCAGGAGATGTGTATTCTATAAGTTCTAATAGACTACCACCTAATACAATCAACTAAACTATATAGCTTTGGGAGGTTAGGCACAATATCTTTAAATTGGGCAAATTGCTTCCTGAAGTGTGGTTATGTGTGTTAACTGAAATTCAGCTTTTACTGATGCTGGACCACAACAGATGAAGATTATTTACTTCATAAAGACTATAATTATCATTTCTATCCCATTGTCCCTCTGGGCTCAGGCTTAGAATCTGCCCAGGCAATTCTGACTTTATCATTCTTTCATAGTTAGCAAAGAGAGAGAGAGACAGAGAGAGAGAGAGAGAGTTTGGTGCATCTAGAACTCAGTACAGCTGGAGATATTTCAGGGCAGTTAGAGTCCAACCTCAGTCTCTTCCAGTCTGTGACTCATCTGGTTAAATGTCCTGCTGACAGATTTCTGCTGGAGCCTCTCTGATCCTTGCCAGGCCAGGGGGGTTGCAGGTACCTGGCTCTGTGTGATGATTCTGCGATCCTCATCTACTCAGTTTCTCTTCCTTGCCTTTCTATGCTCACGATGAATTCCTCAAGTGCTTTTTGATCACTGAGATTCCCCCGAGACCAGTTCTCGGGGACCCCCCGACAGTCCACATTTTTGCTCCCTCATAGATTCTAGCCAATCAAGAACACTGAATATGCAGAACAAGTGTGATGGGAGCCAGGAGGGAGCAAAAATTTGTACTGTCCCCATTGAGAAACACTGCACTACATGATGTTAGCATCCTGAAGCAGTTCATATAGAAGGGCACAGTATATAGTACATATGCATACATAAGTAAGTGCACTGTTGGCTTCCCTCTTCAAATTATGATGTATTGTTCTGCTCTAGCTCCTCCTTCACCTTGTCTATGGTAGCATCCCATTCAAACCTTTCAGTAAAAAAACTGAAAATACATTTGCCTTCAAGGACTCTGATGAGCACGTCCCAGCTCTGCCCTTTTCAATCTGGACTTACAATGATGTAATGGCTATTGCTCCATTGACTATGGCTGCCAGTGCCTTCAGATTGAACTTGCAGATACAGTGCCCCTGTGTCAAATGACAAACATCCCTCCTCTAGCCAATACGCTGGAGGATGTGCCAGTGTGTAATGACAGCTGTGCTGGGGCAGGCTCTTCAGCTGCGCTCTTTCATAGCCTCCGCCATAATAGATTTTCTGCTAGTGACCCCGCCTCCCCAATAGTACTCCAGAACAATGTTCTGAAGATCTCCACGTAGAGTATGCTGTAGTGCACAACTCCATGTGATGAGCCCTCTGATGGGGTCACTTGGAAGGAGATGGAGAGTTGACCCACGTCTTGGAGAACCAAGGTGGGTGCGGTTGAGCAGAAGAGGAGAGCTGAGCTCTGGCGATGCTCATTCGTCCCACATTTCATCTAGGGTGGGGATGTTTTGCAGATCACTGTTACTTCTGGGTTTCCGTTTGACTTGAAGCACTTGTGTCATTCAGATTAAACTTATATGATTATTATTTTTAACATGAGCACTATATTGCTGGCTGGATTAACATTTCTATACGAATCCATGACTTTCTGCTAAATATTTGTAACTTTCTCATAGCACATTAACAACCATTTTACATTTATTATGCAATTTAATCAACTTGCATTGTTATCTTTCAACAATATGGTATAATTTTAATTTTTAAATTACTTAAACATGCAGGTTATGTGCAGGGTGGATAGCTAATAACTTTTCTGCAAAAGTTAACGATCCTAACCTTTGAGAAATCCAGGACTTGGCTATGAGACACATTGCCCTAGACTAAAATAGGCATCTCCTTTGGGGAATAAAGTGATATAAACCGGAAATAAATCAACATCAAATGTCTAAATTGGCCAATTACAGTAGCTACACTTGTAATTGTGAAGCTTTAATCACTTAATGGGTTACTGGCAGAAACCAAGCGGTGCAATGTTCTCTCTTGGGGGTAATTTGGCTTGACCTCTGACAGGAAACAAATAGATACTGACAATATCATCAGTTCTGTGAATGTGGAGCTCTTTTAACTTCTTAAAAATGTTTTGGGGCAGATTTCATATTTGTGGTAAAATATCTAGCTATTTCAAACATGGGTTGTCCAGTAGAGGGTCGTAGAGAGCCAGGAGCCCATCACAAGAAGCTCGGGGCAGGAGACACTCTGGAGTCCAGGCCATCAGCAGGCAATCTCACACTCTGGGAAACCATACAATACAACTGGTGGTGAGGTTTGTGGTAGCCAGTGGAGTTCAATCCAGATGTCTTACGTCATAATTCACTCTTTCATGTCTGTAGACGAAGAGACAATTGATTTTGGTGAGCTGAGCAAACCATCCCCTTGCACCGGCAGTGACATGTATCTAGTGTGTTGTGGTCGTCCGGTTGCTGTTAACCGAGAACATGTACATGACTTTAGCAGCATTGCACAACTGCAGCGCCATGTCCTGACATCTCCAAAGACTTGGGTTTGAATTCGGGCTGAGTGTTCGCAAGCTTCAGCCTGAATTCTTCTGTTGTGTGCTTCAAAGAAATTGATACCAGTAAGCTGAGCTTAGTGCGGGTACATGTGTACGTGCTGACTGGTTGCTCTACCATAAGCCCTGCGCTCCTGTGTGGCTATGGATTGACGCAACGCTAATTGGCCAAGTGGTTTGTTTGGGGTAATAAAACGATTTATGTGACTCTATGTTTCTAAATTTCACAAGCTGTACAAATTTGTAAGATTGCTATTAAAAAGCACCGGCAATAAATTCTGAATAATGTTATTGGTAATATGATCGTAAAATAGTATTATGTTTGGGAAAATGTTAGGATTCAGATTAGCTGAGATTCTGTCATTGGTGCCTCATTATCTTTCTTGTTGGTGACATTTAAAGAAATTAATGATTTGATATTAACTATAGAAATGTATAACAGTGCAATGTACTTTTAATTAAAAAACAACTCTTTATGTTAACATGCATGGATGATTCAATAATATATGTGCATAGTAAGTGCTCTAAATTTTCAACGAGTCTTTAGTTCACTTAATTTTAGTTTCAGACACATGAGGACTGAAATTCAACTGATTGTTTCAAGTTCCTGACTAACTTGGTGGCATCTTGAGGGATGGGAAGGGAGGCGAGAGGAGATACCACTGTGGGACACTCACATGCCCACATGAAACGTCGGTGTGAGGAGGGGGTAAGAAAGCCGGGGGGGCGGCCTCTTCCGCTCAGAGGTGCTAGGAGAATTGTCAAGTCCCACCACGAAACGTCTATTTTCGTTTGTTTGTTTGAGTAAGCCAAAGGGCCAATTAGGCAACTGGGATGGGAATTGGAGCAACATTAAAGATGGCGTAATTGCCTCCCCCCATTAAATGTCATTTGGTTTATCCTGATAAGTGGTAACACTATGTGTAAAAGTGCTGGGGACGTCAGATGTAGAGAGCCTCAGCATGTTGGCACTGGAGTCACGCATTACAGTACTATACCCTCCCCTTGAATTTCAGCTCCCAAGTGGAGGATTGCTTTTCCTGGAAAAACTTTGCCCTCTTCGCCCTTTCCTGGTGTTGGTGCACAGCTCGGGGGCCGCTGGGCCTGTGGGGATCCAGGTGTCTGTGGTACTGCCTGACTGAACGATAGGAGATGCAAAGACCACACAATGTGAGAAGAGAACTGAGGCAGGAAACAACGGCAATTAGCCGTCGTCCGCTTCCTGATCTCAGAAGGATTTCTTGATTAAGGCCAGTTCATCCATCATGAAATAATCTCTACATAACACAGTTATTTCCTTCCAGTGCTTAATCAGCAGTCATTTATGGGAATATCTGTTAGCTTATGTTAATATTGTTGTGTACTGTATATATTTATTCCCGGTGAATCAGATTTTTTTCATTCTATGAGGATCTAGATGCAGTATAAAGGTCACTCCTCATGCCAGACAGGTTTGGAAACTGGGAAAGTAAAGCTTTTGGTGAAACCTTTGTAAGTACAATTAGAATATGTAAGGTTTGCGGGTGGTTCACATGTATGTTATGTTAAAAAGCACATGAGGTGAAATGCACAGTTAGCACAGACACAGAAGCACACAGCACACAGACACACACACCAGACATGCCTCCACACAGCACATAGACACACACACACACACACACACCTCCACACAGGACATAGACACACACACACACACCTCCACACAGGACATAGACACATACACACACACACACCTCCACACAGCACATAGACACACACACACACACACACACCCAGCTCAGATGGATGTCTGTCCTGTCTTTCATCCATATCTGCAGCAGCTTGCCAAATATAGCAATTACTTATATTGTGCCTTATCGAGGAAGGGGTCTGCTGTGTCCCTTTCAGATGTTGCCTTTGATGTAACTGCAATCAGAATCCTTATGAGCTGTTTTGTTGACAGTGTATTTCACCAGGGCTTTTAACTGGTGTGGGGGCCTGGGCTCCGGTGACCAGAGCTATGAGGTCTTCCTGTCTCTGTCTGCTTCATGTGCTGACTCCCCTCTCGCCAAACTGGATGCCCTGGTTTCACTGCAAGCTGGCGAGAAACAGGGACACTAAACTGAATTCCAAAGAGATGACAGTGGCCTGACCATGAAAAATAGCCAGTGCAGAATGACCCCGTACTTTACAGATCATGGATCAATGATGATGACACCCATCTCAATAACATATTTACTGGGAGGCTTTCTGGTGCCACATGACAGCTGTCACATTCTGTGTTACATATTATTTATCACATTATTTATTATATTTGATGACATTCATAAGCAGCTTCTTGAATATGCATTGAAACTGCAATGAAGGCTGACAGAAGCATTAATATGTGACATTGTTCATTCAAATTCCGATTAGTTTAAATGAGAAACATGCTGTTCATTTATCGGCAGCCTAATAAATAGTATTACATGGTCTTCATTTATCTTTCATCCCGAGCATCTTAGAGAAGAGCAGGAAATGTTACAGTTTTTGGCGTGTACACTCTTGGATTCAAACCTGTTACCTTTGTATTGTTAACACAATGCTAGTTACTTGTTTAGCTACTTCTACCACATTGTTAAACCTGGAAACTTAGTTCATATTAATGCAGACTTAATGCTATCCTTTTCTTTCTGTTTTGGTAGAAGACACGATTAAATCACAGTCGAGCGGACTTCCTGCCCCGTCTGCTCTCCGGTGTACCCAAGACGCTGGCCCAGAAGTACATCCTTTTACCTAATGAAATCATTGGCACGCTTGTTGCTAGGCAAACTGCTTCATACATCGCCAGCGCTTGGCCGTCATCTTCTCTGAGAAGGCTTTGCCCTTAAAAAAAGCCACCGCTGCCACTTGCAATATGGATTATTGGTCAGCCTCCTCCTCACCGCTACCTGCTTCAGTGACTCTTTCATTTCCAGGATTAGCGGCTGTGGCCTTTATCTTTAATCATTCAGATCTGCTTTGCTGCGCCTTTTAATCCGTGGACCTTAGCTAATTTGAGGTTCTATCTATGCCTGCAAGCAGCCGGCGGAGGCTGCCTGATGGAAGGACTGGCACAGAGCGGCCACTCTGCTACCAAGAAGCACGAAATGACTGCCATCGTGGATGATCTAAACATGACTGTGGACTTCCTGACCAGTTCATGCACTGTTCCCTGTAAATGATTCTTCCACCTGAAGCTCTCTCTTGCTGTTATAGAAACTGACCATCAAAACTCAGTTTCTAATACGATATATAGATATCCTCTTAATGGTGAAATAATAGTTAATTTTTTAAATTATAATATATAGTGGTACATGTAGCTGCTGTGATAACTTCAATAAACATGCATTCAGCCTGAAGGCCCACTAATTCTACACAAGTAAATTTGTGCTTCACGTACTGTCTCAGCTAGATAAATCATATGTTTGACAGATAAAATTTAATATAATGAGAAAATGACTGACAAAAATTTCCAGTCCGAAGTAAAAGCACGCCACATGAACAATTCTGCTTAATCCTATAGCTGACATAGGGGCGCCGATGTGCCCGGCAATTTCATTTCACCTCAGACAGGGGGCGCTGGTGCTGATGCTGGACCAGAGTGCCACATTGACTAGGACCGGTACTGCACATGAAGATCATGGCATGCTTACAGTGTTGTGTATATGGATATTCCTATCTTTCTCCTCCAAAATATCACCCGGAATGTTAATGTATACGAAGACACACACACACACACACACACACATACGTACATGTTTACATATATAAACTTCACCTTGTAAACCATGGCTTTCCACTCCTTTCCTATAGACTCAGCCTAAAGTTCTCACACACTGACAGATGTCTGTCAGCTGTATTAGAGGACTGGATGCTGCTGTTATGCAAGTACGTCTAGTTTCCAGAAATGGCCACCTTGTATAATTAATGAATGCTGACTTTAAGTAAACCTTCACAGACTCATTTAAACTAGACAAACTGAAAGGTCATTAAAAAAATCTATATATTTGCCTCATTCCATGGCATTCTACAGGGATTAAGGTCTCTCATTTAGTGTTCAACATGTACAAAACAACACCTTCAATTTGTGCTGACAATAAATCCCAAAATCATGAAAAGTGAAATGCCCTTGAAAAATGTTACGAGTAACATTCTGATATTTAGATTCCAATTAGTCTGTCTACACGTAACATATTATTTTTAAAATAACAGCCTTTATTAAAATGAATGTCACAACTGCATGTTTGTTCCTATAGGCTTATATAGGCTTATAAATAATACCCAATTGCTATATACTTTTCAACAAATAAAACCATATACAAATACAAAGTATAAATATTACAACACTTTAACTTTTATTATTCATCTAACCACCCCTTAAATATCACGTCTGTATGTGTATATATATATATATTTCATAAAATTTTTAATTTATTTTTTATTTGACTATTTTACTTGAAAATCTACAGAGTAACTAGATTTGCATTTCACTGACAGTTGTGCCTGTATAACTTCGAATGTGACAAATAAGTCCTGAATCTTGAACACAACAACGACAATAATAATACTTGGTAACGGTTATGGATTTAATATTAAATCACACAGATAAGACTCCTGCTTGGAGAGCGGGTGATTGGTTAACATCACCATTACCGTGTGTCTTGGCATCCAAACTGCAGTCTGCCAGCTGTAATGAAGCAGCCGTTGGCAGTGTGAATCACAGGGGCCTCTCTGTCTGCTGGCTGCACCCCCTAAAACCATCCCATTCACTGGTTTGTCCTTCACTCAGATGCCGGAGAACATGCTGTCTGAGCACAGAAGGCTCATTTCATTCCAGCTCATCTAATTATGGCATCAGTGACGAGTGCAGGAAAACCAACCATGCTTACAGAATTTCCCTGAAAACAAATAAGAGGCACTGCATGTAGACCTGGCCAAGCAAGTATGGCCTTGTGTAGCACAGAACTTATTGTTTAATCTCATTTTTTAGGTTTTAGACTGAAACTTTAAAACATGTTCACCCTAAATTTTAATCTAATTCTGCATCTTCATGTGAATCAGAGCTATAGTAAGATTCAGAAGCAGGGTTCCAGAATTATAAAGTGGTTTGCCAAAAATTGGAACAAAGACTTAAAGTAGAAAGTTGAACGTTACTGGTTCAAGTCCTCCAAGGGGCCCCGATCTTACCCTTGATCCCGAAGCCAACTATAACTGAGCTGAAGTATTATTTTGTAGCCAATAAATCAGACAGAGATATTGAAAAACTATGCATACATATTTAATTTAGTTTAAAACACTATGTAAAACAAGTTGTGCAAAACCTTAGACCTGGATTTGTGGTGACATGAAGCACAGAGACTCATCCATTATATTCTGAGAAAGAAATTGTATTTGCATGGGACTTTATTTGTATTGAGCAGGCTGAGTTTTTGCACAGAGAGCCTTGGGCAACAGTTAATGCATTTGAAGCACACTGACACGGTGCACTGTACACACTGCATATAATTGTCACATTTGCTTTCCAGTTTACTTTGGGTACATCACTGAAGGCTGCAGGAAGAAGGTTACAGATACTTAAGCTGCACTGCTGGATGATGGCGACCAGCATGATCATGCGTAGCTCCGAATCCGTAAATACAGATGAGATGGTGTGAGGCCATTGAAATGCGTAAGCAAAGAATAACCAAGAATTCCACCGGACGCATAAAGCTTTGAAGTGAGCCTCATGCTTTATTCATTTACCACGGCAAAGAGTGCAATAATGTTTATGTCCATATCTGAAGAGAATTTGCAGTGTAAGTAATGGTCCGAGTGGACAGGTAATTGGAATCCAAATAAATGAATCCATCCATCCATTTTCTTCCTGTTCAGGGTCACCGGTGATCCAGAGCCTGTGGGTGCAAGTTAGGGAATAACACAGGATGGGGCGCCAACCCATAGCAGGGCACACTCACTCACCATTCACTCACACACCATTCACTCACTCACCATTCACTCACACACCATTCACTCACTCACCATTCACTCACACACCATTCACTCACACACCATTCACTCACTCACCATTCACTCACACACTATACACTCACTCACTATTCACTCGCACACCATTCACTCACTCACTCACCATTCACTCACTCACCATTCACTCACTCACCATTCACTCACACAGCATTCACTCACACAGCATTCACTCACACACCATACACTCACTCACTATTCACTCACGCACCATTTACTCACACACCAGACAGTCACTCACCATTCACTCACTCACCATTCACTCACACATCATTCACTCACACATCATTCACTCACACAGCATTCACTCACACATCAATTACTCACTCACCATTCACTCACACACCATTCATTCACTCACCATATACTCACTCACCCTTTACTCACACACCAGTCACTCACACAGGCACACCTATGGGCAATTTGGCAACACAAATTGACCTCAGCATGTTTTTGGATTGTGGAGGGAAACCAGAGTACCCAGAGGAAATCCCACAGCGAGATGGGGAGAACAAGCCAACTCCACACACATGGAGCCATGGCAGAGACTCAAACCCTGGTCCTAGAGGTGTGAGGGAACCAAAATGACCACTGCAAGCAAGCACATAAAAATAAACTGAATAGAATAGTAAAAAAAAATGAGATTACAAATAATGCTGAGGCAGATGGAGGTGAGAATTCCTTTAAAATAATGACTTCCTTTAAAGTGCAAGTAACTAAGTGATATTACACTCTCACTCAATCAGGAATCAGGCAGCTCCATGAGCTTTAACATTACTTACATTTTTTTTTGGTATTTTCAGTCCAAGAGCTCTGACAAAATGCCTGACTGACATTTCAGCTACACTTTGTTATGATATACAGTACGTAGAATGAGGCAAAGTGCACAGAAACATCCTGACTCCGGGTTTTTCTGGGAAATACTTTTATTCCAAAGTGACTGAAAGAAAGAAAAAACAAAGTGTGCATTGTATTTATATCTTTCCAAATGGCAGGTTTTAAAACGCCGTTGCGGCTGTGCTGACTTGAGATTAGCATAAGGAGTGGTCCTTTGTTTCTCATATGATCAAAGCCACCCCAAAGCCTGTCATCTGTGAAATTATCCCATCCAACTTAAACACTGAAATATTACCTTTTGATGACATGGAGACCTTGCAAAATTGAATGACTATCCTGTATAAAGTGATATGCATAATGGTTGTCATTCCAGTGTCATTTAATATTTAAAATGATTTATGCTTTGCCTTATGATAGTACATTGCCTTGACTTGTTAAGTTTAATCTCCTTTCTCTTCTCTACATGCCTTGTTTTGACTTCCAGTACCTTGAAAACATTTAATTTCTTGTAACTTATTTAATTTATCTTCATCATGCTGATGCGTAGATTTAAATGATGCCTTCACTCTGTTCATTCATAGTTATGCATCCATTCCACACTGTTCATATCTTGGCGTTTTATTAGGGACACAATGACTTGGCTTCTCCCAATAGTGTTTGTGTAAGAAAATGTGTAGCAACTTTACAATGGGAGAAAAGTCATGGGGAACCGGAGGGAAGGAGGAACGCTCGTTTGTTGACACAAAGCTGCTTGGCACTGGGAGAAGACAGCTGGCTTTCAGGGGAATATCGATGTTGTGGTTGATGCTGATCCAAATGCCTGTAACAGGGTGGGAATGGAGGCTTCCCGCCCCCTAATGGACAGTGGTGGAAAAGACCTCTGTCCATGGGTCCTAGGAAATGATCATTTTCAAACTTCTGTGATGAACTGCCAATACAGAAGTATGAAAAAAGACCTGGGAGAAAAAACTCTTTACAGGACATTCAATCTTTATTTACACAGTTAATGATTATTTTTCATTTTGTGACTGAAAATGGTCCCTGTGAATGTGCTCGCTGTAGTGTGTCCTGAGAGATGGAGGTCGTGTCAGGGGCTAAAGACATTCATCTGCTTCACCGCTGTGATATTACTGGTCCCATAAACGGCTTCTGTTATTTTCTGTCAGTCGCAGAACACACACCGAGTACCCAGTGTGTCAGCACACATCATGTCCACTCATCTACTCCAGTGCTTGCTCCCTCCTCTGACATCCCTGTCACATGGTCCTATCATATTAACCATAATAGGATCATCTTTGTTTTTCAATGCCTCTCGACAGGCTGAGGCCAAACGGTGATGAGACTAAATGATGAGTGTATTGATTTCGGCCGTTAAGACAATGGAGAAGAAATCTTAACGGGCTTGTCCCTGAGACACTGACCCCGATTTCTGGGAAACCTGCAGTGCAATTGTAAAAGCATCAAACACTACAGATTCTCACTTTGAAACCTGTTTACCTTTTTCCCTTATTACGAAAATATGTGGTGGGCATTTTATGCCACACACATTCTGTCATTGTCAATTAGTCCGACGCTGAAATATTATCGGTGTAGGCACATTTGAATTTTATGAATGAGTGAATTTATCCCAGTAGTAAAGGGAATGCACTGGGTTGGCTCACACTAGAGACCTGCGCGGGATGGATTTTTGAGTCCCGCTCCTGCCCGCTCCCGCAAGATTATGTCCCGCTCCCGCAAAAAATATATATTATTTTCTCCCGCTCCCGCCCGCAGTATTCA
>JAODLC010000043.1:9607319-9625714 GCA_026781145.1 Hippopotamyrus pictus | reverse complement strand
AGTAAACTTTTTTTATTTCACAAGTTACCATTTTCAACAAGTTAATGGACTTTAAAATATGAAACCATTTTAAAGTTAGTAATCTAGTGGCTTGGGGGCCCCAAGCAGTTGCCTGCCCTGCCTGCTGACAAGATGCGCCTCTGTTTATGCCTCATGTCATTCTGCGTAGAGAGAAGAGATGCTCATCCAAGGTAAGACACTGATAAAATATTGACCCCAGACAGACAGCAAGATAATTAGTTAGAGCACAAGATTATAATAATATTTTTGGCCTTTTTGTTGTGCTGTGTCATTGATGCTGTAGATGTCAATTATATGTATTTCAAACACAGTAAATGAATACTAATAATGTACCATGATTATTGCATTATGGATTATAATGACAAATTCTTCCTTGAATATTCTTCTTTGAATAGCTTTTCATATTTAGCCCAATGTTTTAACACCATCATTTCAAGTTTAAACTGAACAGAAAACTTTCAAATGTAATTAATTAGTTCCATCTGACTTTTTTTTTGTAGCTAGAGGAAAAACCCCTGATTCTCCTGTATTCTTAGTTCTGTGAATTTGCTCTGAATTGGTAATGAAATGAAAAACCTATCTGCTAATTGGGATATTTCAGTCTCTTCAGTCATTATAACAGATCCGTTCTCCAGATCCCTTCAAAACCACAATGCAGATCAAATGCCAGAACCACCCAAGAGTTAAACACCAGGTCAGATTAATAAAAATGTGAGACACTGGAGCTTTTCAGCATCTCGAGGAAACAGGTTGTAAGTAAGTGACAGATATGTGAGGCAGAGTAACAGTGGTGGCAGGTTGTGACACACACTAGTGTAGCTGTTTTGGGATTACAGGTTTCGAGTTGCCTTACTGACAACGGTATCAATGCTATTTTTAGGCAAGCTAAAGGTTTAAACACAGTGGCATCTTTAGGCTACGTACCTGTTAGCTTCTTAGTTTAGCTTCAGGTCTCTACTGTAAAGTCACATTCTCATTATTCTATATCATATGTGTTCCTGTAAATGAATCCATTTGACAGGAAGAACAAATTAATTCCTAGTGTTAAGAAAGCTGCATATGAAGTCAATACAGTTCAGAAATACTGTTTGTAAAAAATAAAATTGTTCCACTTTTTAAGTTAGACGCACAGTTCCCCTTTGGCAAGTATAATTGGAAAAACTAACAACGAATAGTTTGGAAATTTGCATAGAGGTCTCCTTAGATGCCTTGATTGCCACATGTTTAATATGGTGTTTATGCCTACAGGAATTTGGATGTTCAGGGGAACCGTGATGAAAAGACTTGGCAATAAAAGGGGTCTTGATGACAGCCCCTTCTGGCCTAAGTTCTGTTCACCTAACTGCCTCAGCATTTGTGAAGTGATTTCCCATGAGTCTAGGCTCTTATCTTGATTTTCACACTTGAGGGCAGAATATCAACACCCAGGTGGATTGTGTTTCATCCTTGACCCTCAAAATCGCAGTAGAAACACAGCAGGATTGCAGCAGCCAGTAATTTCTCTACTAGTGTCAGGTTCCTGCACCTCATTCCTCCTCAGTTAAACCTCTGAATTAATTAATTGTTTGAAAAGTTTGTAAATTCTATTGTTTATAGTTTACACTTTCTTCCTTCCTTTTAAGACTCCCTTGTTTTGTTTTGTGTTTTTTTAAATTATTCTCTCATATTTACAGTCCAAAAATGCAACATACTTATAATAGTATAATACTGGTTACTAATAAATAATTTGAAGTACAGGTATTAATACTAAGCAGTGCTTGTCAAGGTTACTCTAATACATGCAGTCTGAGACTCTTGAAAGGGAGATTTCAGAAAGTTTTAGATGAAAGACGGTAAAAGTCTGCCCACTTCACCCTGACTGTGAATACACAGGGAAGCGAGAAGTGAAATCTCAGTGTTTAACATGGAACAGAACCATTCTTCCTCGAAAAGCAATCCTACTGCTAGCCGGCTTGTCATTCACATTTCATTAATTTCCAATCCGCAGGAATGGAAAAATGAAGGAAATCACATGAGTCATATCAGTCAGACAGGGCTCTAAAAATACTGCAGTAGCTACGTAGCCCTAAGACCCAATGGGTCACTGTTAAATGGAGCATACAGGATGAGTAGAAAAAATACATTTTTACGCAATATGTCAGAAAATATTTTGTGCTTTTACTTGGAATTGTAGTGGCCTATAGACCTGATTTACAGAATGTGTGCAGAAGTTATTATCCTGTGGCAGCGGGAAGTCGGGATGACTTGAATTTATAGTTAATAAGTTTCAAAGAAAAGAAAAGTTCACAGTATGTAGTGGACAAATTGGAAAATGTTTAAGAGGACAAACTGTTTGGCAGCGGAGTCACTCTGGAAGTGTATCGGTCCACAGGTCTCCCCCCAGTTGATGACCCGTTATTAACATCATTCTGAAACATGAAATGGACTCGTACTGATGATGTCATTGAGCCATCATGGCAACCTCTTTATGACATCAGTGGGCAGTGGCTTCAGGATTCTTGATCATCTCTCATTCACCTTAGAATGTCATCCTGTGGTTACTTGCCCTTAATGGTAGCAAATCTATTCAGTCTTCTCTGTCTCATTACATGCTGGACTTTCATTCTGACTGCTCTAACTCAGAGTTTCCACATTTAAAATAAATTGTGCTCTTAAACCACAATGACCCTTATATCTGAACTGTGTTAGAGCAAACTGTGCTGGCTGTCTACAATAAATGGTCATTTGACTCGTACTGAACGTGAAGTAATCACGATGATAGGTGATAAGTATTGTTTTGAGTCAAGGCTTGACCTTACAGCAATGTCACAACCTAATGTCTTAGATTATAATGTTTTACCCACAGTAATCCATCAAAAAAATTATAAGCCCACTTAGTTTCGACTTGCCATAAGAACACTGAATGCTACTGAACACTGCCTTGACACCTTAGGTTTGCTGGTGACACGTCTAGGAAACAGGTCACCTGACAACTTACTATCAGTTATCCCAACCAATGAAACTTTTGGACATTCACACATCATGAATAACACATGGATCACAAAGACACACACAGTTTTTATTCTTTTGTTCTTCTTTTTGTTTTTTTTATATGATAAAAATTTACAAAGCTGCTGTTCCTGAGCATTAAGAAGCTACAGACTCTAATAGGATCTCGCTCTTCATCCTCAGCTCGGCTGAGGAGAAGGTCTGGAAGAGCTGCTCGCAGCTGTGCAGGCATTTATTGCGCGTTTGCGTGTGGGATTGATATACGGGGGGAGGGACACAGGACACGTTGCTGCTGCTGCAGGGGGAGATTGTCTTAATCAGCTCTCCTTTATTTGCACAACGCCTAGACAATTGTCCCCGAGCCGTTCCTGCTGGAATTGCAATATTCATGATGTTGAGACGTAACTGTGCATCCGGCAGGACCGCGTGAGGAACACACTTCCTTATCAGCGGCATTAATGAGCTCAAACGGCTGAGAGACCCCTCCCCTGTTCCACCGCTTCATAGAGGCACAAACACAAGGCATGGCTCTTAGGAACCTTCCATGTAACAGGCACTTTTATTCATGGCGACATTCAAGTGAGGATGGTACTGTAAGTCTGGGTCATGCAGCAACTGGGGCTGACGGCCTTGCCCAGGGGTGACGTCCCAACGCCGAGTCAAAGGAGCTGACCGCAAGCATAACCGTAAGACTGTAGTACCTGCTTTAAGTTCTCACATTGCATAAATGTCCTTCAGCAAATATGTTTCATATGTGATGCGCTGTGTGTGTGGGGCTGTGAACTGGAATGAAAGAGCATGCACTGGCATCTCTCAGGGTTGTTTCAACAAAGATCATGGCAGCAGCAGTGTGTTCTGATCCCATATGGTAGCAGAGGTCAAGTAAATAGTGGGCCTCCAGATTCTGTTGTCTTCACTGAAAATGATCAGTTCAGAGACTTTTCATGCCTTCAACACAGACATTTTGCTTCTATGCAGATATCGGACTTGACGAAGGGATTTACAGCATTCCATAAATAAATCCTCATTTGTTACTAGAGCTGCGATGTGAAATGAAAGTTTCAAAAGACAAAGCTTTATTAGAGCATGTGGGGTACTATATGGTCTGTCTTCTGCAGCTTCTCAAATCTAAATCCCTTGTGGAAAAATGCAGATGAAACTGCATCCACCTGACAATGAAACATAACAAAAGTCAGACATACTGTAATAAAGCTGCAGATGGATAAGATCATCAGATAACTTCACCTTTGGACTTCTGCTGGAGACGGAGAAGTGCAACCAGGTTTCAGTGTGGGGGGGGGTGGCTGAGACAAAAGTAGAGAGGGTGAGGTCAAAAAAAGTCTAAGGCATTCATAAACTGCTGGATGAACTTCTGAACTCCAGGTATAGAACTTTTGCATTTTGCCAAAAGCATCCCTGAGACAGAGACTGTCTGTTTGTTCTGTCACCTTCTCTGAAAACAGGCGTATCAAATGACATCCGTGTATGACTACAGAAACTCCCCCCAGTCAAGATGTCTTTACCTCTGACAGTGCCGGAGCTCGGACACTTCAGTGCTCACTGATATCTTTATCGCACCTCTTCCTGTACATCATTCTCCTGTATCATCCTGTATCATTCCTCCACTCTGACTGAGTGAGAAAATAGACTATTTGCCCTAGCTGGCACCAGATTAAACCACATCAGACTCATTGCTAGAAGAAGTCTTGCTCCATGACTAGTATTTATGACAGGGAAGGTGTTCAAGGCTGAACTTTCAGTCCACCATCCATCCATCCATCCATCCATAGTCACTTATCCATTTGGAGTTACAGTGAACCTGGGTCATATTCCTCCAGGAATTGGTCCCAAGGTAGGGCTCACCCTGGGTGCATCCATCACTAGACGCACAGTCTTAGTGCATCTTTGGACTGTGGGAGGAAACTTGAAAAAATGCTGAAAGCCCATGTGGACATGGAGAAAACATGCAAACTCCACACAGAGAACTGGGATGGGAACTGAACCCACAACCGGAAGGTGATGCTTCAATATTAGACAACGTGCTTAAGAAATACTTGGCAACAGACCTTATTGATCAACAGTCAGTAATGATGTGCAATATAAAAAGTCAAAGCGGTGAAAATCCTGAAAATGAGAGAAGAAGTTAATCTGTGATCGGAAAGCAGGCGTTCCAGCCCTCAGCCCCCGCCACTATGGGCGTGTCGTACATGTCAGAAATCAGTGCTCTTAGCACTAAATTTAGAAGTGGAACACAGAGCATCTGCTTGGCCTGCATGCAGCCAGCGATGCTCAGCAGGTCAGCCTGCCGTGTCGCTGCAGCCATGGTATGGATCGAGGGTACAGGCCTCGCAGCTTGGGCTCGGCGGATGTTCGGCGTGCGCACAGGCCTGGAGGATAGACAAGGGCTATATGGAGGCTGCCTGACCTTTATCTATAAAATGATAAGAGGGTACGAATGATGACAGACATGCATAAACACATACATATGAGTAACATGTATACATATTACTTTGAGGTAAGACAGAGTAAACTAGGTGTGGATAAACTAGACTGGAATAGTAGATGTTCATTATAGATTTTAATACTTACATAGAGGGAGCGTCCCATATATTGGCAGGGAGAAAATTCGAAAGTCAGGGAGACCTACAGTTGAAGGCTTTACTACAAAAACTTTATCCTTATTCTAGGAATTATACACCTAGGCACTGCTATTCAACTCAGGTAAACCAGGACCTGACATTTCAGTGCTTTATTGGCACTTAGAAGTATTTTGAAATCCGTCTTGAATTTGACATGGAAATCCAGAGAAAAGGCACAAAGTGAGACACGGTCTTGTGTGTCATGTTAATGAACTGCCAGCTTACAGATCTGGCTTAATAAGATAAGATGAGATATGCTTTATTGATATATAGGGGGAACTCTTTCATTTTTACTTGAGAGATTTGCATTTAATGTGTGACAGAATACGTGTGATTAAAGCGTGGAGTCTGATCTGGAATAAACACTAATGAATAAACATCAATTTTTTTTTATTTTTTTTTTGCACAATAAACCGTAGGAAATTCCCTTAATCTTAAATTACACACTATAGGGAAAATTACCTTGAGAGGAAAAAAAAGCTTCAGCCTCAAGCCAAAAAGCCAAAATGCATTTTATCTGTTTTTATAACTGTTTATTTGAGTGTTGTGCAGTCGGGGAATTCATTAGTGTGGGACAGTACCTAAGCAGTCATGTATTCCAGTCTTGCATCATACATCTGCTTGTAAATGATGCAATTTCTTTTTCCAGCTGTGTTTAAAAGCTCATGATTATAATGATCACTTGACTGAGGAGTTTTTTCTCATTCTGCTTTACAATTTGGTTCATCAGCAAAGTTTATTGTTTCCTTTTGGGCCTCAGACATGGTTTATGTGGATGTCTACAGGCTAGTTATTGACTACAAGGTACTTATTGTCTACAGGCTAGTTATTGTCTACAGGGTAGTTCTTTATTGTTTTCTGTACAAATATCTGTGAGCTGTTCCTCACAGGACGTCGATGTCCATTTGTGTTGTCAGGTAATGTTTTTCACATTGTGTGAAATATGTAGGACAGATTTTGTGGGGTTCTGCAAATTCCTGGAGGTCAGTGCATCTGTGCAGTTGTAGAAGGCCCACTGATTAAGTTACATTAAAAGCATACAGCTAGAAAACTATATTTGGTTCATATCAAACTCTGAAAAGGATACACAGATATTTAAATATAGATAAAACGTGTCTTGTGAGATACTGTAGCTATTATCTTTTGGCACTTCAATCATTCAAGAAAATATGCTGTTAGACAAGTCAGTAATTATGTGTGTATCTGTCCATCCATCCATCATCCATCCATCCATCCAACTGCTTACAAGGTTACATCTTATTTAGCAATTTTTAAAAAGGTAATTACACAGTGCGAATCTTGTTAATTACTGTCCATAATGAAGGTGTCATTAAATTTCATACCACAGGTTCCATGACCTGTGAAATCTGAAATTGGTTTATTCAATTAACACTGAACATTCTCAATGCACATCAATAGAGTCTGGAACCCCAAAGTCTCCCATAAGTGTTGAGTTGAGTTGCCACTGGTGACTGGGACATGCAGCTGTGACATAGGGCTTACATCTCATTCTCATTCCCAGCAAACCGCTTGTGCCCTGTACGTCCAGTTATTGCCATTTTGGAAGATTTCACTCCCATTGGAATAGAAATGCACATATTCCACAAGAGAGAGTCCGGCCTGCCCGGTGACACAGCCCTTAGGATTCGGTATCCACGTGAGGCTACCCCTGCAGGCCTCCTGTGGAGCGAGCATCACTGCAGCCATCTGCTTGCTGAGAAGGATGACTCACCTGCCTCTATGGCTATTCCTCACACCACGTCCACAACTCCTTCTCTGAGTATAATATGAGCCAGTATCTCCTTTATCCAAGAATCGGAAAATGACTAATTGACAATGCGTACAGAGAATTTCCACATTATTCAAAAGATTATTTGTAATGTAAATTTAATGTAATAATATTTCTTAATCTTGTTTGTATGGAAATGCAGGAATATTATGCTGGATATGACCAGTCATTTTATGGGGTAGATCCTGCTTTGCGTGTTGCCACTAGTAAAGGTGACTTGAAGATCAAAAGACAACCAGTTTTTGGCTAATGAGACGTCTCTTATTTGAGTGACAGATATTCTGCTGGACAGCAGGGTTGCTGTATTTGCAGGACGAGTAGAAAAAACACAGGAACGATGCCATGCAAACTATCCATGCTCTCTTCAGCACGCCCTTCAGCTTATGTAGGTCACTTCTGCATACTTGTGGACAATGAGCACGTTTTTCCCAAGTTTTTTTCCACAACATGTGATGAACTGTGGGAAAATGTAATCACTTTACATGTCTTTTTTAGACTGTGGCACTTTGATTTTTTATATGCTGGTGGTTCATGTGGGACTCATTTAGCGCAGGCTGATGTAATTTATAATTGTCTTCCTAGCATCAGGGCCGGAGCCACACTAATTAAACTGTTGCATGCAGATGTGCAAAGAGCAGATTTGAACGACAGTGACTGCATTTCCAGAAACTTCCATTTTTCATAATATCCGTGCGTCTTCTTTATGAATTAATGTCTTGCATAGACAAATATGCACACATCTTGTCATCATTTCGGTTCATACCAATCCGTTATCATTTACAGTATGTCACATCCAATGATGGGATCCTGCGGATGGAATGAGCCTCTCTGAAATTGTGCTGTAAATACAAATTTACTAAATCAATAAGCATTTGCCCCTCAAAATGTCCCTCTTTTAACAACATGTGAGGTCAGTTCAATGCACCACTAAATGGCAGCCATCAAGCTGAAAGATACCTCAAGGTCCAACAGCAGCATAATGCTTTGGGAAATTCTTACCGCACTACAACAAGCCTGGTTGATGACTTCTTTTAGTCCAGGTAATTCTGTTTTTTATATATATATATATATATATATATATATATATAAAATTGCAATATAATAGGGAACATGGACATCTGGGCAACAGTTAATGTTACCATATTCTGTGCTATTCCGCTATCTGGAAGTGAAACATCTGTCTTTTTTCAATCAAATTTATTCCGCTCTCCACTCTATCATTCTTTCCCTCAGGCCTTACGGACATCTAAAAAAATACATATTATTCCCCTGAATGGAAACATTGATTGTTTTACTCTCTGAATGACACTTTAAGTCGATGCCATAAACGGCTAGGCTCGGGTCAGGTTTATATGGCAGATCTGAGCCTTACTGTTTCTGATGGATGGTCTGTGCGGTTTCCTGGACTGCAGGACAGCTTCCACATTCGATTCTAAGTTCAAGTCAGGAACAAATTAGAAAGCAGGTAGGACATTAAAGAACTGTCAAGAGTTTCACCAATCATTTCCTTCACTGGTGGCCATTTCAATTCAAATCTTTGAATAACTCTCGCATATTACTACTCTGGGCCTCATAAAAAGACACAGTTAACTCTCTCCCCTGTTTCTCCATAAAACTAACTTTGTAATAAATAAATTGAGTTACTGTACAATTAACAATGAAAATGACAAAAGGATATTATATCAAATCTTTTTTTAACAGGCAAAACTCTTTGATGCTATATCATTTGTGCTGTATTGCACATTAATTATATTCTGTACTGTATGTATGTACATATACACTAAAAGTTACATGACTGATCTTGTGGTCTGCATTTCTGTTTTCTTGATGGTTGAGTATATGCTTTATGTTTTATAACGCTTTATCCATATGTGAAAATCACATAAGTGGAACAGGTTTTTTGTAATAATCATTAGCACTACAGACATGAGTCAAAAAGAAATGTTGAACTCTAGAGTCAAGCCACAAAATGAAATGTACGAGACAGACAATGTGTGTCATCAAAGACTTGTGGTCGGATTCTTCCCCATAATCCCTTGCTTTGTGCGGATATCCATGGCTGCAATACCACTCCTAGATATGTTTCTTACATTTTATATTTATGATTCCCAGAGGACATCCAATATACTCACAAAGTCTTTTGGCAGGGTCACTATAAGATATGGGGGAGGGAGGAATGCTCTCCACACCGCCCAAAGGCAAGCGTCGATTTGTCCCCCCCCCCATTTATGTCTTCCTTATTCTTAATCAGATTCGGTTGTTTTCTCATGAAATGCATGCAGACGCCAAAGCCCGGCTCTACACGCAGGTACAGCCCCTACAGTCTTCTGTTTCCATTCCTCCACCCTGCTTATGTCAAACGGCTTCCCTGCTGCTCTCCCCCAAGTAAAGTCCCTAATCCTTCATCACAGATCCTGTGCTGTGTGCTGCTTGGTCCTGTTCACTGACTTGCCTGGAATAAGTGGCTTACTGAGCATTTTCCCAGTGGGCCAATGGGGTTGTAGCCCGGACAATCTGTCGTGGAACCTCTGCCCCTTCCTGATCAGTCTGTATGTGTAGTGGGCCTGTATGGCCTACAGTCCAAAGCCAACTTTTACTCCTAGTCTAGCCCTGGAAACATCCCATAATTCTTTTAAACTACAACTCACATTGGCCAGATTATTATATGATTCAGATCTGGTTCGGCGATAACAGAGTGACATAATAATATTGAGAACCTTTCATAACTCAGCAGCATATTACAACTGATACAGACTGTCAGCAAGCTGGTGATAGATTCTCCTTCCTCCTGGTTGAGAGAAGAGACATCAGCAAGTTCTTTATATTTAGCTACATCCAGTTTTAAGTAGCTGGCAAGACACACAAGGCCGTGGCAGAATCGCCTGCCCTTCACCCTTGAAAGTTCAGAGCTCTTTGGCCGTTTGTGTTCGGAGACATGAAGTAATGTTCTGTGCTGAAGATATGACGCATTCCATCTCAACACCTGCTGAGATATTGATCATTATTTCAGAGGTGTCTAAGAAATATAGTATGGTGACAAAGTATGTGTGATTGTTTAACTATTTTTTTTTCATTAATTAAAACTGAATTTTACTTAAAAGAGACACTGTTACCTAAAAATTTGATGGTGATGCCACTGTTTTGTTAAAGAGCTACCGGACTCCCAGTAGGATTATCGGCAGTAATCACTGCTTAGATTCAATTGGCTACTGTCTGTCTAGCAAACACACACTTCCTCGGCATAGTGATCGGTTGCCTCACGATGCTGTGTAGCAATTTAGACCCACTCCTTGTTTCAGCCCTTGCAATAGGGGCCAGTCTGAACATTAATTTCCTTATTCTTCAACCATTCTGTTGATGATTACTGGTTAACTCTCAACCTTTTGCTACATAACCTTGATTTGGCTCAGCTTCATCTTACCTATGATTTGAAAGTTGCTATCATTATTATTATTATTTTTTTTTTATTATTATTATCAATAATAATAATAATAATAATAATAATAATAATAATAATAAATGCTTGGTAAATATCTGTGAAATTAAATGTAATTTTATATTAAAAACTTTCACAAAAATACATAATTTAAAATTTACTCATGTTCATAAATATTTTATTACTCCTTTTAAACCAGTTCAATTGCTTTATAAAATACACATTTTTATTAAGAGATAATATTGTAGGATCAGATGAACTTACTGTTCATAATGTAATTGGTGATTATGAACAGTGGAAGATATGGCTTTACAGCAGTAGACATTGACAGGCTTTTATATCCAAGGTGTCAGAAAGATGGGGTCTGTTGCTTGGCAACCAGCAATAAAGAATGGTTCATGTCTATTACCTGACTCAAGATCAAACAAATTTCCTGGAATTTTCCTCCATGTGTGCTTTTCTTCTTCCTTGTTGAGCAATTAAACGAATGAATGTACAAATAAAACACAGATCATTTAACATGACAATTAACGCATACAGAAATCACAGTGTAAACTCTCATGGGAGAGCATTAAAACTCGCATTAATGCCACTGGCTACCTTTGCTGGGAAAAAAATCTGAATGACTAGATTAGCAAAGACCTACTTTAGGCCAAAACAGCTTTAATATTCCATAAATTACACAATACATTCCCTAAGGATTGATTCACAGCACTCCATAATTTATAAAATGCTTTCAAGTAACATGATCAAAGTCGATGACTCTCATCACTGTCTCTTATCAGAGTTACAGATATTGATTTCTCACATATTCTGACCTCTTATTAGAAAAGTATATGACGTTTGGAGGGTATAACAACAGAACTTTATAAAAGCTTATAAAAGTTCTTTGACAGTTAACTTTCTTCACTTCATACACAAGATGTTAAGTTTTACCATAATCAGTTTGCAAATAGAGATAACATAGCAGATTTATTTTTAAAAATAACCACTTTGACTGCTTTTCTTTAGTATGAAAGATGTCCCCATCACTTTTTCATCTGCCTAGCTTTGACAATTTACAGAAAGAGCAAAAAACATCTGTACAGGTAGTTCTCACTTTCCAAGCTCCAGATTTATGAGTTTATATCTTTACAAGAATTTTCTCGGGCAAAAATAAAAGTTGAATTTTTCATAATTGTTTTAAAAATTGCACATAAATCAATACGCGCTGCTATAAAAAACTTTGGCCCAACAAAGCATCTGGATAAAAAATTGGCCTGACAAAGTTTTCAGATAACTTTGCATTGTGAAATATGACTGTGAATGCCCAATTTGTCTGTGCATGCGCAAATTTTACAATGGTGCCCAATTTGTACCACTTTTTCTTTTCATGACCCAGGTTTGTTTTGTATATTGTTTGTGAGTGATCTACAGCAGCTCAGTATGGGATACAAGAAGAAAAAAAAACACCTACTGAAAATCAAAGTGACCAAAATGAATGTTACAATTTTACCAAAGAAAGGTTTTTTGTCTTTTTCCAAGGATTTTTTTTTTTTTGTTTAAATGTATGTACATTTTTGGTTAAATGTTAGTTCTCATAGTACGTTTGTGTTTCTTTTATTTACTTGGTAAAAATGTAGGATAAAAACTATTTGGATGGAAACAAAGTCATAATTTTTATAACATTTCTATGGGAAAATTCGTCCCGCTTTACAAATTCTCGATTAATGAGCGATAATTTGAAACATTAGCTCGTAAAGTCAAGAACTACCTGTGTATAGATAATATTTACTCCATAATGTTTATTACTCCATACAGTAATGTTTAACACGTAGATATATAGTGTGGAGTGTTCTACCCAGCAGTCATAGGTAAATGTGCTCTCTGAAAACATATAGATAGAAGGATAACACTAGATTGGAAAAAATAACATAGGAATGGGCCTGTTTTGCATATCAGATCAAATGGCCATTGATGCCTATGTGCAAGTCACAAAGCACAGTGTTTCTGCATTACAACAACCTGTTTACCCACATACTGTAGACGGGGGCATGACACAGGAACACACACAAAAAGTTCTTGACACAGAATTGATCACTGCTCCACATCGTACACCATATATTGAGCCAGTGCTAAAGGTACCTCATAGTATTACGTACTTATTCGTTACATATACATGTGTTATATTGACCTTTTACAAAAGGGGCCACTATGGCTCAAAATAGGAAGGGGATACTAGTGTAAATTTAAAAAGTTGTTGGTATGCAGTAATGGTCTCGGGTAGTTAAAAAGAATTCACCCGGAGGACAGGGGTCTTTGGTTTGCGGGAGGTGAATTGAAGACAAGGGACTCGCTTATCCACTTCAGTGGTATTTTTTAATAACACTGCTTTTTCTTGAGGTTACAACCAGGCTAGTCTGCCGCTCACTTCGCTACATTCTCTCTCCAGAAACCTCTGTGTAACCACAGCAAACTCATCATGCCCCCCTCATTACTTGCGAGGGTTTCCCCTATTAATTAAACTATACATATAAAAATTAAACATTGATTTCTATGCTTACACTAGTTATAAATCAGAGTATAACCACAGCAAAAACCTTTAGAGATGACATATTAGGGAAGAAAAATTATGTGTTCACCAACGAGAAATGTGGCCTGTTTTCCATCAACATGGGTCAAACGGAATCTGCCGCCCCCCCACGTTGGAAGAAGTTTAGAGACAAACCATTGCTGGCAGGGTGTGAATCATGACTTTTTCCAGGAAAATCATCTGCACATCTATCATCCAACTGCTTCTCCACTACAGGGCTGAGTTGGGGGTGGGGACAGAGTGCTGGAGTCTATCCCAGGAAGCCCAGGACTCAAGATAGGGCAGGGGAGGCCCAGACAGAGTGCCTGTTAGCCTCAAATACAGACCTCAAATGCAGATTGCAGAACTACAAAATATACCGGACTCTGGAGCTACACGAAATCTGTTATTTCCACATTTGCAAAATTAAAGACCTTGCAAAATATTATCACAATTAACACCACTCACCCATGCCTCAGTCTGTTATTCCTATTCCTTAATATCCCATTCTAATATATGATGGCTGTTTTACGGATAAATACAGAATCTGTATCTTATCCAAGCACAAATGATCCTGAAAATGTTTGGCAGCCTGCGATCCTCACTTGCACAGATTTGTCTGATCATCACACCTCGTCTCATGGGCATCAGTGAAGCCAAACGGCATCTACATTTCCAGAGGTTATGCCACACTTCTGTGAAATGAGGACAAACAACGCAGTGTGCTGCATTTGATTAATTCTCTTTTGTCTCGCCAAGGTTTCTGTTTATTGTGTTACATCCTCAGCGATTTAAATAAAGGGCCTTTATAAACTGCAAGACCTGAAAAAAAAAAACATTTAAAAACTACTTGAGATCATAAAGCTTTCATCGCTCTGTTTCACAAAGGACTTTATACAATTTGTCCAAACAGCGTTCATGGTTGAAAGACAAGGGAAATGTGTGTCTGCATATTTTTTAGGAATTTATGATGCACCACTATTATGAATAGTGCTGTGATAGTTGATGTTATAACATGGCAAGACCCTTTGGTGCCATTCTGACCAGGGCGAAGTTTCATGTGGGATTACAACAGTCTGAAGCACAAGTCAAGGGCTTGTTCCGATTCCAATAGATACAATCAGTCACAAGCCAGTTTTTGATCCAGATGCTTTAGCATTTAATTGAGGAATTAGAAATAATTAACTGAGAGAAAAATTCTACATCTGTTTTGAATCAGCTATTGGTTGTTGAAGTTAAACTGTCCAAAGGCTGTCCGCCATCTTTACTGAGGCCTCGCCCTCCTGGCAGTGCATTGTAGGCTTACACCTGTGTCATTCATCCCGAGACAGCCAGAGTGCTTCCTCTATCCCTGCAGAAGATGCCAAAACACTTTACTCTTCCCTCTCAACGTTCCTTTGATATCGTATGTGTGTTTCTTCTCCTCTTTCATTAATTAAATTGGCTGTGGGTTCCTTGCTGTTTGTTTTCATGGAGCAGTGTGTCGCTCGAACACACCTGCTCACTTTTCATCGCTATGCCAACCACAAGGACATCTACGAATGCTTTCCTTTTGCCGCCATTTATTTTGCATACTTGCTTTGTGTGGCCTGCATAATTTACTGGCTCAGCAGAACATTTTGCTCCAGGTAATGTAGAATTTTACGCCCTCACAAAGCTGAATTTTTAAGCAATTCAAAGATCCTGCGTTCAACGGTCTAAGTTCAGTTCCGCAGCAGCTGTCGTACCCACCTTTAGCTAGGGCTTGTGGGAAATACAATCAACCTGACAAGCAAGAAAACATCTGAAGCTATTTCTCCCCTTCACCCTTTCAGCAGCAGTACCAGATGAAAGTAACCATTGCCCTCTCTTGTTCCTCCGCCATAAGCTCTTTTGTTTAATTTCTAATGCCTCGCATTAGTCTGACCCATCAAATATTAAAACCAGCAAACACAAACCCTAATTAGTTAAGAATGCACGGAGATCCAAAATAAGTCTATGAAGCAAAGGTTGCAGACTAGACCCCAGCTCATTTGGCTGGAGATGGAGCGCTTCAATTGGTTGTGGTGATTCTGTGATGAACAAGAGCTGTGGCAATATGATTGGTTCATACACAGGTGGGGTTAAAGGGTTTAATCTAGGACATTATTGCACTGACAGCCATAGGGTTCAAACTTGCACCTTTCCAGACATTGGTACAGATTCTTACTCCGCAAAGATAATGCATGTATTTTAGAAATCCAATAAATGTCACAAGTTTCTGGTCTCCAGATTGGTGCTGGGCAACCCAAGGCATCTAGAGAGAAGGTATGTTTCCTCTTGTTATGTAGCCTTAGGGTTAAAATGCTTATGAATGATGTAATTAAATTTACATTCTATCACATTGTTACTCCAGCACACTCTAATTGTTTTCATATGTAATAAAAGAATGACAAAGACATATGATACCATTTATTATAAAGATGGGAACCTAACTATAACACTGTATGGTCAAAAGTATACGTGCACTTCCCTAATTATAGTGAACTGACTGATTAATCTTCATCAGTTGCTGACACACGTGTATGGTTAGACACACTGTCCCTCACAGCTCCCTGCCAGACAGTCCACACTTTTGTCGGGAGGATGCAAAAACATGGACCGTTTGGGGGTCTCCAAGGACTGGCTTGAGAAACACTGGGATAGATGCACACAGTCATGCCATTTCTACCAGTGAACACTGGCAGTGAAATGAAGAGCTCAGTGGATTTCGATGTCGTGCAATCACAGGATGCCACCTGTCCAGCAAGTAATGAAGCATACGACTGCCGTACTATGGCCTGGCGGTTTACCATTGTAAAGTATGCAAGCTGTACCGGAGCCATACCCAAGCCCTAACTGCTCTGACATGGTCCTTCTTACTAACAGGGTCGAAAGCGTGACCAAATCCAGCCGGTAGCATTACCACCATCTGATTGGTCGAAAAAGTGTATATCTCATACTTGCATAACAGCATTTCTCACAGATGTGCTAGCATAAATTAGCACGCAGAAAAAAATAATAATAATTGCAATCATAATTGTAAATCATGATATACACCATGTGAACATTAAATAAGCACCTCTTAATTTTTACGTCACTGTCGCTCTCGAAACCCAGGAATGCCTCCGTCGAGCTGACCCTGCTGCAGTGGAAAACCAAAGCAAGCTGGAACCATGCTGGAACTAGTTTCTCTTTGCGGTATGGCTTGAGTACGGATCGGTTCCTGTACGCCACTGGAACAATGTCATTAGTTCAACATTCCGCCCTGCTAGAGGCCTCCCTAGTCAACTGTTAGTGAAGTTATTGTGAAGCAGAACTGTCTTGGAATGACAATGTATCTCACTGGGTTGGAGATCTGACTTATGGACTTTGGCTTTGACCTTGACCACAGTTTACACCTTGCTTTCAGTAAGCAAGCCCACTTTTTTTCATTCGTGTTAACATGCCCGGGGGGGTTGGGTAGTCATTTGACCTTGGACCCCCAAAGGTTTTTTTTTTGGTTCCTCTCCTCTGTATTTTATCGTCTGGTATTCTTTAATTTCTTTGTCTTCCCTTTTCCTTGTTTCTGAATTATTCCGCATGAATGATGCAGGAATATATATTACGACACATACATGTAAAGCAACTTTGGGTGACTGTTATGAAAAGTGCTATATAAAAATTAAATTGAATGTAGACTATCTACATTCATAGTATCCGAGTGGAAGGCATTTAACACCACCTGCTCTGGGGGGGTGGATGCTGGAAGACCCTGCTTTCCTCACTTCGCTTTTGATGAAAGTGTTTGTTCCTGAATTGCTTACCCAGACTCACAGAAAGGGACTGCTCAGCCCTGTATGTGTATTGTGTAAAAATCGTCCAAACTGTTCTTGGGAGCAGCGTCAGCTTAAGAGCTGTTTATCAGGACCTTAGCAAGCGTAAGATCAGCATGTGCAATGCCAAATGTTAGCTGGAGCGGCGTAAAGCCTGCTGCCATTGGACTCTGGAGCGTTCTCTGTAAATGTGTAAATGCGTGCTCTGGAGTGATAAATTATGCTGCACCATCTGATGGATGGTACGGGGTTTGGCAGATCCCAGGAAATCGCTACCTGCCTGAATGTGTCATGCCAACCTTATACTGTACTTCGAAGGTGGATGGAAAACGGTTTTTCACTATTTAGGCTGGGACACTTAAAAGAAAACACTACAGGGTACAATGATATTGATCACAATTACCTCCTATTTAGTGGCACCTGTCTGGGGATAGTCGTTTGCTGTGTCAGCAGGATAAGGTCCCTGGGCACTAATGGCACCTTTCCACTGGCAGTCAGGAACCAAGACTACTTATGGCGCGGTTCCAGCTCACATCAGTTTTCCACTGCAGAAGTGTCGGCTCAGTAAAGGCATGGCTGGGTTTTGGAGAGCAATCAAAGAGATGCTTATTTATTGTTTACACTGTGTACATCATAATTTACATATAAGTGCAAATTTCCGCTAGAACGGTGAGAGTTGCTGTGGTATCTCAGAAGTCAAACCGTGAACGCCGACCTAAGATAACTTGTACGCGCGGGGAAATGAGTCACGCGGCACGTCTCTCAGCGGAAACAAAGGGTAACGCTTCAGTCTCAGTGTCGCATTCACTGTGATAGCATTGTGCATGTTTACAGTATCTGAATACATATATTTAGAAAAAAAAAAATATTTAGTACAAATACATTTAGACAACGATAGAAAGTAACAGTAATTATTATTATATAATAAAATACATTTAAATATATTAATGGCTTATTATTAATATCAAAATAATGAATAAAAAATCTTTATTTTTAATTATAATAATATTGTCGTGCCGAACGGGGACGGAACGGAGACAAAGGCGCAGATGTCAGGGTATCGGGGAATACAGGGTTTAATGACAGGTAAGGCAGGCAAAACGCAGACGGACAATACAATGACCGGACTGGGGAAACAAACTGAAACGCGGACTAAATA
>JAODLC010000043.1:9571932-9607219 GCA_026781145.1 Hippopotamyrus pictus | reverse complement strand
CCGGACTGGGGAAACAAACTGAAACGCGGACTAAATACAGAGGACTAATGACAACAACCAGAAACAGCTGATCACACTGGGTTAACGAGGAGGCGTGGCACACGGAAGGAGCGGACCATTGGGGCAGAACACATTGTTTGGATACATTTATTTTCTTACTTTACAAATTACTGTTTTGATATATGTGCTTAGATGTGTTTAATATAGTATATGCTCTTCTTGTCTTATCCGGTTCATTTTGTGTTTAAATGCTAAAAAAAAACATATTTAGGTGTATTTTGGGGGGGCCAGGAACCAATTAAATGGTTTTCCATTATTTCTTATGGGGAAAATTCGCTCAGAACTCGAATTTTATAGGATTCGATCTGGAGTTCTGAATGGATTAAATTCGAGTTCTGAGGTACTACGTACTGTATATAAAATGCCGAGATGGGTTGGCCCTCCATCCTAGATTGTTCCCAGCCTTGCATCCATAGCCTTTCGGATCATCTTTGGACCTCCCGCAGCCCTGAACAAGACAAGTGGTTACAGAAAATGAATGAATGGATGGATGGATGGATGGATGGATGGATGGATGGATATATAAAATATGGCTCTCTCCTTCAGATAATCCATGCATATTGACACAGGTCACTGGTATCTCTATCCATTTTGTCCAGTCAGAGGATGGTAACACAACCAGCTTGATTTATTCAGTTCTGCTAGTAAGCAGGGCCATCAGCGTGGTCACGGCTTGGATACGGCTTGGATAATTTACAATGGAAAAGCGTCAGTTAGGGGTACGGCCCAGGTGCGACTTGGTTCTTGGCAGCAGTGGAAAAGCGCCATAACTGTGGGCTGCACAGAAATGGCTTTCTGTGATGGGGGTGGGATAATCTGACTGACCTGCCTAGAACCCTGACCTCAACCCAAATCAACCCCTGTGACACCTTCACAACATAATATCAATGCACAGCTAAATTAGTCTGGGCAACAGGTACTGATTAGGGTGAACTAGAGCACAAGTGCTGTTGTGGCTAAATACCAGCAAATCTAATGGAAAGCCTCCCAGATCAGTAGAGGCTGCTGTAGCAGCAACTTATGACCGGATCCTTTTGGCCATATAGTTGGATGCATTTATGGGGAACTCCAAAGCATTCTACAAAGGACTTGAAATTTGAAAGTTAGCTTTAGGTTAAGAACAATATAGCAGCTATGTGGTCTTTGCCTTTTGATTACGTTGAATATGTCAAAACATTAAATGTGGAAACCAAACGCATTTTCACATCCTTCTCTTTCCACTCTGAACAAGGCTTTGGAGGCAATGGATATCACAAGGCTTGCATCATTCAGTAGTAATTTGACTCTGTACTATACTTTGTTACACAGCATGTGACCCAAAATCACATTTCCTAATATGCCCAATGATTCACTGTGTTACTCATCTCTAGATTGCATCCCTGCGAATAGGAATATGAGGGACCTGCCTTGGATATGTTAGGGGTTGTTTTATGCTTGTTCCAGAAATGACAGGAGGAACAGAGGACTAATGTAAGTTGTACGTCTGTGAGCAATCTTCCTTATTAGGTAATATAAAAACACATATTATAACTGAAAGGGGTTGATGGCAGATGTTCATGTGGAAACCTGACTGAAAGATGAATGTCTATGTTGTTTGACTGAGAATGGACAGTACAGCTTCCTTATGATAATGTAACCATTCACTAGAGACACAGGAAAACTACAATAGAGAAGGACAATAAAATGTTTATGAAACTATCTTGACGTGGAGTGATTGCACCACTAGCTTGTCATGGTCACCTGGTGGAGTATGACAGTAATTCTGGTGCAAATGAGATACATGGTGACTTTTCCAAGAAAACAAATGAAATTTTCTGCCATGGTCTTATTAATTGTTTTGCTTCTTTGCCAGTGGTTCGCCTGAGAGAAACCACCATCAAGCAATTCACTTTTTATTTGTAGAATTCCTTCAACAGAAAATACACAAAATCAAACTCTGACCCCCATCTGGCAGGGTCCTAGTTTGTGTATGCATCATACTAAAGTCTTCCAGGATATGGTGGATGACAGAACCTGATTAGATCTTCAGTCCATGAATAACTCAACGATGTTCTCATCTCCCAGTAGGAAAAAAATTGCATTTTTTATAATCCCATGAGTATTATCGCATCATAACCTTTGAAGGTGTAATCAAGCCAGCAATGTGTAAGCAGGCGTAAATTTTAGCAGATGCTGTTTAAACGATGAAGGCGACGGTAAAACCTATAAAGGAATATGATGTCACATTTCTCACCCGGACTACCTGCTTTTCTAGCAGTTTCTAAGCTGTTTGTGTTACCTGCCTTTTCCCTCCTCATTTGGTTTTCTCACTTCTATCATCTGAGCCAAGGTACTTGAGGCAGGCTGGAACAGAAATCTTTAATGTGAAATTTCAAAGCTTAATGTATATTTGAAGTAAATATAATTCAGACATTTATTCAGTGACTTTTCATTCCTTTGAGAAATGGCCCATGTTACATGAATTTCTACTGGTGACCCCATGTCTTTAAATTGCCCATTATCAGTACACTGTATTGGCCTCCTGTGTGTCCTGTGTTTCCTGGGATATTATTCAGAATATTATTACAGAATGACAACAGCAAAAGTCATTGTGATTATGCTGAATGCACAGTTTTCTCACTAACAAATGGCTGGGCCACGCAAATGCACTGATATCCTCACACCATCAAAGAATAATGTGGAGATACTGTACCAATAAGATCCCCCACTGACAGAAGGCAAAATAAATGGATAGTAAATTTAACTGCAGACATTTGCTTTTACTAAGCATGAGCTATCAGCACCATACAATGGAAAATAAATATCGATGGTATGTAGTGCAAAAGTCAACTGTAGTTAATGTGTTACCTGTAGTGCAGGTCCTACTTGTAATCCATGTGTCCCCTGTAGTGAATGTATGACCTGTAGTGGATGCGTTACCTGTAGTCCATGTGTTATCTGTACTGCATTTGTCACCCATAGTTGGATATGTCATGTACTGCATGTGTTACCTGTACTGAATGTTTTACCTGTAGTGGATGTGTCACCTGTAGTTGATGTTACTTGTAGTCCATGTGTCATCTGTATCGTGTGTCACCTGTATCTGGATGTGTAATTATCTGTACCGCATTTGTCACCTGTAGCTGGATGTGTCATCTGTATTGCACGTGTCACCTGTAGATGAATGCATGATCTGTAGTGCATGTGCCACCTATAGTGAATGAGTTACCTGTACTTTATGTGTCACCTGTAGTGGATGCATCATCTGTAGTCCTTGTGGCACCTGTAGTTGATTTGCTATCAATTGGCAGCTTCCAGTCTGTCTTGACCACGGGGGTACATTCACAGGCTGGATTAACAGTGATCAGAGCCAGATATGAGGGGCTTAGGGCTTAGATTAAATGACTGCTTTAATCATCCCACATCATGGTGGGAGGAACCTAGTAATGTAAGTGAATGAATGGAAAAACTAAAAAGAGAAAAAGAGAAAACTACTACTCAACAAATGGGACTTTGTTAACAAATGTCTCTCTTTTGCATAGATCTAAAATGTCTCCCAGACAATTTGTTCCTTCCACACCAGCATGCACTGCAATCAAAGTTAAAAAAAAAATAGTGCTTAAACTAAAATCCATGAAACCACAGCTCCACAATTACAATTAAGCTAAGCTATCATCAGGCTAATTACAATACACCCAAAAGCATTCCAGTGTAGTGCTGTTCCTGCCAGACTATCCATAGGAGAGGATTAATGGTGCCCATGGTTCTAGGTTTCTGATACAGTCCCAGCTCTGTGCAGGATCCACATGAAGAGTGTTAGCATTCATGTGAACGTCATTCATCTTCGCCTTCTTGGTCAAATCATCAAGAACTTATTGCAAAACCAACCCATATTCAGAGGTTTCAGCTAAAATCCAAGCCTTCCATTCACTGCCAAAGTGTTTTCCTTGCAGGGTTTATATTCTTAATGACAGCACATGTTTAATAACTGTAAAGTGATAATATACAAAGTAAAGCTTAATTCATATGGCTCCATAAATCAGTCCAATTATTATTAAGGGTCCAAAGCACGAAGTGCTTATGGACCATTATTGTATTTGTTTTTGTCATTTATATTTCTTGCAGTTGTTTGATGAAAACTCATGCTTATAACATGCTCATACACACACAGTATCACATGATCATACAGTTCAGCGGCTTAGCTACTAGCTCTGCCGTCTTGTAGTCCATGCATCATCTGTACCATGTGTGTCACCTGTAGCTGGATAGGGTCACGGGTTCGAGTCCCGCATCTGCTCAGGCTGTGTGTGCAGCTTGCATGTTTTTCCTGGGATGTGAGGTTTCCTCCTGCAGTCCAAAGACATGCAATTAGGCTAATGGGCTAATTACCTGTGTGTGTGTGTGACCTGTGATGGTGTACCTTCCTGACCTGTGATGGTGTACCTTCCTGACCTGTGATGGTGTACCTTCCTGACCTGTGATGGTGTACCTTCCTGCTAAGACAATACCCCTGTGCTACGTGGGAAAGGCTCCAGTCTCCTCCACAACCCTAACCAGGAGAAGTCTATGGAAGATGAATGGACCCTTATCTGATCCCCTTGACTACTGTCTAGAGCTGACAGTAGTATGAATAAATACATCAAGTTAAATATGTTTCACAACTTAATCAACAGAAACTTACAAATACCTGGCCCATCACACACAGCGAAATGTTCAGTATTCAGCGAATGCCAGGACGCTCTGTCTTATTGAAATGGAAATTAAACACAATTCAGTTGGCAAGACATTTTTACCGATCATGTTCAATTTGCACATTATTATCAAGATGAAAGAAAGAGTTGCTGAAGTTTCAATGGTGCTGGCAGAGCAGATTGATGGGGACTCGGGCAGTAGGAAATGAATCAGGCAGCTGAATACTGTGTGTGTTGAGTCACTGAACAGTTGATGCACATACTCACCAATTATTCGAGTTTCCTTCAGCAGTAAGGAAATTAATTTCAGAGCCACCCCAGACACTCAGGCATTTTGGGTCACTCCATACTTGTCCTCAATCTATGAAGGACAACATGATAGCAAATGCTTTGATTATTCAATGTTCAAAAATTTAATTGAACAAAATAGTGAAATATATTTCTAACCAATATAAATTTAGGTGATTTTTATGATGAAAAACTCATTTTTCTTTCTCTGATATGAATAAAGGTCTCCTTAAACTGAAGAGGATCATCAAAGTGTCTGTCTCTGTGCTTCTTGGAATTTTGTGTACACAGTTTGTTTTTATTTAATCTTATTTCTTCCATAATGAAATTGTTGGGTGATGATTTTACTCCCCAACATCTAACCTTGCTTTGCAAGGGATTCAAATATGCTCAAAAATATTAATGAGCCAAACTGTTTTATTTCGAATGTGTTTTTCATTTTTTTATGTATTTTTATGACCTAACCTGACCTGATCTGACTTTATGTTTTTTTAACTGAATACCATGAAGGTATCAAAAGGAAATGGGTGAGAATGAAAGCAGGGTGTCAGAATCTCTTCCCGGAGAGCTTGCTGTAGTTCAGTGATTTTCTTCCTTTTAATAAATTGTTCTCATGTTGAAATAAATAATCTATTTGTTTTCCAGCCCCTCATCACGGACAGGGCTGCGGGGAGGTCTTGCTCCTATGCCAAGTAGCATGGATCAGTGTTTCTCAACCCAGTCTTGGGGGCCCCTAGACGGTACATGTTTCTGCTCCCTGTTAGCTCCCAGACAGACAGTCCTACTGGGAGCTGGGAGGGAGCACTAATGTGGACTGTCTGGGGTCCGCGATCAGACTGGGAAACACTTGCATAGGGCACAAGGTACAGAGAACATACGCATACCCTAGGGACAATTTAGAGATGCCAATTGACCTAACTGTGTGTCTTTTGGTGACACAAGGCGAACATGGCTGGAAGCCCCAACCCTGGAGGCGTGAGGTCACCCTCAGAATAAATGCTTGCAATATTATGCATTACATCTCGAGTGTGATGCTTTTTAATGCTTTAAGCTCAGTAGAGCATTGGGTTTTTGTGGGAAGGCAGTAGGGCAAAGGTCTGCGGCTAATTAACTAATTTTAAGCAAATCAGTGCAAATGAATTTGGCCGAGAAAAGTGTAAAATACTGTATGGTAAGTGAGTTTGACAGTACTGGGTTAGGGGTCGGGTAAATAAAACTCAAAACAGCCACCATTTGTTCAGTAAAACTGTGCCAACCAGAGTATAACATATTTTTATACCCTTATGCAAATAAAGTGCCGTCCAAAGTGCACAGCAGGAAGGCGACCAGAAGCTCACCTGGAGGAGGGTGGGAGTCCAGACTGTCACAATGGCGGCTGCACAGACTGCGTCCTGCGTGTCCTTGTCCTCCAAAAAGAACAGCCCGTCCTTCCAGCTCACCGCCTCGCCATTATCGCTCCTTACAGACACAAGCGCATGTACGTCTCACGTTCGGCAGGAAAAGAAACCCACTTTTCTGGCACACAGACACTTTTTGCGAAACTGCTTCTCATTTGTCTAAAGATAGACCAGCGCTTGTTCGACATGACATTTCACAAGAATTAATGTGGATACCAGATTCTCCACAGATGGCCCTGCGGTAATACAAACCTAAATCACATCAGAGTCAAATTACTGTCTCCTTAAACAGTATTTACCATTTCTAACAATAATAATAATAATAATAATAATAATAATAATATGAGGAATGTTTTGAGATTAGTCCAATGACTTTTGAATTTGGTTTGTTTGTCTGATGTAGGTATTTTCACATAAATTCAGCACCAGTTCAATGGCACAAAATTATTACACCGTTATGGACAACTAATTTGACTTTGATTTAACTAATTTCACTGAAGACACTTTAGACGAATTCTCAGTATGAATTCCAGCTTTAAGGTTTGGCACTTTCTGGAATGCGGCCTTGAATACCACACAGGCCACAAGTACGTGAAACATCAGAATAAGAGAAATTATAGACATATAAAAATATAAAAAGGAAATGAAATCTGGCATCATTATGTAGCTACAACCTGAGAAACAGAAGTACAATAAAAAGAGTGATCTTAAAGGGAGCCAAACCAAGCCAAAACTAATATCCGTTATAGTATTATGCCAAATAGCTATCCCCAGTTAACCCTAACAGCTTCTGGGGTGCATGACTGGTACAGCAGTTCAGGGCTGGTTTGGTTTCCTCATTCAGAGTCTGTCCTGCATTACACATGTTGGCTGTTCAGCTTACAATATCATATTTTTTTTTACTTTTACCTAATTTCAGTCAGTTCTGCCCATCCCTGGATGCCCAGTGCATATAATTTCTTGCAAAATACAAATTGCTTTGCTTTGTGTTGAAGTTGGTGTTTTCTATGTTCATTATTTGTGTCTGTATTTATCATTTCCAATTTATAACATAAGTATGTAATGCGCAATATATGTTTTGTGCTATGTAATGTGCAGAACTTCTGCAAAAATGTACAATGCCATAATTTCCCAAGAATAATCCCATATGTGGACTGAAGTATATTCGCAAGCCTGTCCCTATCACCTTCCATCCACTGTAAGTGGGAAGACGCTGAAATTAAATTTATTATATAAAATAAATGGCATAGCTTTGGTTCAAGGGCCCATAAAGCTACTTTGACAAAGCATCCTCCTGCTTTGTTAGCCGTGCCTCAAGCCCTCATTAAATAAAAATATATTTGTATTTGTTTTTCCTTACAGTTAGGAGCTGCTGAGGCACTGGATGGATTACAGTGACTTGCAGTGGCTTCAGGCAGCAGTTTATTAGCCACACACCAGAAAACAAACTGAGGGCATAATAAAGCTGAGAGCCGGAAAATGCGAACAGGCAGCATAAGCTTAATATCTGAAGACGGGGGAGGGATGCAGAAGGTCAGCTCTGAGGTCCTGCAGAATGCATCATGTGACTCTGCAGCATGCATACCTGTATAATATGTAGGTGCAGTAATTCATTGGACTTCTCATGGCCTCACAAAGAACAGAATCTTAAGTCTGACATGTACAGTATGCGAAACCTAAACCTAGCTTTCCAGAATCTAACCCTAACCCTAACCTAAACCTAGCTTTTCAGAAGAACTGTAAGCAGGTTCATTTGAATAATTTTAAGCTTCAAAATTTATACTGTTTCAAACATGCAGTATCTATGAAAGAAATCCTAATTCCCTCAATGCTGGCTGTGAAAATAAAATAGTTTAAAAATAATTGCAAATAAAATCAAGTCCTATTCCAGGTGATATGAAACATTTTTAGACAGCTATTGTAACGGAACAGTAAAAATAAGTCAGAGATTATGGCATGACAATGTGCATGTATATTAGTAATAGGTAAAAATGAAAAACTGTAATTTCTGAATATTCAGAAAATAAAGTTTGAGAAATTAATATCATAAACTTGGAATGAAAAATAATGAGAAGGGAAGGTAGTGGAGGCTAATTTCTTGTGCTGCACAGGAAAGAGAAAACAGCCCCATCTCTGGATGATGGGTGCCTCAAGAGCAGAAGGATGACTGGGATTAAGCAGGAAGATCGAAGATGTTAGGCTCTGAAGCTCCCCTTCTGAAATCCAGTGAGACCATTGTGAGTAATCAGATCCTTAGGTGAGTGGAACACATGCCTCTAAGCTCTGACAGCCCCGTGATGTGACCTCAAGTCTTCATCTTGACCAGAGCTGGAGTTTTAGCAGCAGTTCTCTCAGTTCTCAAACAATACTGCGGTTTCCCCTAGATCCAAATTAGGCATCGGTACGGGGAAAGGTGATTAAGGTCCCATTGCACTATTTTTTTCTCGCTGAAGTTTTGTGAAATTGCAGATCTGAGAAACATTTAAGTATCTAGGTATTTAGGTATCTCCCATAAGTGTTGGTACCAGTTGGTAATCATTGAATTTCATTCTTAAATAGATAAGGGGTAAAACCTTAGGTGACATGTGTAAGACTCTGTTATTGAATGGATTACAAAAATATCCTTCCATCCATCCATCCATCCATCCATCCATTCTTCTTCCATAACTTCTAACAGGGTCATGGTTATTTAATTTTTTGTCATATTTTTCTACATATTAGTATATCTGTAATAATTTAAGGCAATGTATGATGTATATGTCAAGATCAGGACCCATGCGACCCTGTCCTATGTGTCATCTCCGTTTGGACAGCAGTTCTCACTGGCCGTTTGGTCTTACCCTACTGTGTCTCCCTGCTCCCTGGGCCACTGTGTGGCTCAGTAGGCCGAGCATGTGGCTAAGAGGCAGGCGTCCCTTCCATCATATGCCTGAGGCCAGACGCTTTATTATTTCCCCCTGGTTTCTGGTATTGTAATATAGGTCTTTGCTTTGTGTCCTTGTTAATGGTTTACCCTGCCTGTGTCTTGTTTAGTTACGTTCGGTTTTACTTGTGTTCCAAGTCTCTCCTAGTATCGGAAGCCCTCAGTATTTGCTAGTTCCCTAGTCTTTAGTGCCTGTTGATTGTAATATATCCCACCTGTTCCTCGTTGCTCCAAATCTTTAATGATTGATTAATTGGTTATGGTTCACACCTGTTCCTCGTCTGGTCTTGTTGTCAGTGTATTTACGTGCCTGCCTTTGGTCTGTTCCTCATTGGTTCTTACCGTGTTTGTTTGTTTGGTCTTGTGGTTTCCCAGTGTTTCTAGATCCTGCTGATAGTTGGTCTTTACTTTCTTGTGTTCATTCTGCCTTAGTTTTGACCCCCATTTGCTCCTTTTGTTTTCTAGTTATGTTTTTCTTTAGCTATTGATAATAAATTTACCCTTGTGGAGCCACCTGTGGTTCGTCTGTCTGTTTACCATGCCTCGCTGCAGCGGTATATGTCATTGGCACATTTACTAATCTGTTTCTGTGCAAGTACTGTTTGTTTGTGGGTCTGCTAGAGTGCTCAGGCGTAAGTGAAATTTACTTTCTCTGCTGGCCCGGTCATGTGATGCAACCCTCCATTACACTTTATAGGTGGCTTGGGGAGTCCCAAGTTTTCACTGGCACTGTATAACTATCCAGAACAGGTTGGGGGGTGCAACGCTATTCATGTGTATAGTTCGGTTTAAAAAGTTCACACCGACCCTGTCAGAGTAGACAAATTTTAATGACAAAACAGAATTGTCGGTGTACTCACTGGTGCCCTGTCTGAGATGAAATCAGTGACTTTGACATTGCCAGAAAAGGTCATGTTTTATACTAGGGGGGGGATATACAAAATAATACAAAGTAAGGAATGAACATGGCGCCCCTAAGAGCAGTAGTCAGTAGTACCTAAAAGTCACACTGCACTGCACAAAAGACTATTTCCGCTGAAATAGCTGCCCATATTCGGGAGTCACAGCCCTTAACTGGACATGACACATCTGAGGAAAGTGTAAAATTACGGTATAATCTGACCAGTGGCAGAGGCAAGAGTGACAGATGGTCATATATTCCCATGGCAGTAGAGCTGGATTTGCTGCACTTTGCTGCACTTTCTTGCACCTCATACTGTATGTACTCTATACACCATGCATAAACACTGGTTAGGTGGTACAGGGATTTCTGACTTCAGTCTTCCTTCTAGAAACTGCCAAATGCATGTCATCTAATCCTGTGACCCTGAAAAAAATGTAGCTTTCATGTAGGCTGCAGAAAAACATACGAACATGCAATGTAGTTCAGTGAGATTTGCCGTAAGATTTCGCTCAGAAATAGCATTTCTCACTCCCTGTGTCTTGAAAGCTGCAATCTTGGATCCAATCTGAAGGCAAAGTCATGTGGTGGAAAAACTGTGACCCTCTCAGACTGTAGGATACATTTATTTATAACATAAGAGTTTTACCTTCAGCTCACTGTTGTATGTTTTTCCATTAGCAGGTTGTAATGCAAGACCACCATACAAATAGACTCCACATGATTCTCTATATTAAAAAATATTTTGATGCTCATAGATAGCCACAAATAGCATCTATACTACTGTCTCATTCCCTCCCTCCCGCTTTCCACTTCCTGCTTGTTAATTGCTTTGATTTGGACCCTCACAGCTCGCTCCCTACCACAATTTTCGCTCATGTTGAGTCCTGTTTTTCACCCACACACTCTCCATGCTTTCGCTGAGTATTCCTTGGGTGGACGGCTCTCTGATAACTGGATAATGCGGTAGGTGGGGTAACGCGACAAATCGCATGTAGGGGTTGGCCAGCTGCGTTGCAGGGGCTGTGGCTGCATCCCATGCAGTTGGGTTCAGAACAGCCAGAGCAGAAGTGGAAGAAGATAAACAGCATAAAATAATCTGATAATATCAGCACTTTCAGGGAGGAGCACAGAGGAACGTGTTCGCACACATGGGGGGTATAATATGATGTTGTGTCCGGTCCTGCCTGACTGAGACGAACATAAGGTGTCCCTCGAAACAGGAAGCTAATGGAAGTTGAAACTTCAGGCTGCTTTCCTCGGTGCCTGAGCCTGAGGAAGACCTGACAAGTGATTCTTCTTTAAGCTTCCATCCAAATGCACTGAAGTAAGGTTGGAACGGGGGAGGGGGGGGCGGGGGGTTGGGTTTACCCCGCTGCCTCATTATCATTCTGCTGGCTCACTTCTCTGGGTGCTAACAGGAAAGACTGCAACACCCCCGGAACCGAGAAGCAGGCGTGATCTGGTGTGTGTGTATGTGGGTCAGATATACACTACATCGTGGGGACGAAATGTGGACAGTGCAATAAAAATCTGTTATTTTGACATCATGGGGACCATTTTTAGTCCCCACAAGGGGAAATTCAATTTTATAAAAATTTGCGACAAATCAAAAAACTAAAAATGCCAAAAGACTTTTTTTTGGTTACTTGTGGTTAAGGCTGGGTAGGGCCGGGTTAAGGTTGTCATTACTGGGATTAGTGTTTTGCCTGTGTGTGTGTGTGGATTAGATTTATATTACATTATAGGGAACCAAATGTCCCCACAATGTGATAAAAATCACATTGTGAGGACCTTTTTCAGGTCCACACAAAGATCTGTGAATGCGATCAAAAAACTAAAAATGCCAATAGTCTTGTATTTAGTTTGGTTACTTATGGTTAAGATTAGGGCTGGGTAGGGGTTAAGGCTGTCATGTTGGGATTAGAGTTTTTCCCATAGAAATGAATGGAGGGTCCCCACAAAGATATAATTACAAACCTGTGTGTGTGTGGCTGTCTTAGTGTTTCCGGCAAGTGCTAAGTGGTTTCAGAGGGACGTATGGGCAGACACTCCCCCGTGAGCTGACAGCGGCAATTTTCCACGCTTGGACCACTCCCCAGCTTCACCTGCCAGCCCCCTTTCATCATAGCTGCCTCCTTACCTGCCCCCCCTAACTCCCCCACACTGTGTCATCAATTCCATATTACTTTATGAAGACCTCAGGCTTCTATATTCCGCTGCATATTTAATAGATCGTTATTCAGGATCTCTGGTTTTTCTTCCGCTGTAAGAAAAATGAGATGGGAGAGGAATGCGGCTTCCTGAACCTGCAGAAAATCCCATCCCTGAAAATCAGCCCTGGTGGTACTGTTGTTGAGGGCATGTTGTCCATATTCTTATTCCTAATAAGGAGGCCACTTCAGCAGATATCAGGGCACTACACTGGTGATGGTGGAAAGGCTGGCTGCATGTGGAGGTGTTTCATAATCATCCTCTCAAACCTAGAGCCTCTAAATAGAATAGTAACAGTATCATGTGTTGGTTTATTGTCTGTTAAGAAGTACAGTATACTGTATTATGTAAAGTCACCATTTTGATAACTGAAAATAGATCATCCATCCATCCATCCATCCATCTATTTTTTATGCATTCTTGTCCTATTCAGGGTCGTGGGAGTCATGGAACCTAAGGACACAATGAAAGGAATAACCCCGGATGGGGCATCAACCTATCGCTAGGCAGAAAATGTCTGCCCTGGTAAAATGCCAGCTTTTTCTGATGAGACCATGATAATATACTTCAAAACTTTTCCTATCTTTAGTGGGACCTAGAACCTGTACAAATCAACTGAAAAACAAATAAATCTGTTAGAGAGAAAAATACAAAAAATAAAAAAATGTACAATAAGCTGTTCGCAGAACCTATTGATTTAATTACAGCATTCAGTCATTTGGGGTAGACACCTGCCATCAATTAGAGTGACTCTGATTAATCCCAAATCACATTCAGCTGCCCTAGTAGGATTTTCCTTACATTCACTCAGTTGCATCCTACAGCAAAAGCCATGGTCTGCAGAGAGCTTACAAAGCATCAAAGGGGTCTCGTTGGTGAAAGGTGTCGGTCAGGAGAAGGGTACAAAAAATTTACATGGTATTTAGATATACCATGGAACATAGTGAAGACAATCATCAAGAAGTGGAGAAAATATGGGACATCAGTGACGTTACCAAGAACCAGACATACCTCTGGACATTTCCAAAAGGTATGTTTGGTGCAAAAACAGCACTGCACATCACCAAAAGAACACCATTCCCACAGTGAAGCATGATAGTCGCAGCATCATGCTTTGAGGCTGTTTTACTTCAGCTGAAACTGGGGCTTTGGTCAAGGTGGAGGGAATTAAGAACAGTTCCAAATACCAGTCAATTTTGGCCCAAAACCTTCAGGCATCTGCTAGAAAGCTGAAAGTGAAGAGGAATTTCACTTTTCAGCACGACATTGACCCCAAGCACACATCCAAATCAGCAAAAGACTGGCTTCACCAGAAGAATATTAAAGCTTGGCCAGCCAGAGCCCAGACTTAAATCCAAAAGAAAATCTGCGGGGTGACCTGAAGGGGGCCGTGTACAGGAGACGCCTTTGCGGTCTGACAGATTTGGAGCACTTCTGCCAGGAAGAGTGGGTAAATATTGCTCCTACCCAAAAAGACTGAATGCTGGAATTCAATCAAAAGGTGCTTCAACAAAGCATTCATTTAAGGGTGTGCACACTTATGCCACCGGCTTATTGTACAGTTTTTATATTTTATACTTTTCCCCCAACAGATTTGTTTGTTTTTCAGTTGATTTGTACAAGTTATAGGTCACATTAAAGGTAGGAAAAGCTTTGAAATGATTTATCGTGGTCTAATTTTTTTTTATATCATAAAAACCCGGCATTTTAACAGGGATGTGTACACTCTTATAGTGGATATCCACTATATGTTGTGAGTGGGTCAAAGGGTATCTTCTGCATTACAAGGCTGGATAACTAGTCTGATTGGCTTCTCAATATTGCCTGTGATTGTGTGTGATTGTGTGTGTTCCCATACACTGGCATCCTGGCATGTGCCATGTGTTGGCTGAGATAGACTCCGGTGTCGACCAGGATAAGTGGATAGAAGATTACTGGGTAGCTGTGACATTATTGTCTGGTGCAGTTTTTCAATAAGCAAAATTTTTGGAAGCAGGTCAGACTTTAAACTTGTACTTGTGCCGTTAATACAGAGGCCAGAAGGAAGGGTGTGATTTATGTGCAATATTACAAAGCAAAAAGAAATTTTAAAACCAAAAGAAAATTCCTGCTTTGCTGTTCACATGGTGCAGTAGCTGGCAAAAAGAACTTCAAACCCAGAAATGAAAGCGGAACTTTGCTTATCTTTATCACAAAGGCAACATTTCCTACTCCGTAGTGCAGCTTTTGATCGAGAGATAGCCTTGCTGAACGGGGCTCCTGCAGAAAGACCCAAAGTTCGAGATCAGAGCCACTTTCGGCCGCAAAGGAATGATACATTATAAGGGTACGTGGTTTGTTTCACGCATTAGACAGGCAAAAGGAAAATCGAGTTTTGCAATGTAGATTACGCTCCGACTGAGACACATGAATTATGCATGACATTACCTCCCTTTAAAAATATTACCTGCTGTGTCACATTCCAGCTGCATTTCGAGCTCACAGATGCATTTACAGCAGCAGGTGGGAATAACCTGCTACCTGGATGGGCGGAATGAAGTTTGAAGATACCGGGGTGTCAATCCATCAACACCACTAAAAGGCGGGGGGGGCTAGTAACCAAGCACATTGCACACGGCACTGCACACTGGTGTATCTGGGAAAAAAAAAACTGAAATGGGACCACATTAGCGAAACTGGTTCGGTTTGGTCTGGGTGATGTTTGGACCACTACCTGTATATGCCAGCAAGAAAAGCAAGATAATAATAAAAATTGCAACCAGCGACAGTACTGCATTTTAAAGGTATTGATCAAATACAATATAAATCATTTTTTAATATATTTTATATTTTTATATATTTTTAATTATATTAAATTCGGCATTTGTAAAATTGTATTTTTCACCCATTCATTTTTCGGATCAAGAAACACATACTAAACAGGATGCCAGTCCATCAAAGGACGGACACGCACACGCACACACACACACACAAACATAAGGACACACTATGGGCAATTTTGAGGTCCCTGGTTCACCTGACTCCATGCTTCTGGACTATGGAGCGAATATAAACCCAGTGAGAAGATGAAAGCTGCATATGCACAGAGCAGAGGCCAACCCTGGAAGAATGGGGCTACGACACTGTGACCACTGAGTCACTGTATCCAAGGTATCGGCCTCATCCTAGTGTCAGATCATTTATATCATATAAAAAAGGTGTTTCATTAGGTAATCCAGTCTAACGCATGCTTTGAAATTTTTAAATAAGCATATGAAGTACTAGCCAGAACGATAAGTGATACAGCCAACAAGCCTTGTTCTAAACAGCAGCAGTTTTGACATTATAGAATTCTGAAGAATCTCTGACATTTAAAGGACCTTACATGTCAATAAGGTTCACTGTGTAATCTTGCTGGGGTATCTTAGGTCTGCTGTTTACCTGTATTTGATCTGAACTTGCTGGATCCTAACAGAAAAAGAATTCTGTTTTTAGGTCACCAGAGATATAGACAGTCATAAACACACTGGAATTATTGTAAATGTCTTGGAAGAAAGAGCTATTGTTGATGTATAACCTATAATGCTGCAAATAATTATATGGTGGACTCAAAATGAGTAAGGCTAATTTGCTGATTTTCAACAGTATATCACAAAATGTGCCCTGGGTCTGCTGGCAGTGCAAAATTAGAAATGAAATAGCAGCATGTGGGTCAAAAAGGGCTAAAATACTGCGGGACACTCACTCAGCACTACTTATATGTAATATGGAGGTATATAAATAAAGATGCAATATGTTGTGTAAAACAAAGGGACTTGTATTTTTTGCCCTACATTTTACAATCCGATTTTACTTGAATCATAAAAGGAGCAAACAGTACATGCGTGTGTGTGGCCTTTTTGTTAGACTCATAAATGCCATACCTTTTTAGTGCCTGACGTATGACTATAATCTCTTAAGCTCAAAATGGCACAGGGAGGCATCTAGGGATCTGACTTTACTGTAAAAAGCTCATAAAATGCTTACAACTGACTACAGACTCTCACAGTTTCATTTACTCAGCAGTTACTCATTGTCTCTGTAAGTTAACCGTTTTTCTTGTTTTTTTTTAATGACAAAAACTAGACGATAATAAGATGCAAATTAATATATGATGCCAAAAACTACTGAAATGTATACTTTTATCAATGAATAAAACCAAGAGAAAAAAATCAGGAAGAAATCTGAAACACATCCAATCAGAAGTAGTATCTTAATTTTGTGTTGACTGTAATTGCACATGATTTTATAATGTCCCCACAATGTGATAAAAACCTGTTACTTTGACGTTGTGGTGACCATATTTTGTGTGTTTACTTATGGTTAAAGTTAGGCCTGGATAAGCGTCAAAGTTGTCATTGTTGGGATTAGGGTTTTGCCCATAGAAATGAATGACCGGTCCCCATAAAAATATGAGTACAGGTGTGTACAGGTGCGTTTGTGTGTGTGGATTAGATTTGTATTACATTATGAGGACCAAAGAAAAAAGTTTTTCAGGTCCCCACAAAGATCAGTGAATGCAACAAAAAAAAATAGAAATGCCAAAAGTCTCATATTTTGTTTGGTTACTTATGGTTAAGGTTAGGTTTAAAGCCATCGTGTTGGGATTAGAGTCTTCCCATAGAAATGAATGTAAAGTCCCCACTAACCTTATCATTACAAACCTATGTGTGTGTGTGTGTGTGTGTGTGTGTGTGTGTGTGGATGGGGGGTAACCACTGCCTTAGGTCCACTATGAAAGAATATTCATGGAAAGCTGTTTCTTTAGGCTTGATAAAATGTTTTTAATCTTATATAAAACAGTGATGCCTGCTGGCAGGGAACCATTTGTGTTAAAGGTGCACTGGGCAGAAACCATCTTATAGCTTGACTTTAAATGGTGTTAATGCAATGTGTTCTTTTACTAATGTTGCAGTTTTGCAGTTTGCACTGTTTGTTGTGCTTTTAGTGAGTCTTCTGGCAACAGAAAATGTACCAATATTTCCAATTATACTTCCCTTAAACCTTCAAGCATGGGTCGCGATCCAAATTTGGGTTATGATAAGTTCTGAAAGGGTCACGAGGCAGAGTTGGAAATGTGAGCATTCTAAAATCAGCAAGATCCACGATCAGATTTCCCAGCTCCAATCCTAGCATTAACCTATATAAATGGGTCTTGGGTCTACAAATGCTTAGCGCAAAACTAGTGAACATGCAATCAGTCCAAGAAGCCAAGCCACAAATGCTTAATTTAAAAATTACTGGCATGTCCATTAAGATTTGTGTCATAGGCATCAATTGGTGTAAACTATAGAGTTCACTGTGGGCTTGACCATAGCATTCATTTAGAACTATACTTGACATGGGTTGCAACTGAGCTGGCATGGTAAAAATTGGGTCATGGTGCAAAAAGATTGAGAACCACTCACCCAAAGTGACTCTTTCATTTACTATTGAAATATACAATAAGTATAAGGACACATAAAAAAAGCCTCTTTATTTCATAATATCCACTCGATCAATAATACTTTAGAAATCTTAGCAGATGCATGTAGCATATGGTATATGTAGGTCTGTGTATGCACATGATATATGGGTATATATACATGTCTAAAGGCAAAATAAATCACGTCTAATGTCTAAATCACGTCTAGCCCTCTGCGCGGTGAAATATTAAAAATGTCTTCTAAAACTATGGCTTGTTGAATGAAACTGTTGCAGCTAATTAAAAGATCTTACATCTTCTAAGTATTGAAAATGATCACTTGAGTGATTATGAAGTCCAATGAAACTTCGCATAGAAAAAAACATTTAAACAAGCATAATATATCTAGTAGCAGTGGGGAAAAGTATAGGTTTTATGATCAATCCAGGTTTTCACGATTCTATATCAATTCATAAAATCTGAAGATCTTAAGATCGATCTAGTTCATTTATGCCTTTTCCCCATGATTTAGATAATATTTTCATTGAATTTTACTTGTATATTGTTGTTGTTTTTACAACAGATCTGGATAGATTGCACATTACTGAAAGTGTCTTAAACGTAGATTGAATAAAATCAAAATGGATTCCAATGGGCCTTTGTGAATCGAGGGCTGATTCCTAGCCCTCAAATAATAAAAAAAATAATTTATGTTTTGACACATATCATTGAGTTAAAGTCCTTCTTAAACATGGCACGTGAGTTTTAGAGTTGCATGTTTTTATTTTCAGCTACTCTTTTCAGTCAGAAGTAATTTTTTGTGCTCTGAAATACACAGATTGGTTTTGTTTTTAAGAAACTATACCCAAATGTTCCTCAAATAAAAGATATTGGTATACGTGGTATCATTGTTTTTTAAGCCAGCAATCTAAATTTATGATTTTTATCCTGTCAGAAATGTTTTATACCCCATATGTTCATCTGTCACAAATAAATAACATTTAAAAATTTGATTGCTTTGGAAAAATTGTGATAGATAAAAACCTAATATTAATCTTTTCAATAAATAAATTAATTTGAATTTAGTGCCACTCATCAATTAATCCATGCCATGGATGGAATTTTAGACCGCAATGGATTTCAGCTACTCTCAATAGATTCTTAGACTTTGATATGTTAAAAAAATAGACCATGTGCTGGAAAAACCTTCAAGTGGAACATTCAGGAAGCATCCCAGTTCTCCTATCCCTGCACCAGTCTGGAAATGTAGATGGGTCTTGATTGGTTCTCCTACATTTCCAAACCCCGTCAAACTCCTGGAGATTCAGCCGAGCATCCTTCCGAAGCAGCCTCATTTCAGCCATTTTTGTCCACAGTCTCTTTCTTTTAGTTATTAACAATGGTCATAATCATAGGCAAGCAGTTCAGTCACAGAAGCAAAGTGATTCAGCACTCCAAAGATAGCAGATGAAAAGACTGCATGAAACGTTGCCGTTATACTGTACACAGCCTAAGGAACCCCCGATTCTAGGCTGCCCAAACTCCTGAAAATTGGAATCAGAGTGTGGACCCATAAGATGGAAGGTGAAATTGAAGGGCCAGGTGTGATGTCAACAGAGAGGACAGAAAACATTCCCTATGTATTCCCTAAGCAAACTTAGATACCTGTTTGGCCTTAAACTTATTATTACCCAGAAACAACATTTTTAATCATTTAATTTGATGGGAAGGTATTTTTTAATTTATGTGTTTTTATGATAATTTATGAGTAAACTGTGAAAACAGCTGTAAGAATCGCCTCTGGTCATTTTGATAGGTTGGGGAGCGTTTCCGCGGTAACGCCTCCTCCATGACATTCAATCACCCAGAACTTTTTGCAAAGCATCCCCAGTCATGACTGTCACGTGGCCCCAGCACAGCAGGCTGCTGCCTGGGAGATGGGTACAGTCATTAGCTCTTATTTCTTGTATGGTTCCTAAGAAACATCGTTCGGGACCAGGTCGCATTTCCCACAGAGGGAAAGAGGTTCAGCTAGAGTTCAGGACTGCATCACACTGACAGAACAGCAATGAAATTTCATTTCTCCCCTCTGGACATAATCTTTGTATGAACGGCTTAGGCCTTTTCTCCTTCATTGTTTTTCAGGTTTCTGCTTTTTAAAATGTGCACTGCGTGGGGTTAGGGGCAGTAATAGATTGCTGCAGACACTCGGAGCTAGAGCTGTCAGGTAAAGTGAAGCGATGGGATCCACTTACGAAAGCTAAGAACACAGTTAAGGCACCTCTGTTTACACCATCCCTGTAGTTTTGGCACCTCAGGCTTGTGATGCCCAGTTTAAGGCAACAGCAAGCAGCGGGTGAAGCATCCACTCCTGCTGGCTGTTACATCACTTAGACCCAGAGTCTACAGCAGGTCTCCAGCTAAATACCATCATACTTCAGAAGTAGGATCTCTGTCATTTGGCATTTCTGTATATGACAGATAGTTATATACTTAGTCATGCACCAAGTAGGGAGGGATAGATAGATAGATAGATAGATAGATAGATAGATAGATAGATAGATAGATAGATAGATAGATAGATAGATGAAGGAAGGTGGCAGCCAGTGATCTGTAGCACAGACTCCATTCTCTGTTATGCAAAGCAGCTTTTCTTGTGGGGGCAGCTGGTTATTTTAATAGAGGATTCGATGAAGAGGCATCCAAAAATGACTGCGGAAACTCAAGCATTTGTGCAAAAAAGGCTACCAGTGGATTGCCCTCTCCTGGTGGGAGATGAGTTATTGTCTCAAGCGGAGAAGTTTTAGTATCTTGGGGTCTTGTTAATGAGCGAGGGAGAAGATCGACAGACAGATCGGTGCAGCGTTGGCAGTAATATGGATGCTGTACTCTTCTGGTAAAAGAGGAAGCTGAGCTAGAAGACGAAGATCTCGATTTACCAGACAATCTATATTCACCTATGGCCATGAGCTCTGGGTAGTGACCGAGAGAATGAGATTGCGGATACAAGCGGCAGAAATGACTTTCCTCCTAAGGGTGTCTGGGCTCCCCCTTAGAGATAGGACATTTGGGAGGGGCTCAACGTAGAGCCAGTGGAGGTGGTTCAGGCATCTATGAAGGGTGCCTCCTGGGCAGCTCCCTGAGGAGGGGTTCCGGGCATCTCCAACCGGGAGGAGGCCCCGGGACCCAGGACTCGCTGGAGAGATTATATCTCTCAGCTGATCTGGGAACGCCTTGGTATTTCCCCAGAGGAGCTGGAGGAGGTGGCTTGGGAGAGGGAGGTCTGGGCATCACTCCTTAGACTACTGCCCCCGCAACCCAACCCTGGGTAAGCGGTAGAAAATGGATGGATGGATAGATGGATGGATGGATGGATGGATGGATGGATGGATGGATGGATGGATGGATGGATAGATGGATGGATGGGTGGACTAACAGGTTGGTTGTACTTATAGTGTTTCAGCACTTAAGAAAGTATTAAAATCTAAAGGCAACCAATGAGTTAAAACCAATGAGTTAAAATAGAAAAATATAATGGAAAAAAACAGAAACTGACGAAGCATGATGGGCGGTACAGTGACCCATTTCTGGAATAAGGATGTTAAGAAAAGTGCTTTCATAAGTCACATTCATCCATCCTTTGGCATCCCCATCTGATGTTTTACTGTCTCCCTTCCAGGATCTTCGGAGGTCTGCTCATCTTCCCTCAGCATTTTCTTTTTCGCTTGGACACCTGAAATCTCAGTCATCCACTGACAGCTGAGAATAAATGGAAGCCAGCCTATCCAGAAACAAATCTCCTCATTAAGAGCAAACAAAATGACTGACTTTTACCAGAATATTTCATTTTTAGGATGTACTTCTATATAATCAAGATCTCAGTATGGTGTAGTCATATACCCTACACTGTAAGTATGGTGTAGTCATGTACCCTACGCTGTAACCTACGCTCTAAGTATGGTGTGGTCATGTACCCTACGCTGTAACCTACGCTATAAGTATGGTGTGGTCATGTACCCTACGCTGTAACCTACGCTGTAAGTATGGTGTGGTCATGTACCCTACACTGTAAGTATGGTGTCGTCATGTACCCTACGCTGTAACCTACGCTGTAAGTATGGTGTGGTCATATACCCTACACTGTAACCTATACTGTAAGTATGGTGTAGTCATGTACCCTACACTGTAACCTACACTGTAAGTATGGTGTAGTCATGTACCCTACACTGTAACCTACACTGTAAGTATGGTATAGTCATGTACCCTACACTGTAACCTACGCTGTAAGTATGGTGTGGTCATGTACCCTACACTGTAACCTACGCTGTAGCCTCACATGCACCTCCCCAGAAATGAAACTACCGTCACAGTGATACAGACTGCAGCAACAGTGACAGATCTGTCTGGTAGCACTGCGCTTCCTCCTATATTGTTTTTTGCTTTGAGCTGGGGGATATTAGCGTGGGGAAAGTTGCATGCCTGATATTTTTGCCACGATTTGCCATTCACATTGTTAAAAAAAAAAGCACGGTTGTGGCCATTCACGCTAGGGCTGCATAATATTGGAAAATTTCGGATATGGTGATGTCATTTTTTTGAGATACTGTGATATTTATGAAGAAGTAAAGGAGATAAATACATTTCTCAAAAACCCATTTATGAGTGATTTAGACAGCAAGGACAAAAATGATTATGATTGGCTCGGAGTGCATGCAGAGCCCATACAATAAAAGCAGCAGCGATAAACTTTAAACTGATTTTTAAACATAGTAGTACTAGTGTTGAAAAGGAACAATCATAGAAATTGCAAAGCTTCCTATGTTCTGTTTTCTATGACAGTAAAAATGTTTTAGCAAAACCTGTCCATCCCCACTCTGCCAACTAATCTTGTGGCAGTGAAATTGCAGAACGACCTGCAAACTAGCGCACAAGTATAAATGCTCACAATGAGGTAGGCCACGGTGTAAGCTCGACACAGCCTCACCGCAGAGGTGAAAATCAGCCTTAAGAATTTGACTCAAATTGACTCAAGAATGTGTCAATTACAGCATCATCTAAGCATACAATAAAAAGGGAAGTTATTGTGCTGATCTTATTACCCTAAATATGTATTTTGTCATAGGTAGAGCTGGCCAAGGTGCACCAGTGAGCTTCATATGAATATGAAGTGATATTGGTAATAAAACATTGTTTCTGAGGAGGGTATTTCCAGCCCAGCTTTGTAGAATTAATCATCTGCAGGCACAATGACAGCAATTATATCTAAGCACTTGTATAATAAGGCAGTGATTTATGGTTAGTTGTATTACACCTAAATAAAGCAGCTGCAGTAAAATCTGACTACCATTTATATATTTTGTGACTCTTTCCCATTGATTTTTAACAATTTATTTAAGGAAGTGACATCAACCAATATGTGGCTGTTTGACTTTACTCTTCTTTTGCATTGTGATGTAATACCTGTCTTAATATGTCTGCAGTCCCCTCATCACCATTCTTCATACTGCAGAGCTGAGGATGCTGTGAGATCACAGACATTGAATGGGCAGCCTGAATAGTCATTAGAGCACATAGCCGTGGAACCTGCATGTTGATGGGATGTTAATATCCCTTTGTGTTAATAGCTTTAGCCACATGCCTGCTAGCTGTAGGCACGGCTCACAATGACCACCATCAAAGCATCACGCCTGGTGACTTTGCGGTAACTTTGCAGCTATGAATGATATGGATATTTATTATGGAGTGCCAGTGCATCGTTGTGCACATGCTAATCTTATAAAGATATTCATTACAAATGAATGAATGTCGCCATTCATTTCCTGCAGGAGTTCTGTCAGACATCACACCCAGATTCATTTAATTCCATCGTATTTTCAAATCCATACACATGTTAATTACTTGCAATGGCAAACTTATAAGCTGTTATTTAATGCATAACATATCATTTTCAAGGAGAGAGTGAGAATTATTTTCATACATTTGGTCACACCATCCCGATGTACTTTATTAACATGTTAATTTTATTAAAGTTATCATCCGAGTTTCAAGAGTTTGCCTTGATTTGCTTGCAGAATATTTCGAACCTTATGTGAAGAATTTGAGTTATATCTAATGATCTGTGTGTGTTTATAAATAAGATATTACCATTAAAGAGACTCTAGATGAACCATTTACCATAAATGGTATTTCAAGTTTTATGGTGATGAGTTGATTAATGATTTGATCGTGACTTTTCCGCCTTGACCCAAATACATTTTATCCACGCGGCTCCGGCAGATGTTACAGAGCTGAGTGACGGGCTTTAAGAAGTCACCAGCGTTAATTAGCTGTCAACAATGAATAGGAATCGAATATCAAGCTGATAAAAAGAACCTCAACACAGTGACAGAGTGATTGATGTACTAGCGGGCAGTGCTAATACTGCACCTAGTGGAGCTTCACGAGTCACCCCACAGATCAGCTCAGACCAACCCCAGAGATCAGCTCAGACCAACCACTGAGATCAGCTCAGACCGACCCCAGACCGACCACTGAGATCAACTCAGACCGACCCCAGAGATCAGCTCAGACCGACCCCAGACCGACCACTGAGATCAACTCAGACCGACCGCGAGATGAACGTGCTCTTCTCTTTCCCGCTAACAGGATAGAGAAACCAGAGCTGGAGGTTAGCTATCACATCATGTGGAGCGGCATCCTGCTGCTTGAGCCCCACACCTCTCATCCTGTCTGGCACTATTAAATGAGTGTTCTTTTTTCACTTCTAGAATAAATTCACCAATTAATTCCAGTTAATTCCATCCATTGGCAGAAGGAAAGAAAAAAAAGAAACTCGGCTTTTATTTATTAGTATGATCTTGATAGAAGATTACCCTAAAATGACTCTTTATATCTTTCACAAAAGTGAGTCCTGTTTAACACTTTTACACTGTTATTTGGTATTCGCACCAAATGAAGCCACACAAACAGATTTGCTTCTAAACTAAATCATGTCACAGCAACAGAGTAAACTAATCAATGTGGCATTAATATTTTATAAGATATTAAATACGATGTTCTGCTCTTTCCTATACTGGAGAGAAGCACTCTGGCATGCAAGGGTCTGCTACAGCCCAGCGAATGACAATCAGAGCCACGTCACATGACACCAAAGAAAATATGTCCGTGGGTGGCTATGGAGCTGCCTGTGAAGAATGCCAGGGGACAGGTGAGGAGAATATCTCCTACAGCCTTCACATCTCCTGCATTTTCTCGGTTCCTCCACCATTCTCCTTGCGTAAACACCACCCCCGCTGGGATTTCATCTCCAACTCCCATCTCCAGTGCCTCCTTGCCCATCACACAATGTCTATGCAAAATGCGCTCCAGTTGACGTTCTCAAACTGGCTCCCAGTGCCTTGCTGACACCACTCTGAGTTTACTGAACGCAACCTGTGCATTGAGCAGTTATTGATGCTGACGTTGTAACAAACTCGCTGTGCTCTAGGGTCTAATAAACTTCGCCATGGCTAATATAATTGGCTTAGTTTTTTCTTGGGTCATTTTATAAGCACGGCTTACATAAATTTTTATGGAGAGAAAATTCCGAAAAGCTAGTAATTGCCTCATTATGGTTGTTTTGTTCAAACATTTTGTTGGTAAGCAAAATGAGTGTCATACTGTCAGGGTCAGCACCCGTCTAACCCTTCCTTTCGTGTCTCTTTCCCATTTGGCCAGCAGGTGTCGCTGGCCGTCCCGTCCTGTCACTCCTCGTCACACCCTTCTGTGTTTCCGCCAGTCTCCCCAGTTACCATATAGCTCAGGGGGTTGAGTGTGTGGCTCATACCAAATCTTGTGGGGTGGGGGTTTGAGGCTGGCTTTGGACCAACTTTATCTGTTTATTTTAATTTCTTGGATTTTGTTTTTCAGTGTTCCTTTTCTATATGAGTTTTCTGTGCTTGTGTTTTGTTCCTTTCTGGTTCAGTTTTATTATCCTTGCGTTTTATTCCTAGTGTTTAATTCCCAGTTAATGTTCCCTAGTTCTTGGTATTTGTTAAGCTCCCTAGTTTCTGTGCCCATTAGTTATTAGTTCCACCTGTTGCCCGTTTCCTTCTGCTAGTGTTTGCTGATTGGTTAATTGATTGTCTTACACCTGTTCCTTGTTTGCCCCAGTTTTCTGTGTATTGAAGTGTCTGTCCTGCACTGTTCTCTAGTGCAGGCGTCTCCAACTCCGGTTCTGGAGAGCTACTATCCAGTAGGTTTTCCATCCTACCTGGCTTCTGATGAGCCACACTAGTTCTCAGGTGAATACCAGGAGCAGGTGTGGCTCATCAGAAGCCGGGTAGGATAGAAAACCTACTGGATATTAGCCCTCCAGGACCGGAGTTGGTGACCCCCCTGCTCTAGTGAGTCATTGTATAATTAGGCTTCTGTGCTAATGGTGCTCTGTGTGGATTCCCTGGTCCTGCTCCCTACTTGTGTTTAACTGTGTTTCTATAGTTTGTTAATCTGTTCTTTTCCCTGTTTTTGTTTTGACCCCTCGTGGTCCTGTTATTCTGACCTTTTCCCCAGTGTTCTTTGTTTAAATCAATAAACCCTTGTTTGTCTCTGAGCTGCAAGTGGATCATCACCTTTTCCCGTCCGTACCATGCCCACGATCCGTGACACATAATTAAGTCAGTATTTCACACATATCAGTCCTAATCAGTGCTAGACCTTTTAAAAAAGGATAAGGAAAGAAAATATTTCAAAGTTAAAGACAAAAATGTAAATGTAAAAAACCAAAAAAGTGAGATCTATGGAGCTCAAAGAAATGCACCAGTATCAGACATAGTAAGAGTACTGGTTTCCTGACTTATACCAAGAGCACAATAATTTGGGGAAGAAAAAAACATATTGACATAATGGTTCCTATGTCAACCTTGCTCTCAGTTCCCAGTGACTGGTTTTGACATTTAGATTTTGCATTCATACAGACCAATATTAAAAGTTCTGTTTGACATACAAAGGTGGCACTTTGGGGTGGCACAGCGGCAATGTGGTCGGCAAGATCACGCCACGCCACTGGGGTTTGAGTTTCTGCCCTGGCTATGTGTGAACAAGAGGAGCCCCCAGTTAACCATCCTCGAGAAGGGTGAACAAGCAATGCTGGAGCTCAGTTGCTCACACTGTCTGTGATCTGAGGGAGGTGGGGGGGAATCCTGTGTCAGAGTCAAATAAGGAGAGCTGCTGGGCTGTGGCTGGGGAGGGGGAGGGGGGATTAGCAAACAATTTCTTTGAATGGTAACATATAGCATCATAATAAAACACAATTACTATTCAAACATCAGCTTCCTGGATAGACTCCTCCCACCTCAATCCTGCACAGGACAAGCAGGGATAGAATTGGGCATCATGTTATATATATGCGTGTAAAATGCCTCATCGCGCCTCACAAGGACTTTTAATGAACTAAAGAATGAGTGACTTGAGCAGAAGCAAAAATGGCCTGATTCAAGTGGATATTAAATGCACCCAGGTGTCTGTGGGGAGGGTTCAGTGACGGCTGTGCCACGCTGTCCTTTTCACCCCATACCGCGTGAGCGAACCTGACCCGGTTCCTAACGGATCCTCCCGTTATAAACAGGCGCAGACAGACGAGCTGTTTCTCCATCTCACGCCCCTGCCAGCACACCAGCTCCCCATTGCAATCGGCTGAGTGGAAACAGCCTTGGATGGTGACCTTTGCGAGCTGGGCGGCTCCCTGGCGCCATCACTGCTGTCTCTCGGATATCACAGACCAGAGGCTTCCTGCATCACTGATAATCACTCAGAACCTCAGTTTCCAGTGTGGCTGATGAGGGATTGGATCCTGCACGCGATTCATTTTATGTTGTTTCCTGACTACCTTCCATTTTTTGGATCTTCTCATTTGGTGTCCCTTGATGTTCCCTGTGATGTATTTCTATGAAGTTTACATCGTTATTTAATTGTTTTTTTTTTTTTCATCAGTCATTACATGCTGTTGAATGATTCCCAAGAAATTAAATAGTTTGCAAACACTGCATTGCAAGAATAATGTGATCATACGCAGCCTTGCCCTTGTATTTTGGCACGGTTGATACAAACTGTGATGTCAAATCGCTGTTTGTGAATGCACTGATCACAATATGCATTTCCCAGCTAGACATCTGCTTCACTTACAGGCCAGTGAATCATCCCAGTTAGATGTCATACATAAGAACCCCCCCCGCCAAGAAAATGGCCCTCCTGACTTATGTGCCAATAAATGACAGCAGAGTCTCAGCACCCGGGATATGTGCTGACTTGTGCTGTTTGAAGTTTGCGGCACATTAGGTATAACCTTCATTAAGTCATGCTTCTGAGTGACAAGCCTGCAGATCCGTCCCAACAAGGATGTGTAATTAGGAGGCCAGGTGTGAAAGACTGCCCAAGGATACCTGGTGAACTGGTCACAAAATGAAGGGTTTCCATCTCTGGCCCCCCTCCCCCCGGACTGCATTCCTCCCGATGCCACCAGGCACAGAGGCACCTAAAGGAGATGTAAATACAGGTCCTTCTCACAGCGTCACTGCGTGGGATTAATGGCCCTCCCCGCGCGTCCCCCAGGGACTTGCGGAAAGCAGATTACCTCCAGGTGCGGCACGGAGAAACAGGTGATAACAGATGGGTCCTCGCGAGCACAGGTCCCTGGAGCCGGACCCGCGAGAGTCTGCGGGGCCGCCTGTGCCTGTGACACACCTGCCACCAGATGTTTTGCTTCTGCTCTTTTAGGGTTGAGATGGAGGGGGCGTGGCTTCCCCCCGCGCTCTTCCCACAAACAGCTGCCAGACCGCGCATCATACAACCAAACCTAATCCCCCCCTCTTCAGGTTAATTTGTTTTGTCTCCTAGCGCAGTAATAACCCAGCTGGTTCCGCTCCTGTAGGAGATGCAGCCTCCAGCGCACACTCCCAAAGAGGACACCTAGCTGGGCCTCCCTCCGCAGAAGCCTGGCCGTCCCTCAGCTCTTCATGAAGGAGTCACTGATTGACAGTGATATGAGGCATCGGTTTTGTCCCAAACGTTCCACATCTCCTTATCAAAAAGCTCAAGCGACTGAGAGTCTCATTAAAACACACTTCAGCGAGCTGCAATTCCCAGCGTTTGATGGGCCCGGTACCCTGGCGTCTAACGTGACTCATCTTGATTTGTCTTGTCACTCCTTCCCCATGATATCTTTGAAATGCTACACTGGCTTGATGGTGTACAGTAATTATGGGCTCCCTGTGTTCTCCCTGAATGGGGAACAAGAGATAGGATGATGATACAGAGGCAAGAAAACTACCTGGAAACATAAAGCATTTGATTTCAAAAATAAAAAGACTGAAACTAATCAAATCAATTTCATTATGAAACATGAATGTAAACAGAACATGGTGAGTCGCCATCTTTGTTTTATAAATTTGTTATCCATGATATTGCACAGCATCATAGCATGACAGAACCAGGAATGAGGAACAGCTCACCTGAAGTATATGAGCAGGCAATGCTGGAAATGAATAACATTCACTAATAAATGAATGTGGCATCACATTCACCCGAAACAAGCATCCTGGGAGCTAAATTCTAAATTCTAAATTGTTCAGATTTCAAAGTTATAATTCATTTCAGTCAGAAAATAGATCACAGAACAAGCTGCAATGCAAAGTACACAATTTCTCCCTATTTTAATCAGAAGTTTTTCCTCACTTTCCACATAAATTAGCAGGCAGCACTATGCTGAGGCTGTTCAAAGCTAATTGATCTGACCAATGACCTTTACCTCTTTTCTCGAATCAGACATTTTAAGTGAAAATACATGCAGATAAACAGTAATGGCATTCAGTTATGGAGCCAGTGTGCATGTTTTACTCTCTCTCACTGTGAGTGAATGGTGCAAGGCCGGCACAAAAGCTTATATACTTTAAGAAAAAAGTAAAAAAAAAAAATAAAAAAATTTAAATATCATACAGATGCTGAGGTGGGAAACCTAAGTGTGGAATATTCCTGAATAGATACTGCTGTTTTGAGATTCACCAGCAGTTGAAAAATCAGCTGTAATTGTTATAATTTATGTTATGGAACTGGTCAGTTAGTGTTTTAGATTGATCACATTAATTAATACTGTTTTCCTTCTTACAGTACAGCGATAATGACATCCTTCTTCTTATGTGTTTATCAGAACATATGGCTTGTAGGGCCCTTGCAAAGGAAACTACATATAAATTCATATAAACATATTTAAAAACTCGAAACAGACTTTCATCATACACTCTGCAGGTTTGCATTATTTAATTTGTATTTCATAGTAAATATTTAATGGAAAGCAACACAACTATAGGAATAACTTCAATATCATGGTAACAACAGGCTGCAGAACAATAGCAAGAGTGAAGATCCTGCATCCTCTTAGTATCAGCCTATAAAGCACATACTGTCTGTTGTGAACCTCTGAGATGCAGACTAATGGTATGGGGCTGGGTGACTGTGCATTGCCTTGTGCTCACTGTCGTTAATGAATCACAGTTGACCTTGATCAGACTTATTATCCTGCTAAGTGGTTTCCTAGATGGATCTGGAAGCGACTTGTGGGACTTTTGCTTACACAAAAATGTTCTGAGGGCAGAACAAAAAATGATTGGTTTAGAGAGATAGCCAATCAGATTGTAGGGGAGGTAGGTCCAAACAACTAGAGGAGATGGGACTAAGATATCTGATTGGTTGGTCCCCTCTCCTCTAGTTGCTTGGACACACCTCCTCTACAATCTGATTGGTTATCTCTCAACTTAATGCCTCGACCTGCAACACCAAATAAGAGTAATCCTGATTTAATGTGATACAAAGCGTTTTGCAATATGTCATAGTTTGACATATCCTGTAACTCATATTTTAGAAAATAAAAATTTGAACACAGATTTTCATATACAGTAAATAATAGTTGCAATAACTTATACAATGTGATCGGAAATGTATAATGGCATCCCAAAGGCAGTCCTAAATCAGTCTTTGTTGAAAAAAGATTGAAATAAAGAAAGAACAGCAGTGGTAAGTCTCACTCAGCCTGGTCCACTTATCAGGAGAACTTGGAGGAAGCTCAGTGTTATCTGTCAGCTGTGTAACACATATTCCATCTCTACACAGACATCAGTCTTTGTGAGCAGAGTCATTGTGCCATTAGAATCATCCCTGCTTCCGATTACTGTGTCGTCCTCTGAGATCCTGCCAGCCAAATCAACAATGCATGTCTAACTGGATTAATTTTTTTTAGGGAAATCAGCCTGAATAAATGTGCACTCGCTTAATGAATTATTTTTATCCAAATTGTTTTTGCGGATTAGACGCATACACCAGACGCTGCAGTGGGCTATTCAGGGTGGAGCAGGAGAATCCATAATGGCCAGGTGTGTCATTTTGCCCTTGAAAATCATTTTATTGTATAAACCCAAATTAAAATGGCACTCATATCTGCTGTGGCTTATACTCATACATGATCCTGCTAATTATTACAACATCACGCCAAAATGTACCAGGCAGGTGACTTTCAAGCACAGACAGGGTGGAGACAGGACCTGAATTGTAATGGGAGGGTGACATCTGTGATGTACGTGGTACAGGTTTGCTGATTCTCGCTCCATATTATGCCAAACTGGCATATCACTGATCTCTGTCCAATCAGGGTATAACAAACTGAACATATTTATATACACATAATTTTATGGAAATATACTGATATACTGTCATACCGGTATGGTCACAGTATAATTCATTACTTATTTCATGGTATTTTTTTTTTATTATTTTGTCAGCTAATTAATGAGGGAAATAAGTTTGTAAAGATGGAATACTGAATTACAATCTCTCTCTCTCTCTCTCTCCCTCCCTCCCTATTCCTCTATCACTCTATATACAGCTGTGGAAAAAATTAAGTGACCACAGCAAAAAATTTAGTTTCACTCATTTCTGAGTGTATGTCTGTGAATAATAAATACATTATATATGTTGCAAACTGCATCCTGGTTCTTCTCTGTTTCTCATTAACGAAGGGCTTCTTTCTTGCTTTATGGGACTTCAGTCCTGCTTCTAGAAGCCCGTTATGAACTGTCCTATCAGTGCACTTCACACCTGCGCTTAATGTTTTCCATTCCTTTTGAATGTCACTTGAAGGTCATCCCACGATTCATGAGAAAGTGCTGGATAACTTAACGGTCATCTCTGGCATTAGTCGCTTCCACCATTTACCTGGCTGGTTTCTGTTTCTTCTGTTTCACCTTGATCATGTGTACTGCTATGCTAAAAATTTTGAACTTGGAAGAAACCTGCTGCTCAGTGTAACCTTCTGCCAGCAGAACCAGGATTACACCAGAATATAGAAATGCAGATTTCTTTAAAAACATAGAGTGATCTCTTATTTTTTTACCCACAGCTGTATATCCTATATATTGTACACCTGTAGAAAATTATAAACAGCCAATATCCTGATGTTTAATGTATGCAGAGGATACTCAAAATTAGGTTGTAACTAATTAAAATATTAAAGCAATGATGCAATACTATATTTTTTTTGTTTAATTGAGGATTGTAAAGTAAAACACCTGGTTGTTATATGGTACACTATGTTGAATTGATCTACTGATACGACTTGGTGAGGACAAGATGAAGGTCAGATAGGTCCTAATATGTAAAACTGTAGAGTCTAAGGAAATGTACTTTCTTTTTACCACACTCATCTATTGTCTATCCACAGCTGTTGTTGCGACACAGAAACAGGCATTTGTGGTTCATGGTAATAATCCTCTGCTCTCTGAATAACTGCACAGTTGGTACAAGGCCATGTTATTGGAAGAGGCAGATATTGTAAGCATGCTGTAAAATATGATGGAATAACTCGCTGATGATTTGCATTTACCTTTTTCATTTTGAATTTTGACTAAATCAGATTTGTGAATATAGCTGATTCAGTTAAATTTAACTTCGCTTCTTTAGCTATGAGAGTTCAAATCTGTAAAATTGATGTAGAGAAGTTTTAACATGCAACCCATCTGAAATGATAATGTTGATATCATTGCATTAGACTGGCATCATGGTACACCCTGCCATGTGCCCTGAGTTTCCTGAAATAGGCACCAGACAGGAGGCTACGGGCATGCCTATGGGTTATGTAGGACAGAAGGTTATCTTTGAAAATGCCTATTAACAATGTTTATCAGTCCACTGTCATTGTGTGATGTTTTATTCCAGAGGCACTGCGCGAACACATCGGAATACCAATTTCGCGGCTATTCAAGCACTGCTACTTTGGGACCTGTTTTCTAGACATCAAAGTTTGTTTTAGTTAATGCAACACACCCTGCAGAAATGTCCTCCAAAGACCCAAATAAAGGGGGAAGGAAGGAGATTTAACACGTAAGCTGATGGGTGTAGTAGAAGCTTAAAGCCAGGGCTACAACAATGAGCTTTGATAAATGTTCTGCCACTGTCAGCTCGAAAGATTAATGACAGCGACAGACTGCGTTCGGCTACCGGCCTCATGCCAGCATTCGACTCAGCCGTGTTTGCGGAGATGGAGGCGCAGCCTGACGTTCCTACAAAGGGAGCGCTCCCGGCGGAGAACAACAAGCTCGGCTCTTTGTTACTTGTAATGATCTTGTTCTTGGAGATTAATAGAAAGACAGGATTTGTTAATGAAACCTCGGGCCGGCTTTTTCTCAGACTGCGGTTGCCTGAGCAACGGGGACACCCACTTTCAAATCCATCACCTGCCGTGTACAGGAAATGTTCAAAATACAGATGAGAGACGGCATACAGATCAAAATCATATCGTCATTAGGGTTGAGGTTCTGGTCAGCTTGTTGATGTCTTGGTCATTTTTAGCACCATATAAAATGAAAAAGATAAACATAGAAAGACATACAGATAAACAAACAGAAAATATTAGCACCAAAATTTGTACAGTATATGTATGATAGGATGCACAAAATTTAATATAATTTCCAAATAGACATGCATTCTAAATAGGTATGATGTATGAATTTGGTTCAAGAAAGATGCATATGCAAAGATGCAATCCATTATGAGGTACAGTGTCAGTTCTATACTATACTGCAGCATGATACTAGAATGGGAAATGCCCCTGGTTTTGCGACCATTCTGCTGCACCCAGAGACACTTTCTCATTGGCACCTTAACTCAAAAAATATTCAATGGGTCTTTTTCAAACTTTGCAGACACATAGTCTGTGACAAACTAGAACTGATCGAATTTTGAGACAGATCACAGCAAAACTGAAGCAGCACCATGTAGTAAAAGCACAGGAAAGGGCCATTTCAGACACTTGATTAGTGCGATAAGGATTTTTTTTTTTTTTTTTTTTAAATTTTGCAGACACATTGTATGGTGAACAACTGTAGCTGATTAAATTTCGAAATAAAACACCCCACAACTGAAGCAACACCCCTTAGTGGCAGCAAGAGGAATGCTGAAAGCAGATGACATTTGACCTTGTGAATGTGATACATCAAAAAGTATTTGATGGCTTAAACTTTGCAGACACATTGCACAGGTAAAGATTTGGCCCAGTTCAAATTTTGCCACTTAATGGCAACAGATGGAAGGGTGAAGGCAGAAGACACTTGAACTTGTGAACAGGATAACTCTGATATCTGAACCTAATACTCTGGTTACTCTACATGGTCTTCTACGTGGTCTTCGATAGGTCTTATGACTACGTCACAAAAACATTGTCTGGATGAAAATCTACATCTGAAAATCCATCTGAGACAAACTGCCCCCCAAACTGAAACAGCAGCACTAGTTGGCAGAAGAGGATGCAAAGGGAGGCTGCAGACACCATCTTGTGAATCTGGAAGGACGGCTCTTTTTCAAACTGCCAAGGAACATTGTATATATAGGTCAGTGGTTCGCAAACTGTGGGCACAAGATGATTTTCTGAATATTCTAAAATATATATATATATATGTATATATATATATATATATATATATATATTTTCATCACCTGCTTCCCCGCTCTGCAAATTTTATCAGGAGTAGTCCTGTAGCTGGTCAGCAATATTTATCATGGTGAACTTGACAAAATTTATTGCAAGGGAATTTAATTGTGTCACTAAGTCCTAGTCCTAGTCAGTGATGGCACATGAAAAAACAGGGAGATCTGGTGAATCTGATTATATTAGGATGAGTCACAATCTTTTAATAAAGATTCTTTTGCTCACATGGTATTGCGGTAATATTTTCTGTATATCGCAGTAGTTTCATTTACAGAAATTTACCATGGACTCAATGCCACCTCCTCCCACCCCCATGATGTTTTTTTTTGTTCAGCTTAAAAATAATTTCTGACAGATTTTGAAAAAGAATGTGTTTATTACTAACTCCCTGTAATTCAACTGTGTTT
>JAODLC010000043.1:9531637-9549151 GCA_026781145.1 Hippopotamyrus pictus | reverse complement strand
AAGATCTGTAAAGTTATTTGGATTTTTACAACATTATTGTTGAAATACAGTCCTGAAAAAGGGACGTTTCTTTTTTTTGCTGAGTATATTTACACTGCTTTACGCTCCTAGCTCCTGATAAATGCAAAGCAGTTTCAGCACAAAGATCCAGAGATGCACTATAGGCTGATTTGTATGTGTGTCTGTATATTTGTGTGTGTGGTGGGTGAGTGTATGTCTCTTTAATGGTGTTTCCTTGATATTTTGTTTCTTACTTACTTTATGTCCTAGGTTTACAATGTTTTCTATTGTAAGTCTTAAGATGTACTTCAAGCAGATCCGAATTGAATGGAATTGGTAAGATGCGTTCTCAAAATTCCTTGATGATGTGTTAATCCTCTGATGACAGCTATTACAGATGATAACTTTGGAAAATGTTGGTAGACCTAAGAGGTGGTAAGCTATTCATGTTTGGCTAATGCTTCCCTACTCTAAAAACACGCTGTCAGCCATAATTAATGTATTTACTTTCTGAGAGAGGCCATTCAGCAATCCCATTGGCCACTAATGAGATGGGGATATAATGCTGTTTCAACATAGTGTACACTGTCACGGCGCTTAACGGAATTAGTTTCCTGACAGAAGATCTGTAGGACTGCAGCTACCATAGTAATTACATCCTGATTATCAGCTAATATCTGAGGAAAGGCATACCACAGAACAAGGTACTTAACCTTAATTGTTACTACCAAAAATCCTCCAGTATTTAAATGGATGTAATTAAAATTACATTATAATGTAGATGGCAATAATTCACAAGTCGTATGTCATTTATGAAACCTCTATTTTAAAAAGGTTATGATAATGATCATTACTGTGTATAATTCTTTAAAAGTACCCAATACCTGGATATTTCATATATGCAACTAGTCCGACTGGATATGTAATTTAAAATCTTCATAATGAATAGATTGTTGTACACAGACAGGCCAGTTCGATGCATTATGCCTGATATATGCGAATCCTTGAGGTAAATGAGATGTTACATGTGCTAACAGAGTTAATTAAAACTTGGTGTTAATTGGTCTTGACATCTTAAGCAATGAGTGGGTACATACTAATAGCAAATAACTGCCATAGCAACATGGCATTAGTTACACCAGCCTTGTGTACTTTCAAACCACTTCCTATATTAACAACTTCTGGTGACTGATTAGAGTTAAGCATAATTAAGACATGGGGACTTAAGATAAATGAAGCTACTTCAGGGACATAAAGGTATAGTGGAAGTAATTTGATTTTGCAATAATGGGATAATTAAAAGGTAAATTGTTTTAATTCAAGATTCAAGCAAGATTCAAGCACTTGATTGTCATTGTGTAATGACAATGAAATTACTTTTTTGACATTCCTTTTATTACTTTTATGTGTGTTCCCTGTGTCTGGGGTGATACAGCATCACTGAGGTGTATCACTTGGGATCGGGGGAGGACATTTAATCCACTTCATGCTCCACAGAAGCATGCTGCCTATTGTTCTACGTCAAAATGATTTTTTTCTGCTCATCGATCATACAAAATTAGATCCTTTTAAGTGTCTCGTTATAGGGGGATAACGAAAGAACAAGGAAGTGGAATGGTCGGTATTTCTCTTAAAGCGGATTAAATATGAGGTCAATGACATTCGCCATGAAGTCAAATCAGTCATGGCTGCATATCTGCATAATGTCGCCATGCTTGCTGTTCCACCTTAAACCGGGGCTCTACTTGGCAATACGAGTGTGCCAAAATTAAATAGCAGCTCTGTGGCGGGAGCTCCGGGTGCCCAGAAGTGGGGCGGGAGATCTGGCATGTCATAAAGCCGTTCCTGCTGCGATATCCCCAGAGTGGAGGCTCACATGGTGGCAGGACAAGCAGAGTTGCCCCGTCTCCACCACGCCTATAGTACAGGTTGGCTCCAGAGTGAAGCCACGGATATGAAAGAGCAGCCACCCCTGTGCTCTCATTCACTCGGCTCACTGTCAGCCCACGGAACCACAGTATCATTACAATGACCTTACTGTGAAGGAGATAGAGTCAGGTCAGGTTCACACCTTTTCTAAAGCGATGCCAATCATATGTGCACCTGCTGGAATTCGGGAACCACCTTGAATAAATGGATATTTTGTCACAGCACAGGCAGGAAAAAGGTGACAATCCATATGTGGCTCCGAGACAAACAAGGATTTATTGAATTACACAGAACAAAACAAAAAAAAAAAAAAAGTCACAAAAATAACAGGACCACAAGAGGTCAAAAACAGGGAAAAATAAGAACCAACTAAACAAACCATAAAATAAACACCAGGGAACAGAAACACAAGGAGTAGGACTAAGCACCAAACATCTCGTAGCACACAGTACCATGAACACAGCTGCCATGCAGGAACAAAGCACATAATGATAGAGTAAAGAACTGAGCAGGGGCAGGAACTTAAATACGATACGCATCCAGGCTAACGAGGGGGGCAAGGTGTGGAACATCAGGCAATCAACCAATCACAGAGGGCTCAGGACAGCAAGCGACGGATGGAACAATTAAACACTGAACCTAGAAAATACAAACTGGGAAGACTACACTTAAAACACAAAAATACAAACAGGACTAGAAGAGAACGGGACACGAGCACGACAAACCTGAGATTGGGAAACAAATGGAAAATAAACACTATAGAAACAAAAAAAGCAATAAACACAAAATAACAGATAGCGAACCCGAAACATCAGGGGTAACAGTCTCTGAGCTGCACACTCAACCCACAGAGCTATGCAGCGGTCTGTGGAACAGGGAAACACACTAGGGACTTAAGCACACTGGGGCTAAAGGGTAAGAGACAAGGAGAAGGACAGGATGGCCAGCGACCGCTGCTCGCCAAGAGGGGGGGACACAATAGGCCGGGTTGGACAGCACCAACCCTGACGTACAGTGGTACCTCAGTTCTGAAACTCATTAGAACTCGATTTTCTTAAAAGTCAAACCAACCAGTTTTAAAAAATTTACCTAGAACTCGATCTGAATCTCAGAAGTCAAACCGTGAACGCCGACCTAAGATAACTTGTCCGCGCAGGTAGTCACGCGGTACGTCTCTCAGCGGAAACAAAGGGTAACGCTTCAGTCTCAGCCTCGCATTTGCTGTGATAGCATTGTACATGTTTACACTAGCTGAATATATATATTTAGACAGTAAAAATACATTTAGACAATGATAGACAGTAACAGTAATTATTATTACATAATAAAATACATTTTAAAATAAAGATTCCATATTAATTATTTAAATATTAATAATAAACCATTAATACATTTAATTATAATAATATTGTCGTGCTGAGCGGGAATGGAACGGAGACAAAGGCACAGACGTCAGGGTATCGGGGAATACGGCGTTTAATTACAGGTGAGGCAGGCAAAAAGCAGACGGACAATACAATGACTGGACTGGGGAAACAAACTAAAACGCGGAATAAATACGGAGGACTAATGACAACAACCAGAAACAGCTGATCACACGGGGATTCCACACGGGGTTAACGAGGGGGTGTGGCAGACGGAAGGAGCGGACGATCGGGGCAGGACACATTGTTTGGATACATTTATTTTCTTACTTTACAAATTACTGTTTTGATAAATGTGCTTAGGTGTGTTTAGTACAGTATATGCTCTTCTTGTTTTATCTGGTTCATTTTATTACATATTTAGGTGTAATTTTCTGGGGCCGGGAACCAATTAATTAGTTTTCCATTATTTCTTATGGGGAAATTTCGATCACAACTCGAACTTTTTAGGATTCAATCCGGAGTTCTGAACGGATTAAATTCGAGTTCTTAAGTACCACTGTATTTTCTTATATAAATAAAGCATTTTCTGCATCTTAGGAATAAATATTGTTTTAGGTACATCAATGATACCTAATTATATCTATAACTGAAGATCAGAAAATCACTCAACTCTGGAACTCCCTAAATTGTGAAACTGCTTCCTGGAATCGATTTCATAAATATTGGTTCTAATTATGAAACTTCGAACCTTAAACCTCAAATTCCATGTGTGATTTTATTTTATATTAAGCACCCTGGGAGTGTTGACAGTGTACAGACATTGTATTAATCCTCACTGGCAGGCTCGTCCCAGCAGCTACTGTATGCGTGAATGCACACACTCATAGACATACAAAATGGCCTACGCACTTGTAAGGGATGTGTTTGCTGCCGTTGACCAGGGCCAGGATGACGTTGCCCAGGGCTGTGAGGGAGAGGCAGGGTCCGGCAGGGGCGTCACGGGTCTTGCTGGGCACCTTAGCACAGCTGCCCAGGTCAATCAAGTGCAGCCTACTCCGGCCCCCCGACACTAAAGGGGGGGTGGAAAGGGAGGAAAATTAGGGGATAAACAGGATAGAATAAAGAGAGCTATTTAGAGTAATAGAGAAGCAATTTGGAAAGGGGCTCCTGAATTAATATTGATTTAAAGCAGTTCATATAAATGTGGCACAAAATGCATTGTGTGCAAGGCAGTAAGAAAGGTACTTGAATCAGCCGGCCAGGAGTGAAACCAATCAGTTATGCGAGCGGCAGAACCACGCTAATTCTGGTGGTTAATTCCCAGCATGCTCTCTGCTTCCTGAATCGCACACTCACAAGCAGAATTAAGTCAATTTCCCTCCTGACTTTGACATGGTGACCAGCCTCACTGCACCAGAAAAGACTGTACCTCCAGAGCAGACAGCATCACTGCCATTTGTGACATTTACCTTGGAAGCATGTCTCAGACAGCAAGGGAATGTCTGACCTGTCAGTTATAACTTTAACACCAAAGCACCTCTAAACATGTACTGCGTGTAAACTAGTCTCCTGGCACGGTGTATGTGAACAGGAGACTGGTGTCAGCTGAAAGACTGACTTGGGTATTTTCTATTAACTATCCATCAAGTCCGCGCTAACTGGCAACCACTAACAGATGCCAGAATAGCACAGAATAACAGCTTGAGATGAAGCTGGCAATGGTAAAAAGGCTTTAAGATGAAAGACCCCTGACAGAACAGAAACAGACCCTCAGTATGGCACATAAAGTCCTTTCCCTACATGGAAAATAAAGGCTTTTCAGTGAGAAAGTAAAAAAATAAATAAATAAAACCATGAAATACAAAACATTCCTTACATTAGGGGTGGGTAATCTTATCTGCGAAGGGCCGGTGTGTATGCAGGTTTTAGGGGTAACCTTTAGGTCAGCTCTTCAAACCCAGGACCCGATCAGTCCTCTAATTAGTAAACTTGGGCAGGGGTGTCAGACTCCAGTCCTGGAGGGCCGGAGCCCTGCACATTTTTGGGTTTTCCCTCATTTAACACACCTGATTCAACAACTTGTGCTAATTATCACACAGCTCTTGAGCTGAATCATTTGTGTGGGAACAGGGAAAGAGCTAAGCTACACAGGGCTCCGCCCCCTCCCCCCCCCCAGGAATGGAGTTTGAGACCCCTGAACTAGGGAATTGCAGTGAAAACCTGCATACACAGCGGCCTTTTCTGGGTAAGATTGCCCACCCCTGTCTTACATTTTACATTAACTGAGAGGTATAGTAGCAGAGTGGTTTGGTGTCAGCTATTCTCAGGTCAGGGTATCATATTCCCTGTGCTGAAACACGCTGTTCCACATACACACAATGCTACTTCTTTAATTAAAAGAACATGAAGCTACATGAGGCCTCCTAGTTGTGCAGGCCTGGTGCAAGTGGGCAACCAGACCACAGCCTGGTGGTCTTTTTACGATAACAGAAATTAGTCACATCCTCTGGAGGCAGTCTGCAGATTCCGGCTGTAGGTGATTAGTGTTCAGAGGGTTGAAATAAGATGTTTAGGTGTTTTTTTAAGAGATTTTTTTTTAAATTTGTATGTTTATAGTCACTACTAAGATCTGAAATGCATTATCAAAATCAGCTTGAGCTGCTGACATAAGCTAATGAGATATCCAGGAGGAAGCAAATTTTAAGAAACTGCTACTACAAACATAATTTAACCTTTTGTAGTATGAAAGAGGAAGTCTTAGAATGCAAGCCATCTTAAGGGGAATATTTTTCTGTGAGTGCTCAGTCCATAAAGAAATGCTGACTGAGACCTTACTCCGCTCTGGAGGATTCCGAAATATAACCTCTGCTAGGACAGACTTATTAACAAGGATGATTCTTGCTGGAAATAACAGAAGAAGAAACAGAATTAAATAAGATGCCCAATGAGTTATAGAGTAGTTATTTTCAGGCATCCCTGGGCCCTCTTTAGTCCATTAGCATATCCAAACTCAACCTTACTCTATAAAGTCCTGTTCACGCCTGGTATTGACATGCATCCTGGGTGATCTGATCACAAGTGAACAGCACTAAATACAGGTGTGAACGCACCCAAATCGCATTGAAAACGCATCGAGATCCAGTCGCTCAAACCACATTCGGAGGTGGTTTGGGATGCATATGGCCACATTCTTATAGCAGTATCGACGCAAATGCGTCCTGGGCTGCATTGAAGGACCACCTACTCAGCTGATGTCCGCGTGTCAGCGGAAGTACATGCGTATTCATTAGACACGCAAATGGTATTGGACATATGATTTATGTCAGAACGCAAGCCAGTGCACAGTGGGCAATTGTGTACTAAACTGCATTGCAAATAACAACGCATCTTTTCCCCTACAACACTATAAAATACATTTGATTTTTCTGGGTAGTTGGTTTAATATCGGACTGTCGCGACCCATTCAAATGGAAACGTTGTCAGAAGTGCGCATCACTAATGTTCCGTGCAAATTCGGGAAAAATAAATAGTGTAAGAAGTGATTTATTAAAGATGTTTTGAAATTTGCAGCGATCATATTTAATGCGCACTTTGATGAAGCTTCCTTATTTATGTCAAAGCTGCTCCCTGCTTTCTTAATATTGGTGAAACGTGCCGGTAAAAATTACATGAACGCAAAATTAAAGCGTTAGCAGTAAGAATGTGTTCAATAGCCTAGATAATGGATATATTAATAAAAACATATAATAACAGTGTAATTTTTTATATAGCTATATATCGAGTTGTCCCGGTGCTTGAACTCCCAGTCAGAAATTCAGTCCAATTCTGGCCCTGACTACTTCACTTCTTTTACTTAACTTACTCAGTCAGACATGATTCAGCGTATCAGAGCCTCTTTGATTTTGATCTTCATTGGTTATGAATAAAAGCTGAAATATTATCATATGCCAACAAACGCAATGCATTACAGACTGAACCCTTTGCCCTGGAATAGAAAAGTATTAACCTAAGCACTGAAAGACTTTTTTAATATGTAAATTTGTGTTGTGTTGATGTGGCATTAGAATGCATGCCTACAACGTGAAAAATTGAATGTTATTGTGAAAAATATTTGGAATTGAGAAATCACATTTGCATTATGTGAAATTATATTTTATAATAATCACTGTCGAATGAAAATCACAATGATATTACGAAATACAATTTAAAGATTATACGTAGAAGATAAACGTTAGCAAGAAACATAATACCCTTTATGAGGTGAGATCCAATTACAAGTGATCAGTCGAGACGCAAGCAGAGATGCATCTTAAGGCCAGGTGTGAATGGACGTATTTAGTGCTGTCTACTTGAGATCAGATCACGCAGGACGCATGTTATACCAGGTGTGAACAGGGCCTAAACGGCTTAACACTATTAGTACTATGCGTGTGTCAGACAGACTGCGAGCAAATGGAGCAGACCCCTGATCTGTGTGCCAAACAAACTGCGAGACAGTGGGGCAGACCCCCAGTCTGTGTTTTAGATTCCAAGAGATTGGAGCAGACCCCCAGTCTGTGTGTCAGACAGACTACGAGGCAGTGGAGCAGACACCCAGTGCGTGTATGAGACTGACTGTTAGACAGTGGGGCAGACCCCTGCTATGTATGTCAGACAGACTACGAGACAGTGGAGCAGACCCCCAATCTTTTTGTGTCAGACAGACTATGAGATAGACCGGTGGTCTGCTCCACTATGTGCCAGTCAGACTGTGAGACAATGGAGCAGACCCCCAATCTTTGTGTCAGACAGACTGTGAGACAGTTGAGCAGACCACCAGTCTGTGTGCCAGACAGACTGCGAGACAGTGGAGCAGACCACCAGTCTGTGTGCCAGACAGACTGTGAGACAGTGGAGCAGGCCCTCAGTCAGCATGCACTCACTGCCGCCCTTCCCGGCCTTCTCCATGCGGTACTGGTATATGTGCAGGGTGAAGAGCATGTGTGACATTCGGTGATCCTCCTCGCTGCAGTCGGGCCTGCTGCTGCTCCGTGCAGCGATGGCAGCGTCCAGGAAGAAGGCAGCTTTTTCTGGGGAGGGGGCTCTCAGCTCGCTCTGGTTCTGGAGCTGGGGTGGGTTGGAGGGGTTGGGTGAGCGGGGAGTGAGGGGGTCATTAGTACGAACATAACACACTTCTTGTACATTCCAATAACACGTCTTAATTACTTAGACAGAGGAATAAATTGAAAGTTTATTTCTTTCACTTTCAATGCTGCAGTTATGCTCCTGAATAATTCATTAATATTAGACAGTTAAAGTTTCATCCTTTCTTTCCAAATTTATACTCAATTACAATAACAGAATGTGCTTTTTCATAAAGTAGTTTAAACGAAGTTTATCGACATATCATTAATCTTAGGGTGAACATGAGACAGATCCATAGCAGTATACCACAACCATGTGCAGTACAGTATGTTAGAAGTTTGGAGAAACTGGAAGGAACGAGTTAATGTAATGTAGTTAAGGAAGACTAAAAGGATGAGAAATGGAGAAATTACATGTTTATTTCTTATTCTGGGGATAGAATGACAGATACAGTATCTACGCAAAAACTCATGTAGCCAGTTTACATTAGCATTTCATTTAACATTAAGGACTTTCTGAAGATGACAGAGGCACAGAAAGTACTTCTCATCAAAGTGAGTACCCTTCTCCTCATTGTCTAACCTGCATTCCGCAGATGGGGTCCTCACAAAGGTAGATACCAGGACTCTGGCCGTCCTGCAGGCTGCCTGTCGCCACTTCAGACAGGAGATCCTTCAGGACCTCGTCCCGCCCCCAGACCTCCACAGCAGATACGCGTACGGAAAAGCGTGACCCCGTCTTCTCCTTCCTCTCGTTGATGAGCTTGAAGAGCCAGGAGATGGCACAGGGTATGATTCCGAGATTCTGTGTGGAGTCGTCTTTCCCGATAATGGTGTATGACTTTCCTGTAAGGCACGGTGAAGGGCTGTCAGTCCAAAAAAACGGCTAAAAAAACGCGAGTCTCACTCATGATACACCATGAGATTTAATACCTATGCTCAGTATATGTTACAGCCTTGGGAACCAAAATTCACTCAATCCACAGAAATGGTTCTTACTTATAAACGTATCCCATACACCTAGTAAAATTTTAAAATTTGCTCTTCAGTTAAGCACATGAGAAAAACAACTGCTTTAAGACCTTCACTGAACCATAGGCCAAGCCATGTTGACTTCTTTGAATTGCCTGTCCTACCAAAATATCTCCATGATCGATTTAAAAAATCTAGGACATTATAAACAACATACAAGGCCCTGAACATTCATATGAATAATCTATCTATACGGTATATATGTCCATTTCTCTTATGCTATCCAGGCTTAGAATTAATATTTGGTTTGCATTCTGATTAATTTGGTGGTTAAGAATCTGTGGAACTGCACAACTTTGAGTAGATTAATTTACCGTGAAAACAGCTACGCTTATGTTAGATGAAATAACCACACTTTTCAGAGCAATTTTCAGTTTGGCTGAGCATTTACCCAATTTTGCCCAATCTTCAAATGCAGGAAGAGATAATTACATGCTGCAATTAAATTGCTCAAAGGTATAGTAAATGCAATCAATAATTTGTCAACCCAAGCGATTGGCCATTTTTTAGAACTCCATTATATTGCAGATACTGCTCTCCGTGTTAATTAAATTCTCTTGCAATTAGATCTTGCAGTCTTTTGACATCATCTAGATGGCGCTATAGCTGAATCCATTTTATTTACTCCGCTAACAGCACTAAAGCTCGACACAAATCAAAAGAACAGCCACCATTTCAGGGACCGCATTTCAAGTCCGAAGCATTTTTGGTGCATGAATCATCGGACTGAAGGCGTCCTCATTATTGTACCTCATATCTTACCAATCTACATTTTCATGCATATTTCATTAAAGAAGATCTGGTGAAATATAACGTTCAGCGGCAGTGGACCACCCACTTCCTTCGGCCGAAGACTGTATATGTCAATCAAACATAAAATATAAGAATGTCTTGTGTCACTTGTGCTTTGCTATCAAGATCCAGCAAAGATTCTAAGTCATTACTACTGCGAAAGTCAGAAAATACATCGTCATTAGACATTTTGTGAGCAGGCACTATACATTTATTATTAATGACAATTTTATTCTTTGCTTAGTCTCTTCATCATCTCCTGTGATCTAACAATGTTTCATTTATCATTCATCATGATGCTCAATTAAAATTAAGTTTCTCTTTTGTACTATGATTGAACTCATTTGCCTGTATATACTTACAGTAGATAAGTGACGCTATGCTTTTTTCACATAGATAAGCAGGCACACACACACACACACACACACACCCAGATACACATATACATTTTCACTTGCTCTTCCACACACTGTCATAAAATTCAGCTCTTATCAAACACACTGAAGAGTGCTGAAGATACACTGCAGTCTTTACCCATATTCAGCTGAAATAAAGTCTGACGGCCATGCATGTAAACATTACATTGAAAATGAGGCAAACATTGCACTCAAGTTCAGGACAAAATGCAAGGAACTCCTCAAATATTGAAGTAGGGGACCTGTCACTATGAGCTGCATGATGTACGTTGGGCCCCAGGCCCCCTGGACTGGCCAAGTTCCACTGATATGGGCCACACCCAGCTGTGACCATATCTGCTGACATTTGTTTTGCTAGAGCTTAGTTAAACATCAGTATGAGACACAAGGTTGATCTAAGGCAGCGTTTCCCAGCCCAGTCCTCGGGGATCCCCGGACAGTCCATGTTTTTGCTTCCTCACAGTTTCCAGCGCACCTGTACCAGGTATTCGGTGTTCCTGATTGACTGCGAGGGAGCAAAAACGTGGACTGTCCGGGTTCCCCGAGGACTGAGTTGGGAAACACTGACCTAAGGCTATGAAATCTGCACATACAGACGCTCTTTTACTTACAAACGAGTTACGGTCCGAACGGCCGTTTGTAACTTGAAATGCTCGTAAGTTGTTATTCAACATCATTTTAAGAGTATACGCAAGAACAAAGAACTAGGATGCTGGGAGTACGCACACTACACTGCTGCGCGGCGGGAGTAGCGGCCAGAAGTCGTACTAGGCGGAATTGGCGCACAGAAAAAAACAATTGATGTTGCGGACAGGAAACGGGAGCCCAACGAACACAATTTGCACTTACAGTCCTCTTCCTTCGTATGTCTGAAAGTTTGTAAGTTAAAAGTTCGTAAGTAGAGGAGCGTCTGTACTTGCATATACATTCATTCTCACACAAAATTTATCATACACTTTTATCCAGTGCACACTCACGATTTGTTTCTACACACAAACATACGCATATACATATTTGCCTGTACATACATATTATTAACAGAAAACACAAGTGGGCAACATTGTTATTTTATCTTGCTTTCACATAGCCAGCCTTTGCACTGACAAATCCACCTCTGGCACCTCCACAGACGCCCTCTCGCATGTCATACATGCCCTAAACCACCAGCCCCCACATGTCACTCTGACCCAGATCCTTCAACGAAAACACCACAACGTCTCCTTCCCATCTTTTACACCAAAGGCCCATTACTTGTAAGACTCAGGCACCTTAAAAAGATTAATGTCCTTTTCTACATGGTAAAAACCTCTTAAAGATGCTCAGCGATTCCATCAGATTAATAGTGGGTGATGTAATGTGAGAAAGAAGCCTGTAGATACAATTACACCCTCAACTCGTTTTTATTATGCTAAGAACCTCCATTAAAGAATAAAAACACTTTATTGCAGGTTGACATTTTGCCATTGTCTTCAGTAATCAACTGTATGTTTTTAAAACCTTCATAAATCACAGATACAGATTTATTGCCAATCCATTATGTTTTTCTCGTGCCAATGGGCTTCTCTTGCCCTTGTCTTATCAGACAAAGACGGCAAGGCAGAGTGCAACACTGATTTATTCAGCTTAACCATCAAGGCTGAGTGAAACAAGAGCCACTGTTACTTTAAGTACTGTAACAGTTAATTCCTTCAAAGTATGAGTGCACGAGGGTCATTCCTTTGGCATCATTAGTGGAAATGGAGACAAAGAAAAAGAAAAATTCATCGTCACGAGGGGAATGGGAAGCACTTAAACAAGATAAAAGCCCTTAGTATTACTTATTTCTAAAAAAAGTAAACATTAAGTCACCCTCCAACAGCTGGCTTCAGTCTGTAACGCACTCACGGCCACGGGGACTTCAAAGCACCCCTGGGCCGGTGATGAGAGGCTGTGGCCCCCAAAGCAGCGAAGATACATGTGTCAGCAGAAGAGCGCTTAGAGCGTCCGGATGAATCAGACATTCCAACAGTGAGGGGGCCGAATGCCTTTTTTAAAGAATCGTGAAAAATTACAAAAACAACATTCCCCAGGGAGACATGGATGATCGCTGAAATCCATAAGCGGGACCCACTGACAGCTTCAAGATCAGCAGTAGAAGGTTTGATTGTTTTAAACATAAATAAATCCATCAGTCTATCCATCATCCATAAACACTATGCTGGCAGTATAAATAGGTATAGATAATTAAATTTTTTTTTACATTTTTTGTTTTCTCAATTTTTCATGTATATGCCCATTTTGTACCGTGATAAGGTGCTTTACAAGCTTAACTATTTGGCAAAGAAATCTGGCAAGTGACAGCTAAAATAATCACAATTAAATTTGCATACAGAAAGACAGAAATTTCAAAGATTAATGTTTAGATTGGGGAATGATAAAATATACTTTGGTATGCATTAAAAAAATAACATGTATATAAATGTACAGTGTTGGACATAAAGTATGTAATTATAGTGCCATCAACCATTCAAGTTTAAAAATAAAATTAGAATCTCATGGTAAGGAAAATTCACGAAGAGCTGTAAGCAGATTCTGACCATAGTATAGAAATTGTGCAAAACCAGAGAAGCCACGGTCTAAGCACTGCACACACACTCACCCAGCTTCGTGTGTCCAAAACAGAAAACGCAGCCGTCTGCTCCGTTGACCACAGACTGGATGACCTCTGCCACGGTGCCCGCGCACACCTCAGCCTGGGCAGGGGGCAGCAGGGGGAGAGGGCTAAGTATGGCAGATTGGACCTTACAGCATGGAACACACTGCCATATAGGTGTCCGCATCAGTACCACGCATGGACCCTAGGCTTGCTTTCCTGTTAGTACTGGTTCAGGAACTCCAGGCCACAAATGGAACAGTTTGGAGCGAGAACAAAAGCCAGGGGGAGGGGGGGGGGGGGCGTTAGTCAGGCCTAGAAATAAGCATACCTGGGACGCCTCGTGGGGGAAGGTGGCATCAAAGGCAAACATCCTGGGGGGCACCTGACTTCCGCCAGTGCGCTTCTGCGGGGTGCCATGGGGCATGCTGGCCACCGGTTCCATTATCGTCACCTGCTTCTTGCGTGGGTCCACTTTCAGGAAAGACCGTGACTCGGACGTCTCCGATGGCGACAGCGGGCAAACCCTCAGCATCACTTTGACCTAAAAAAAAAAGCTTTAGCTTAGTCAGATACTTCACCATCTTAATTTTATCAGAGGATTTGGACATTAAAGCAAGTCTTTTCATCATCAGCACAAAAACCTTCTAAAGAACAAAGGTTTTCCGGTCTTCTGGATGTCAGACATTTTTTAATCTTCAATGGGGTGTGAAAGATCCGATAAACCCCCTAAAAACGGCCTGGTGCTTGCAGCCATTGTCTTGTTCTTCTTCACTTAAAAATGAGACGGCAGATGTTCAGCAAAAGGAAAAGATGGTCAAAAGGGTGCGAGAAGCAGCCTCTACACAGCCTGCTGCACCTGACACAGGAGTGCAGAGCAAGAACGGCTCGGCTCTGAACTCCAGCTGAGGTCCACCTTCATATGACAGGTCCTTCAGAAGGTCAGCCAGCACAGGGAAAAACGGTGAAGATGAAAGTCCAGACTCCCAGTGCATCCAAAGCTGATACAGTGGGGAATCATGGCATCCTGTGATGAATGCAGTGAAAAGGCAGCCACCCCAGACCCGTGTTTAGATGTACACACTGCCTGGACATTAAAGTCCGTCTCCATCACTCTCATCCACAGAACGGCTCTTTATCTTCCAGGGCCCGACCATCAGCCGTCATTCACACCATGCATTGATCTGTCTCTTTATCGCACCTGCTTCTCTAGCCTCACCTACAGATGGGCAGCTTTGACACATTCATCCATATACCTGGCAGACAAGATTTATAACTATTTTTGTATTTTCTCTGTTAAAATCTGCTACGTTACTTTAAAGCAGCAGATCTGTGATATTACGTACTCCATGGCAGCAGAACATTTGGAAAATGCTGCCTGTGTTTTGATGAAAAAAACAATTAATTTGAACCCTTTACAACGGCCTCGAAATGAAAAGGTAGAATTTAAAGTCCTCTGTTTGTTACAGTACATTTACCTGCTGTTGCAGTTCCAGGACTATAGGAAATATACTAGTGTGGCATCTCTCCATATGACAGAACGATTCTTGGTGTGGAATTCTGGGTAATAGCCACGCTGAAAGTTGCCCCTCACTACACAGGATACAGATGGCATCTTCCTGAAGGGCTAAGCAGCCCAAGCTTACTCTGACCTGAAGCTACACTAAATCGGTCCCCACAGATATTGCTTCTGACAGTGCTGCCCACTGATATATTTGTGTAGCAGTGCTCCCTTTTAAAAGTAAATTTGCCTGTGTCTGTGTCACCCTCGCCATCTGTTCCCAACAAAGAACTGCAGCTTCCCCAGATGAATGTCCACATCATTCAGAACTCTTTATTTGTCCATTAGGTTTCCTTCAAGTATGTTTTTTGAAGATGAGAAAAAAATAAGGTAAACCATTCCTGAGTTTATAAGTAAGTACTGAACAGAACAGTTTTTTAATATTTTAAGTAATAAATATGGTTTTAGACTAGGGCGCAATGCATGTAAGATTCAGATGACCATTTTAGCTGGGAATGTGGAGGCAAGACGAAGGCATAAAGAGAGATTGGTAACACTTTACATGACGCTGCACAAATAACATAGCATTATACTATTACTTATGTATTAATTAACCACAAACTAAATCTTAGTTACATACTGATCTCATGTTAATTCATCATTAATGCATGTTATATCTCAGGCAGTTACTATATTTGTTACTATATCGAATTCTGTAAAAGAATGTAAGAATGTAAGTCATGAATAACACAAGTGAAATACAGATCTCATATACATCTTTCATCACAATCAGTAACTATATTTGCTACTATATCTGTTAATCCTGTAAACCTTTGTGAACTACTGAAGGAACTACTAAGAAACTATACTGAAGGAACAAGTAATAAATAACACAAGCTAATGTTTGCCCACCATTAATGAACTGTGCAACTTTTGTCTGAAGTAGCAACTCAAGTTTGTTCAGAATTTGTTCATAATTTGTACTTCAATAGTAACTGAGTTATTACTAAGTATTTGTGCCCTATCATGTAAAGTGCAAACAAAAGATTTACAGATTTCAGAGTAAAGGTCTCTGACTGGAAACCTTTTTATTATTTATTGTCCATATTCAATGTTAGGCTTTCAGGAACATCCACTAGCTACACATTAAACAGATTAAGATTTTGTTATTATAGTTTGGTACCGTCAAGTCTATCTGGATTCCTGACAAGGCACAGATTGAGCTGCTTGCATCGTAAAATATTAACATTGTGTCATAGAGTCTAACATGAAAATAATCACAGTTATTTCTAAAGGTTCAGTTGACTACCTTTCCAGTGAAATTTCCATACATCCATTTTCTGAAACTGCTGAATCCCAACTGGGGTCTCGTGGAGGGGACCAGAGCCTATCCCAGAAACAATGGGTACAGGCAGGAACTAATCCTGGGCAGTCGTCAACACACTGCAGGGTGCTCGCACTCACACAACTACAGGGCCGATTTAGACACACCAATCAGCCTAACCTGCACGCTTTTGGACCGTGGGGGGAAACTGGAGCCCCCGGCGAAAACCCAGGCAAACACAGGCAGAGCGTGCGGACTGGGACCGACCCCAGGACCAGTGCTAACCACCACACCACCCTCCAGTGATTTTTATGAGCACTTAATTATTCAATATCATATAACAAATACTATCACATACCTTTCAACAACATGTCCCTGTGCTCTCTCCCTGCTTCACGTTCCAATTCATCATCTCCATCTACACATTATCTATCCCTGGGTTTTACTGACCTGGAGGCTGATATCCACTCAGCAAACTTTTCCCAGGGCTTGGCCCAGTTGTCCCACAATGCACAATGTCATTATTTATTAGTCATGCAAGATGATTTAGAAAGAGATTCTGGACAAATCAGTGTTAGTCTGCAGGTTACTTTCACTGTTTGTCACTTGTTTATTTGCATAAAAACACAAGCATGCATGACACATTCATATGGGGACTATTAAGTCCTCAAATTTAGGTCTCCTGTTTTCACGGGGAATGTTTCACACTGTGGCAGGTATTTTTCCCCAGGTAGGGAATAGGGCTTGGGGGGGGGGGGGGTAAAAACTATTGAAAATGGAGCTCCTGTGGGCAACACAGAAAGCTTCCCTGAAAAAGTGACATAAAGAAGAAGAAATGAATGAAGACTTTAATTTCAGCATCTTGTAGGAAGATAGGTGTTCTAAGTTTGAAGTATATAGCCTGATTTTTAGCTCACAGTAATTCTGAAGGTATGGGCACAATTGAAAAAATAATTGGACTGGAATTTATTCAAGAGGAAAGTTTTACGATGTCACTAAATAAGCCAGTGTTCAAAGGCATTAGCTAATAACTTTTGTAACTTCTCTCCTAAGCTGAAGTGGAAAAGTGATAAGGAAAAAGTCTTTGTCCTGGCACTTCTAAATTTGTTTGAATTGTTTGAGAGTGGAGGTCTTCCCACAATATGCTCACATCCTGGAATTTAGATTTCCCCAACTGTCAAGACCAGATATATTGCAAACATTCTTGTGATATGCTTCGGTCCTTGTTTATTTTTGTTGGATATGAGCAAGAAAGCACAAATGGCCATGTAGTTGATAGAAAAAGTGTGTTTACACTTCATTCAAAATAATCACCTGTGCACAGGGGCGCCGCCAGGGGGGGAAAGGTTAGAACGATTCTAGGGGCCCAGCACTGACATGGGGCCCTGTTAGGGGCTA